>SSNS01000260.1:421179-555071 GCA_006937985.1 Aphyosemion australe | reverse complement strand
ACAAAATCTTTTTTTTTTTTTGGTTTGTTTTTTGTATTCTAGTGAATTTGTGCCAAGACAGTTTTTCTCTATTCTTTTTTTCTTCTTCTTCCTCTTCTTTGGACTGCTTTATGATGGTTACCAAGCCAGCTTCTTGGTGCATTACTGCCACCGACTGGAGTGGAGTGGGATTGGAACTCTAAATACCATTTAAGTCAATATGAATAAATAATAATAATACAGGGCTGGAAACCAGTGTTAAAGGTACATGCTGCCACCTTCTTTTCTGGTGTTTATAACATTTGTGGACTTGTCAGTAGAACTCAATGAGGTGGCACCTGGGGTGGCCAATCAGATTCCAAAGGTGGCATGTGCTACCATAGAAATCATATATATCACTAGATGCCTTACCCACGCTGTTCGTCGATTGGACGAACGTCCCTTCGCGGCGGCCATCTTACCTCGGACAGCTGCTCCCTTTCGTAACATTGGTGTCAATGGTGCATGTACTATTTAAATAACTCTAACTTGCTCAATTTTCAACCAAATTTCAAACGGTTTGGTTTGTTATAAACGCCAGAGATGTGGCTGTAAAATATGATGGATTTGGCCCTTTAATTAAAAAATGTTAATGTATGTCCTATCAAGCCTATGTGCTATAAGGTTTGTAATAATGCAACCCGCTTGTAAATCCGTTAATATTTAATCGAGTTAAGAGTGTTTTGTTTAAGTTGTTCACTCACCTTCCATCTGCTACCATTGAGAATGGAACGTAAGCTGTCCGAGGTAAGATGGCCGCTGTGTAGGGACGCTGTCAACTCCCAGTTAAGGCATCTAGTGATGTATATGATATCTTTGTGTGCTACTCTAGGCCACTCTCTAGACACACCCCTGCCCAACTTATACTAAATAAACCCATCCATCCATCCATCCATCCATTTTCTCCCGCTTATCCGGAGTCGGGTCGCGGGGGCAGCAGCCTAAGGAGGGAAGCCCAGACCTCCCTCTCCCCAGCCACTTGGGCCAGCTCCTCCGGGGGAATCCCAAGGCGTTCCCTGGCCAGCCGTGAGACATAATCTCTCCAGCGTGTCCTGGGTCTTCCTTTGGGTCTCCTCCCGGTTGGACGTGCCCGGAAAACCTCACCAGGGAGGCGTCCAGTAGGCATCCTAACCAGATGCCCGAGCCACCTCAACTGGCTCCTCTCGATGTGGAGGAGCAGCGGGTCTACTCCGAGCCCCTCCCGGATGGCCGAGCTTCTCACCCTATCTCTAAGGGAGAGTCCAGCCACCCTGCGAAGAAAACTCATTTCGGCCGCTTGTATTCGCGATCTTGTTCTTTCGGTCACTACCCAAAGCTCCTGACCATAGGTGAGGGTAGGAACGTAGATCGACCGGTAAATTGAGAGCTTTGCCTTTCGGCTCAGCTCTCTCTTCACCACGACAGACCGGTACAACGCCCCCATCACTGCAGACGCAGCACCAATCCGCCTATCGATCTCACGCTCCACCCTTCCCTCACCCGTGAACAAGACCCCGAGATACTTAAATTCCTCCACTTGGGGCAGGACCTCGTCCCTGACCTGGAAAAGGCATTCTACCCTTTTCCGACTCAAGACCATGGTCTCGGATTTAGAGGAGCTGATACTAAATAAACCAAAAAGTAAAAAGATCCACATTGTTGGACAACAAATATTATTACTTACAAGTCCAGTAGCAACAAAGCCAGGTCACCATCAGTCCGTGATTTTGTAGCCTCCTTTAGCTCCCTCAAACTAGCGTAGGCTGCACCGATGTTCACTCTGGTTTTAGCTCTTTGCTTTGCCTCCAAAGACATTACTCTGTTACTTTTACTTCCAAAAGTGTCAAAAGCAAACCTTCTTCTTCTTGTGCTTTTATTGACCGTCTGCAAACTGATAAAGCTAACTGATAGCCTTTATATTAGCTACCTGCACAGTAAACAGCTATTGCTGTAAAGCAGGTAGAGACCTCCCACTAGCACCTGAACCACAAAACTGTTTAGTGCAGTTTCTGGTTAGCAAAGGACTACAGAGTGCTGTTTAATGTGAAGCAGCTTAAGAACCACTGAAACCAGTTTGAAAGCAATAGCTTCAAGCGTTAAATTTTTTTAGTGTTGCTTTAAAAAGGCTTGATTTTGGGTTACCTAATATCCTTTAAAAAATCCCACTAAGATCCATATTTAAGGAATGGCTGTTCATATTATTGATTACCCAATATTTCAAGTTTATGTCAAATAATTAACTCCTTTTTTGTGAAATAGATCTTTGGTGGAAGTCACATTTTGACTGATTACACTGAAGACATTTTATATATGACTTTCTGCTCACAGCGTTATCCTTCATGATGATGCCACAGGTTATTAATATTTCCATATACTGCAACCCAGATGTTATATTTCCATGCACCCCTCCTAAACAAAATGCAAAAGCTAATTTTTGTAGCTGCAAAACATGATGCAACATTGCAGCAGTATTGATGAATTCATAGAAGAAGTAAAAGAGCAGAGCTTATCAAAATGCTGCTTCTTGTGTCCAACACGGCATGCTGCACTCACAGTGGTGACGCCAAAATGTGCTCAGCCCCTAAAATTAAATTTCAGTCAGAGTGTCTGGACAAGGCGCTGGACTCCCAAACTAATTTACTGTCAGCATGTGTCTGTTACATCCAGAGTTCCCCTGCTGGCCTTCCTCTCTGACTGAAATCCCTCTAAAACTAGACTTCTTTCACACTGACTCAGTGGCCCGTTTCAAAAAGTATTCATTATTCATTTGTTTTAATGTAAGAAGGTTGCTTCCAATAACCAAAGAGCACAAAACGTTCTCTTTCTTCAGTAAATATTAGGATATAAAGCCATCACTCACATCAGTCTTGTTTTCACTAATTGTAACTAACAAGCGGTAACAGTAAATTCATACTGTATTTATCATATCCTGGATCTGCTTGACAAGATTTAATTAGCATTGATTGATGGACAAGAAAGCCTGAACTGCAGCAGAAAGTATTCATTCCTGGTTATAAAGACACAAAACAGCATTAGCGTGCACGTTCCAAATCAAGACTCACGTTGTATTTAAAACTTATAAAGTACGAGGAAAACTAAAGTTTCTGAAATATAATAATTTTGTAATTTTAAAAGATGCAGAACCTTTTTGAGAAACATTTTGCACATAAACTACTTTGTACCCTAGAAAACAATAATAGAGGTCATCACATTTCTGTCACCATTATGGGCTCAACACACGGGAGGCAACAAACGACCGCGATCAGCGAGAATCATCGCTATCGCTTTGATAACCTGACACACAGGATGTGACATGCGGCACAAATTCAAATTAATCTAATTAATTAATCTAATTAATTAGAGGCTTTGTGATTAATTAATCTTGATTAATCACATTTTAATCGTTCAAGAAAATTTCCCCCGAAAGCAATTTTTTTAAATTAAAAATAATGAGACAGAGAATCAAACAAAAGTCATTGACATTAATATTGTAAACACACGCTCTTTACATTTCTAAAAAATGCTTTTAAATTGTATTTCAATTCAAAACAGGAGAAAAATATATATATACATATGTATATCACTGGCAAAAATAGGCCTAAAAGTACAATACTATTTTAAGTACATTTTGATAATGGTATTGTCTTTAAAATAATAATAATAATAATAATAATAATAATAATAATAATAATAATAATAATAATAATAATAATAATGGGTTGATAGAATGTGTGTAATTTGATTTGATTTAGCATCATTAGAGACAGAAATGAAGGCAAAAACACATGAAGAGGGATTTCTGATCACTCATTTGATTGTAGTTCTAGTTGTGTTTGGAGCACATAGAAAAGGTTTACATGGTCTTGTAGCCAAGACTCTGAGCTTTCTTTAGAGAGACTAGATTGATATTTAGGGCATGTATTTTGCTGCTAAACTTCAACATCCCCCAATAGGGGGACCCTCAGGCTTAAAGGGTTAAATGCGTACATTTTTTTAACGTGTTATTTTTTTCTAATTAATTAATCATAATTAACACGTTAAATTCCCACCCTTAATTAAAAGGTCTGACCACTTAGAATCTATAAACCTGCAACATCAGAACTTTCTTAAACACACAAGTACTGACCAGTGAGGGCTGTAGAGACAATATGGCTGCTGATCTAACGTAGTGGTGCTAGATTACTGAGCAGCTCTGATGTTAAATGTTATATGGCTGCATTGCACATGAAAAGGAAATGTAGTGAATTGTTTTGCAACAGGAACACAGTTAACTTGTAGAGGATTCATATTAAACCACATCTGACCTTAAAGCATCCAGGTGGAGCATCAGGATTAGTACCTTCATCATAAACCTGCCACATCCAGTCCAGATCTATAGCACAAAGCCTATTTTTTACTGTTATAGTTGTATGTAATTAAAATTAAACTGATTATTTTACAGTGGTTGTTGTTATATTAACACTAACTAACATACGGTATTATTCCATATATCAGGCTTTAAAAAGTTTAGGTCCAGCGTCATTCAGTGATTCAGCTTACAACGTCCAAGATATAAAAGTAAACTCCCAATGGATTTATTTAGCATCTTGTGTTTGTCAGGTTTGCCTTGCAGAGGGAAGGTTGCAGGTTTGAAACCCAGCTGCAACCTTTCTGCCTTGAGTTAGCATGTTGTCCTCGTGCATGTGTGGGTTTTCATCGGTTTCTTCCTACAAACCAAGAACATGCATGATTAAGAGTTATACTGGGGACTCTTGGAGTGTCCCTGTGATGGACTGGAGACCTGTCCAGGGTGTCCCCCTCATCTCACCCCATGACTGCTAGACACCAGCGGTTAAGATAATGACTGTTTTGCAGTTTGCTATCATGTAATGTTTGTGGGATTTAACCGTATTGGATCCTACAGTCAGATCTGTTACCCTGACTTTGTCTACAGTCAGCTGATGTCCGTGATCCAGGCCACACTAAGGCATTCATCTGAAATAGTTAAATGGAACATCCTGACATTTGTTGTCAGGAATAAGTGAATATCCTCCAGCCTGTCAGAAGCTGCAGCTGGAGCTTGACCTTGCTGCTAAAATAAACATAAAGCTGCCACTAATGTCAAAAAACATGTATTATTCAAGCTAGATCAGTGCTGAGTCCTAGAGACAGCTAATATGTTTCCTTGTTGCATACGGCTAACCATGGCAGTAATTAAGCCTGCAGTGGAGGAGAGGTCTACCAAGTTGTGACATTTCTCAATAATGCCATAAAAATAACCTGTTAAATAAGCACACACTTAGGTGTGATTATTATCTGCAGCGCCTGTGACTTTCTACTTAGTGTTAAAATAGACTGAGTAATCAGTGACCAAAGAGATGAATATTATTATTTCAAACACACTTTTTTTTTATGAAACCAGGTCAAACTCTGAGGAGTGAACGCACCATTTATGCATGAAATCTAATAAGCTGACGTAAGGCGAGTATCTTTAGGGTGTATTTAAACTTGTAGGAGATGAGCAACAGCACCGGGTCCAGCAGGGAGAATTTTTTTACACAATATATTAAGATTATTGAGCTCCTGAGCTTGCAGAGCCACATAAAATAATCTTTTCACGGTTTGATTTGAGCTACACTTGATCTGAAAATATTCAATACAAGCCTGACTCCTGCAATCCACAAGAATGCCAGTTGTGTTTTTGCTAAAGCTGCAGCCGTCTCATCATCACCAATATGTTCTGAACCTGTCACACAAACCTGTGTATAAGCCTGCATCTTCCTCCTCATCCATTTCCCTTCCCTGGCTGCCAGAGGAGCGCCAATCCAATGCTAGCCGCGTCACTTGTGCTTTCAGGCATGCATTTGATCCCTGTGTAAATTGCTTTCCCCTCAGATAAGTTACCTCACTGACATGTAGATGGGGGGAGGGGGAGTGTAACTCCCCAGAGATTGCAGGTGGAAACATTTTATTAGATCCGGTGGTGCTTCATAGGCTGGAAATCCTCTCATTACTTCTCTTTATCTCCGTTTGCCTCACCTTTTAGTCAAAGACAAATATTGTTTCTCCTCTGAAACCACACAGAAGATCTGCCCACTTATTGAATAAGCTCCAACACTCGATAATAATATTGAGAATTAGCAAATACCTTCTCTCTGGTCCTGGAGTGAAAAGTCATAAATGTATATTAGTCATTCTTCTCTTCTGTAAAGATAAATCAGGAGAAATTCTGATGAAAGGTCAGTTGTTTTTTTTGTGCCGTTCGGGACTGGAGCCTGAACCTTTGGTGTGTTTCAAATTGATCGTGACCTAATTCTGTAATTCTCTTTGAATGCATTGATTTCTTACCTCTGACATTCAACACCAGCTAAACAACTATCTCTGAGCAGGACGTGATGTAACATTAAACCAGACGCTGGCAGGGCTTTCTTCATCCTTACTGGGAGAAAGAGAAAATATCTGGACATGAAAGCCCATCTTAATGTATGAGATCAGTAGCCTTCTGTCTAACCTTTCCTTCTGCCCACTCTCAAAATCAAAGACATATTGAAGGCTTGGATGGAAAAAGTCGATATACAAGAAGACCTTGTGTTGTAGAGGTGTCACATGGGCAAATGGGGTCATCCTTTTGTTTCACATGACTGTATGAAAATCAAACAATTAACTCATAACTTAAATATGGAACAATTTGAAAAGCTATATTTAAAAAATAAAATAACACCTCCACGGGGCGTTTAGAGGTGTGCAGAATGAAGCTACAGTATTTCCTTTAAAAGCTATGTTTTAATTAAAAATAATCAAATATTTATTTTGACGGGCCCGACACTGGGTTTATGTTTACATCTACCAGCCACTAGTGGGCACCGTTGCAGGTTTCCAAATATGATAAACAGTCCGCTCGGCACAGCGAGGCTGGCACTGTGGAAAATGGTGGCCTTGGCAAGTCAAGCAGCTGCTTCTGAGCCCAGAAGATGTTGTTATCCTTCTCAGAAGAGGAGCGACCATAAAAGATCTAAAACCAGAGTGGGTTTAGGTCGTCACTGGACATGGAGCTGGCTGCTCACTTCACGTATCGGCAGAGAACCTGGCATCCTGACGGCTGGAAACCTTGTTCTATTGTTGAAACTACAGCCTCCACACACTAGATGTTGCTTTGGTGTTCATGGTACATATTCAACCTTTAAAGATCTCAGCTGTTGCACTTTGTGCTTTGAACAGTTGGGAGAAAACATGCACATACATAAAAACTAGATGTGACAACTTGTAGAAAATAAAGCTGGTTTCTGTAATGTGACATCATCAAGGAGATTTCAAAATTTGAACGGCTACAGCTCCTGCCCCTGCTCCTCCCTCCTCACGGAGAGTCAACAGAGAGAGCTAAAACATCAGTCTGATGTAGCGTAAAGCCTAATTTATGCTTCTGCATCAGTTCCTCGAGGGAGAGACAAACACGCATTGATGGAAACGTTTTGCCTTCAGACTTCTCCATCACCTGGGGAGTGTTGCAAAGCAGTTCCCCGCCAGGACAACAGAGGGCGTAGCGCTTTTCTGGGGCATCCTGTCATGTATCCGGTCCAAGATAGCGCATTTACTATTGTGTTTATATTGGGGTTTTTTTGTATTTCAGAGACTTTTTAAAACACGGACAAATGTGTCCCTCATTCTCATCCACCTCTTCATGCGCTCGCCACCTCTAAACCCATGTTTCCTGTCATTTCCGTTCACGAATAAAACACTTGTTCCATATCTTTATACGCCTCCAGTCACGGGTGAATAAACGTTCAGATTTTCAGAGTTTTTCCGCGAGGTATTCTTCAAGCTGCTCCGTGTTTGCCTAGATATCTTCGGCTCTCGTTTTTCTTTTTTTGAGGGGTCAATGGCGGTGCTAGTGACAATTTAAAGGAAGCGGCGTCCTGACCAATCACAAGCTTGCGCTCTCCGTCTCGTTCGACTGGATGTTTAGAAAAGTGGGCTCGACTCAGTCCGTCCTTCTGAGCTTGCTGGAGTGCCCTCGCAAGGATGGATAATAGCGTTGCGTGTCTCCGTTCCGACGCAGATGGAGGAGCATATATTAGGCTTGAGGTTGAATGCTTTGCTAATCACTTAGCGCCAATACACAAAAGATAAATCCCTCTTCTTTTTCCTCTCTCCTCTCCTCCACAGTCAGCTTTAAGTTTACAGACCGACATAAAATCAATGCCGGTCGAGTTAGCTTTCAAGCTAGCGCCATATTAGCCTACGGTAAACACAGCAATTATCTGCATCATTTTTTTTACTTAATAATTTGTTGAAGGTGACAACAATCCTCCTTGTCTGAACTGAGGTCATTCAAAGGGCTACCCTTTCCACAGAAACCCACTAATAATGTGTGCCTTAAGGTTTCATACATCTCTTAAAAACGCAGTTTTTCCCTTATTAAGATCAAAATGATAAAGATCCACATTAAGTTAAACATCATCAATAGTGAATTTTAAAGACACAAAAGACATAAATAATGCACGCTGAAGCAGCAGAAGCTTTCTCATCTCTACTGGTCTGTTGTCTCTAACATCCATGTGCAGGGGGGGGGTTCTCTCTCAAGATTTCTAAAGAGATTGGAAGCAGCCCGAGACCTTAGCACAGAGAAATAAATCTTCCCATTGCCTTATCGCGTGGTCATTTTCATTTTTCACCTAGCGTACAATTGGAAACAGATGATTGTATTTAGTAAAAGCCGAAACAAAGAAATGGTAATTGTTTTGACATATTACTCCTAAGTGGGAGCTGTTTCATTTGTGCAAGAATTCATCTTAACTGTAGGCTTATTGTCATGGCAACAAGCACATCATTTTTACCTCTACAGCCCACTTCAGCCTTTCATTTCCTTCTCTAGGTGCTGATGAAACCGATAGCAGAATTATCTCGTCTTGTTTGCGCTAAAGCACAAGTAAAGCAGCGCTGCCATCCTGATGTGTTTAATCTCAAATTAATTTAATATACTACAGCATCCTCTGCTTCGGAGCCCAACCGTCAGCGGGAGGAAAATTTATGGTGTGTTGACTCCACTGCTATCCTGTTAATATATCAGAAACAGGGATCAGATGAGATTAGTGAACTCTTCAAAGCTGCTCTTGTAATTGCCTTCAAGAGCCAACATTAAGGCAAGCTCAACACAAATCAAGAAATGAGGCATGAAATAATTAGGCCACTTCTTTCTGTTTGGCTTAAAGTCTCTTTCTGTTTTTGTCACTTCCTTTCCTAACACTCGTCTAATGGTTTTACCGTAGGTGACGATCCTGGTGGATGGGATCCTCACCACTACTGGCTACACTCAGGAGGACTACACCATGCTGGGCTCTGATGATCTCTTCTACATAGGGGGCAGCCTGAACACAGCTGACCTGCCAGGTTCTCCAGTCAGCAACAACTTCATGGGCTGTCTGAAGGATGTGAGTAAAACCTCACCTCCTGCCGTGCGCTGGAAACATTATCCTAACCTCCTTTGATACCACCATGCCATATTACGAGCAGTGCATGTTCAGCGTATGGAAAAATCACCCTTGCATTTGCACAGATTCTGCTGTTGTAGGGTATTTGAAGGAGAAGCTTTCAGCGGAGAGGCGGTGCTGTGCATTCACACACTTCTGTGGGAATCCCTCTGAGAACGCTGCACTCATATACATGAGAAACAATCCTATCTCGTGTTCTGTCCTGACACATCAGCTGAACCCACTTTTCTTCACCACTTCCACATTTTTGAAGCCTTTCTCTCCTGCCTGCACCTGTCACATCCAATATCCTCAGCATGCAAGACAGGATCACACTCTTACATAGGAGTGGTAAAGACGAAGCAATGAATTGTACAATAGTGCTAATTAAATTAAAGGCCTGGTATTCCCCAGAGGAATGCAGACCGCCTGTCACTTTTCATGTTTAAAATAACATTTTGTGCAATGTCACAAGATCTTAAAGACAAAGTTCACTGGGAAACAGTTTTTTACTTGTTATTTTTTAAATAAGGTTAGGGTCAGTCGCTCTGAGTTTTAGCATGCAGGCTAAACATGAAAATAGACTTCTACCCCTATTTCCTGCATTAGCCACTGATTTTCTTTCATGGACTCACCCATCTTGGCTCGCGACGGGGAAGGCTGTTGTTGATTTGGCGACCAGGAGAGAGTAGAGCATGTGTCAGCTAGTAGAAGCTAACCATTAGCATTAGCAACTCCACCATACAGCAGAACTCCTCCAGGCTTGTGTTATTTGTGGAGATAAAACATCAACGTTGCAGAGCAAACAGAGTCAGTGGTAGAGTCGTGTTGCTGTTAGCCAATCAGAGACGAGATGTCCACATATCAGGAAATAAGACTCCAAATCTTCCAAATCCTGTCGTCTTCTGCTCCGCTGTGCCCTGGCTCACTTCTAGAAAAAGGAGCACCAGAGCTTTTTCTCAGAGATCGACTCACAAGGCATTCATTCATACTAGAGATCACTGCAAACATGTAGAAAAAGCAAGTGAACTTGGTCTTTAAGTGATCTTCCTATACTTAGGCTGTACACACAACACCAAAAATGATTCTTTCAAAAAAAGTGAAGATTTGCAAATTCCCCATTGTCAGCATTTGCTTGTAGACATAAATAACCGGAGTTTTAGGTTTCACATCAGTGCCCGTGACTAAGATGCTCTGACATCACATGTGCGACCCGTGTTTACACTCACTTGTCTTTACAAGCTCCATTACTGCTCTATGTAGGAGACCACAGGCAAAGGACGACGTCAAGGACAGTTACTACCCACCACACTGCAGAAGACGCAGATTTGGGGAACCACTGCCTCCTACAGGCTTTGCACACCTATGTGCTTCACAGTGCAGTGGATTTTTGCTGAAAACGAGGTGGTGTGGACCCAGGCTTATTTCCTGGATGGGCGGAGGAGGATCTTTGGTTTAACAGAAACCCGGCTACGTGTGTACATGGCCTTAGAGTTTCTGTTTGAATGACTGTCAGTTCCTATCATTAGACTCTGAAGTTGAATATCTGTAGAAGTGACTGAATTTTAGGCATTTTTGTGTTTTGCATTAGCCCTGGTGGCCATCTTAAACTAGGGTTGAGTCAAAAAGTTAATTAGTTGTGGACGACCATCCGGTCACTCCTTTCTAGGGGTTTCATTAAGATCCGTCCAGTGATTTATGAGATTTTGCTCCCAGACATAAGCGTTCAACTCAAGAGACAAATGGTTTGAAAACTTGAAATAGCTCATTTGATCAGTTAGCACAAATATGATGTGTTGGGGATGATTCATGAAAACCTAATTGTAGCTAAATAGCTTTAAAACCGACGGATTAGAAGCTATTTTCTGTGTTTGTGAAGGTTAGTGGGCTGTGTCAGTCACCTTGAAGAAGGTTGACTCTAAAGGTTGATTAGCTGTGGTAAACTCAGTGTTTACTCTCATTAAAAGCCATCCAAAGGTTTATGAGACATTTTATTTTAACAGAAAGGAAGAACTGACTGTAATGGGAAATTATTTGAAAGTTTTAATTTAGGATTTTTTCACTCTGTTAGCACTCAGATTAGGTGTTGTTCATGAATTTCAGCTACTAACACCCTAGATTTTAGCTCAGTATGTGTAAAATTGACAGAGTTATAACCACTTAACAGTCTGCTAAGGTCGATTAGCTGCGGCAGCCATATTTAATTGGGTTGAGTCCAGAAGTTAATTAGTTGTAGATGTAGACCCAGTGATTACTGTCTGGGAGTTTCATTAAGATCCATCCAGTGATTTAGTTTTATTTTTTTGCTAATTTTCAGACGAATCATCGCGCACACACACACATGCACACACGCACACACACAGACACACACATAAGCAAAAACATTATGCCTCACCTTTTTCCTTGCAGCAAGATCTATCCACAAACAGATTCTCTCCTTTCAGAAACTTGGACTAAGAATCAGATTCCTTTTCTTCTAATATGAATTCTGTGCTTCTGGTTCCCATTAAAACCAGCTGCAGGGGCTGCATCAGAGAGCTTGGTGTACCAGAATAGAACACACACATCACTTACATATAGGAAGCACAAAACGCACAAGACAAATCGAGTGTAAATAACCTGATTAAGCTGCATGTAGCAGGAGCGGTGCCAGGTTTGAGCGGCTTTATAACAAGCAGCAGCTTCGTTAGGCGACAGAGCGAGGGCTTGGCAGTTTACAGACACGCTCTGCTTCTTCAACAAAATAATTCATCCACACTGTGCAGCGTTGAATAAACCTTTGGCAATGACACTTTTTTGTCAGTTCAAATATAGAATAACCCATGGCTAGCTAAATATTAAGATGTTTTTGTACATATCAAAAATGCTAAAAGCACACCAAGCACATCCTTTTGGTTTATTATCATCAAAACCTTTTTCTTATGAACAGCTGTTTGACAGAAACTGTTATATAGTCAATGCCAAACATGTTCATGAAGTTCTTTGCACTAAGTCCCTCTCACATGAAGCAATTTCAGCTGTAGTTTCAGCACCTTCCAGAATGAGCCGTTTCAGGGCTCTGTCTCTTTAAAAAAACAAGCTGGAGCTGGCCACGCCCACCCATCCCTCACTCTGGCTGCTATTGGCTGAGAAGCTTTAATATCTGGGAGGGGCTTGGAGTAGAGCCGCTGCTCTTCCAGCAGCAGCTCTCTCTTGCACATGAGAGATGGTTCTAATCTAATTTCCCCATTTGTGATGTCACAAACGGGGATTTTTGAAGCTGCTTGTTTAAGGCACATAATTCCTAGAACAAATCACTGACAGAAAATGAATGGACAGACTTTTTTCATGTTTGGAGTGTTTATAAAGGCAGTAGAAATCCACATGGCAGCACAAAATGATGCAAAAGATAACTTTTACATAATACGTCCCTTTTAATAAACTAAATAAAATTGTGAACTTCTTTTTTTAACTTCTACATGACAGCTAAATAATCAGATTTTAATGTTTAATGTTTTATATAAAAAGATATCAGCATCATCATGCAAAAATATTTAAAATTTTCACTTTTGCATTTTTTTTATTCTTTCAAGTCTTACAAACGTTTCATGTTATTTTATCTGTAGTTGAAAATCAATAATTACCTGCTTTAGACTTTCTGAGATGGGTAAAGGGTGATTCCTTAGTGGTATTTTTTATTATTATTTTTCATTTGTTTAGAGGGCAACTGTACTTTTTAGTAGCTTTTTAAATACTTTTTATAGGCCAAATCAGAGATTGATAAACAAAAAAAAACTGCTTTGAAAAGTGACAAAGATCTTGATGTGAGAGCAAAAAGAAAATGTCCAGCCATCCTAAAACCAAAGATGGGGCAGAATGATAGGATCTGGAGTCTTACTTCCTGATATTTGGACATCTCTCCTCTGATTGGCTCACAGCAACACGACTCTACCACTGACTCTGTTTGTTCTGCAACGTTGATGTTTTATCTCCACAAATAACACAAGCCTGGAGGAGTTCTGCTGTGTGGTGGAGTTGCTAATGCTAACGGTTAGCTTCTACTAGCCGAGACGTTCTCTGCTGTTTCCTGGATGCTAAACCAACAACAGCCTTCCCCGTCGTGAGTCAAGATGGGTGAGTCCATGAATGCTGTGTGTGACGTAGATCTGTCAGGATTTTCTAATCCTAGAGTTTCACCGTCTATTTTCTATCAGAAGCTAATGCAGGAGAGAGGTGGAGGAGACTATTTTCATGTTCAGCCTGCATGAAAAACTCAGAGGAACTAATTATAATCAGACGTAATGATTCAATTATGGTTTTTCAGTGAACCACACCTTTATAAAAAGAGCTTCTCAAGATAATGTCATTGCAACAAAAAGAACAACCCAGTAGAGACAATTCTTATTCAATATCATTATTATATTTTTATATTTCTAAGGCAATCAAACAAACCATCATTCATCCAGTTTACACAATAATTCACTTATCTATTTAATTCACTGATGCTTTTGCAAATCAGAGTCAGCTCTAGTTTAGTTCCCTTGGCAGACACACACACACACACACACCATCCATATGACAGGGTTTAAAGGTTTAACTGTTTGTCAGACACATTTTATTAACATAAATTACAATAAAAATTAATTGAATGAAAAATATAAATTGGAATTAGTCACGGTGTGATGCATACCTCAGTATGAGGTCTTGATTTGATCCTTCTTTTTTTACGCAAACATCTCTCCCAGAAACCGAGTGAGGAAATCAAAAGCCCATTTCTAGGGTGGGGGGGTGTAGTTTACTCCAATAAATGACCTCTCCCTTTGATGTTTTTCTCACTTTATAACCCTAGTTATGCTTTGTCCTCTACATTCATCCTGTTTTAGACATCGCACTAGTTCTGCTCTCGTTAGCTGCCTGAAAGTCACTGAGCTAATTGCTGCCACTCACCCACCTGGTTATCATGTACCACTTTGGCGTTGCTTTAGTCAGGGTGGTGAAAGTGCCCGTGGAGAGATGTCAGTGCCGTTTTGTGGAAGGTCTGATAAGTTGGGCCTGTTTTTCCTCCAAACACAACGTCCCCAGTAGATTTCAGATCCAACAACACTTAAAGACAAAAGACTTGTTTACCCCCAAGGACGAACCCAAGCAATGGTCTGTATTCAATCTACTGCCACAAAGAGTCTGCACACAAGTCTATTTGAGAGAGTTAACAGATTAACAAAAACCCTGGAGTCCACCTACAACCCTGGACAAGGAAGACAAGTGTTTGGAGAAAAGAGTGAAGGAGCCTGACTCTGTAGAACTGGTGTATTCTTTAAGGAAGCCGTTGTGGAGAAGAGTTTTGAATAGAACTGGATTTTTTAAAGTAATGTCTGCATGCCAATAATAGTGAGTATAATATTAACCATGCAATGTGAAATGAACGGTGGTGTGAATTTTAATTGAAAACATTGACGACTCTCAGGGCGGGGCTACAGGGGCCACTGCCCCTGCTGATATCTGATTGGTCCCCTGAAGTGCCCCTGTCCTGTCACTCATCTGTCCTTTGCACGATGATCAGATTATACTGGGGTGCAAATCCAAGTCTAAACACTACTGGCACTAATAAGCCAAATAAGAATTCCTAGCATGAAATAACAATGTTGGACTAACCCTTACTTCACACTGGAAGCATCAGCGGTGCGGAACGTCGCTGCTTCAAATAGAATCCATTATACTGTAGTCTGTGGGGGTGATTCAAACCAGTGACGCAGCAATTTTCAGGCGCGTCCCAGAAGCGGCACACCACTAAAGATGGGATTGGGTTCTATTTTTTCCACAAGCCGCTTCTGGGACATGTCAATTTTTGCAGTTAACATAGGGCTAAACAGGAAATCACAAGTGGTTTCAGTGTTAAACGTCAGATAATTTTCAAAATAAAAGTCTATTGCAGCAATGCAATTTCATATCTATGTAGAATACGTCTATATGTGTGACCTCACAGCTTATTTACTCCATGCATCCTTCGAGAAGTGCCGCGGTGTTTTTAAGAGAAACATTATATATGACATCAAACAGCAATATCAAACGTGATTTCCTTCTTTTTGGTTTAAAGACCCACTCCAATGAAAATTGTGTTTTTTCTGTTTTTAACATGTTCTTGAGGCATTTTTCTTATGCTACTGGACATATCTATAGAAGTTTAAGCTCAAAATTGCATTTCTGTGACGCTGATGCTTCCAGTGTGAAGTAGGGGTGATACTTGGCCCCTCTATAAATATTGAGGCCCCTTGATGGCCCCTGACTCAGAGAAATCCTACATCCGCCACTGATTTTAAAAGAAAACAACGTTAACGTGAATGGCTGTGATTGAACCCGACTCAGGCTGTATCTGGATTTAAAAAGGTTCCATATGAACTTTGTATGTTATAACAGAAAGTATAGAAGTTGTTTTATTATCGATTGTTAAATCATTATACATTTCACATACCTTAAATATAATCCTGTATGAGAGGGTTGTAGAAATTATTCCTGATCCATTTGCTTTTCTTCACCTTTTTAATGGTGACGAATACACCCAGGATGTTTATTAGCCCTTGTTGTTTTAGTTGTTGGAAACCATTCCAGGCAAAGAAGCTTGAAAAAAACACAACTCATTTTTTCAGGCTTCAAGTCAGTGGCTTTAACAGTCTACAGGGACCAGTGTTGTTTCTTCTTCTTTCCATTTACATTGAAGTTCAGCTTCCTTCAGACATAAGTGAAGATGAAAACCAGGCTGCACTACAAAGTCTAGGATTTATTTATGTGTTGTTTGTGTTATTTCAGCAACTCGAATATACCACCTTTGCTACTTCCAGAAGTTACTTTACCCATCTTCATCATCAGTGCCTTGGTTTGAGATCTGTCCATTAGATTGGTGTGTGCCTTGGTGTTTCACAGAAAATAATTAGAAACATTTCTAATAGTAATAATAATCATGAAATACTTCATAGTTGTATAACATATTTTCCGCTGTAATTGTAACAGAAGACTTTTTTGTATTTTAATTCTATGTAACCTGCTCCTCCCCAATCCTTAATAATCCGTATTAACCCATAATCCAGTCTTGATCCTCCAAAGCACATCAGCTTCGTGCTTCTCCCTCCTGCTGGCTGAAAGCTGAATTACAACTGTTATAGCTAGCGCTAACAAAGAACTGACGCTAACACGAGCCAACTGACACTAAAGTAAAAGATCTCCACTATTTGTCAAAAACATTATTACTTACACGTTCAGTAGCAACAAAGCCAGGTCACCATCAGTCCGTGGTTTCGTAGCCTCCTTTAGTTCCCTCAAACTACTGTAGGCTGCACCGATGTTCACTCTGGTTTTAGGTCTGTGCTTCGTCTCCAAAGACATTACTCTCTTACTTTTACTTCCAGGCTCCGCCATGACACCAACGAAATAAAGCAAAATTCTTCTTCTTGTGCTTTTTATTGACAGTCTGCAAACTGAAAAGCTAACTGCTCACATCTATATTAGCTACTGACACAGTAAACACCTGCTGTAAAGCAGGTAGAGACCTCCCACTAGTGTTTCTACCTAAACCACAAAACTGTTAAGTGCAGTTTCTGGTCAGCAGAGGGCAGCAGAGTGCTGTCCAATGGGAAGTTGGTCTAGTTTCTGGCTGAAGAATCACTGAAACCAGTTTGAAAGCAATAGCTTAAAGTGTTGAAAACTCTTTAGTGTTGCTTTAATGTAGACATAATGCTTTTTATGACGTGTGATAAAACATGTGACCTCCATCATCTTCATGGGCCACAAAAAACTTGCTGATTACTAAAGACCCTTTGACTCCATTATTTCTAATGTTTCTAATTTTATGACCTCTTTAGTAGGTTAGAACGAAGAAAGTCTCTAGAAACAAAGGGATGCTTCTTTTCTACTAAACATCCTCTCCATGCTTCCGTCAGACTTTCTCTGTGCTCAAAAGCAGCTTCAGTGAGCCAGAAACAAACTGCTTAAATTTTAATTTAGCTTTTATATTCAACTTTACCCAAGGTTACATAATAGTTACAGTTAACACTCGACAGTAATGTATTATATTTTAAAAGACAAAAATGTGCTGGTTGTAGTTAATACAGTACGTAACATGGACATTTTAAAGCACCTTTTTGCATCAGTTGAATAGTTTAAATGGACTGTTTACATAATTACCGTGCCATCTGAAACCACTGAACTGAAAATGAGATGTTATTTATGGACAGGTTATTGTTCCGGTGGTGCTGCCAATGCTCCAACCTCCGCTCTGTGGGCGGTGTGGCTGGTGGTGGTGTTTAGACCTACTACTGCTGCGCATAATCACACAGATGTACTGTAGGCATGCAGGGAGACACGAGAGGGGAAGAATAAAGATCCTTGATGATGGGCTGACAGGTCCACAAAGTCCCAATGATGAGTGAGGGTTGTGGGAGAGCCAGAGGTGATGAACTGGTGACCCGTCAAGTTCAGGTCAAAGGTCCTGACTTCAGTGATCAACAAGAGGATGCACTTCATGCATGCATATTTATCTCACCCCGCTAGGGAGAAGAAGAAACAAACAAAAAAAGCAGTGAGGAAAATATTTAGTGTGTAAACACTGGATCTATTCAGGGAGTCTTATTTCACTGAACGTGGAGAGTGTGGGCCATGACTAATGTCTCCAACCGTTACAGACGTGAGCGCAGCTCTGCAGGCCATCAGGTTCATCAGGTGGAGGGAAAAGAACGGGCGCTTTAAGATGAATGTCACGACTGCAACAACAAACAAGGAGGAGACAGATTTGTCTTTGATGTCAAGAGTTTGTAGTGTGAGCCCGAAGGATGTCCCGCTCTGCATCATTATGTCCCTGTCTCTTAATGCGTGGAAGATCGTTAGTTATGAGGACAGTTGTTGGAAGCAGAGAGGGTCACTCCTCACAACATGAGTGTTATTGGCACAGGGGCTTTGTTAGTTGACATTAGCAGAGCTTTATTCTTGTGTTTTGGGATGCTCTATAATCCATCTAACACAGAAAGCATCTGAATCTGTGAAATAGGATTCCTCTCACTGTATTGTCCTCTGGCTTATATAATCCTTCTGCAGAGGTCACCGTGCCTTTTAGCTGCCATCTGTGCATCTTTGTGTGAGTGCTTCCTTTAGACCGACTTCCCGTTTTGAAATTTGCTCGTTACACTTATTTGTCGATGGTCAGTTTCACCATCTGATTCGGCTGCTTAATTAGTCACACTGAGGCGGTGTGAAGTGTGATATTGGCTCCCGCTGCCTCTCGGCTCTGCTGTTAGTCCTGTGCAGCGTGGTGTGTCACCTCGGGCGGTGGCTGGTAGCAGAGTGAAGTGGCAGATAACAGTGGGGTGACCTACGACTGATGCAAAATGAGACAAGGAGGTGTCTTGTGAATATTGATTTGAGAATCAAAAATATAACAAAAAAAAAAAAAACCTGCATAAGGATTCTGCAGAAATTTTTAACTGGTTTGGGAGATAAGAGTCAAATGGTTCTGACTGTAAACCAGAGGAGATGGACAAAGCTTCTGCACAAGAAGACTGTGGAGTCAGTCATAGTTTCTTTCAATCTGAACGATTTTTTGTGTTTAGAGCCTTTTTTATAACTTATTTTGATTTCCATCTTCCTGTCACATTACGTCTTTTTTTTTGTCTTTGTTGGTTTAGCGTCTGTAATATTAGCCAAACACCTACCAGACCACATTAACCACATTGCAATTTCCTGGAAGTCTCATTGATTCACTGATTAGATGATGGAGTCAGCTGGATTCAAGATGGCCACCACAGCTCATCACCATTAGCAACCACTAAAATGTCAGTTTCAGATACATTAGTAGTAAATACCAACACATGCTTTAGTTATGACGGATTGATGTTGTAACGTTTGACGTGTTATTGTCAAGATTTGATCAAAAACACTTGAAATTCATCATTTTTCAAAATAAAACTGTCTTAGCTTCAAACTCGGTCATGAAAGATGGTGGGTGGCATGTTTACCTTTAAAGAATGTTCAGCTTTTGATCGTTTTAACTTCCTGTTCAATTTTGTTCAATGTTGCTTCCTGTCCTGTGTCATTTCTGCATCTATACTAATTTGCATACATGTATTATGTTAACGATCTGTACAAAATCTCTTTTCATGTTGGATATTTGTTGTTTCTTCTACTTTGTTTCCACCTCTGACTTTAGTTTAATGCTTTCTGTGAATTTGAATTGTAGAATATTCTCACAAACTCCCATCAAGCCTCCTCTGACCTTAAAGCATCCAGATGGAGCATCAGGATTAGTACTTTCATCAAAAACCTACATGTCTACTGCCCCCTGGTGGAGGATCTGATGGTTTTACTTCTTTTACATTATAATTTTATTATCATTATTACATATTTAATGCTTTAAAGTCTAAATCTGTTAGTTTTGGCAGTGCTCTCTGATTCCATGTGCCTTCGATCAGATATTACCTCATGCAGCTCTGGAAGCGCCTGTAAAACAGCACGAGTGAGAGTTCAGCGTCAAACTACCAGTTCTACAAACTGCAACTATAGCTTGAATTACAGTTAAGTGTGTGTGTGCGAGCATGCGTGCGGTAAAGCATTGATCGTGTTAAGCTGTGTGGCCATCAGGTGTGTCTAATAACTGGTGTGTAAGTGCAAAAACCACTGAGGAGTGGCGCCAGCTCACCAGGCTCCCATAGAATCCCATTCAGAAGCATCAGCGTTCTTCCTGAAACATTAAATTAAATCAGTACTAGAATGTAGCGTTGAGGTAAACGGTAACTATAACACAGGATTTCCAGGTCACATTGAGCGGCTGGTATGCTGAGCTTGTTTTTATAGCAGCTGTTTATAAAGTTTATAAAAATCAAATAGTACCATACTTACAGGATGTAACTGTAGATGCGTAGCATTCTATTCAAATAAATGTATGATGTGAGCTCTTATTAGCCTTGAAACAAGGCTCCATCTTTCATCCATATTCTGTTTTTCTTCAAAACAGTGATGGTAACCTGATGGAAACCTTGGAATAAACACCTGTAGATCCTTTAAAAATGATTTTGCTTTTATCTGTCAGAAATGACCTCTAAACTGGTAAAACAGATCTCAGATTGAACCCTTTGTTTGCAGCCTTCAGCTACAGGTTTGTTTATTCAGGCTCTCTAACTTTATGCACATTCATGAAAAATGGATGGATCTGACCTCGGATGACCTGTTCAATCAAAAACCTTAATCCACTGAGACTGCAGGAATGCATAAATGAGTGTTTTTAGTATCACTCCCACATAATTAAAAGGCCAGCAGATCAGTGTTTACCTGTTTGCATGTTGCAGGTGACTCCTAGTGGAGATGGGAGAAACCGTAGTGTTTCATAAGCGATCCTACATGCTTAAAGGCTTTTTTCTTCTAAGATAAGAATAAATCAGTCCAGTGAGTGGGTTTATTATAAATGCCTTAGTTCATGTGTTTGCTGCCTCCAAACTGTTACATAAGATTTGTGTTTTCCATTAATTTGATTGAGTTTTTGAAGCATTTCATAATAAAGCAGCACAGAGAGCTAGGAGCTCACGGAGAGAGTTTAATGTCTCTAGGTGAACACGATGTGCTCTGAGCACAACCTCCATGAGTAAATGTCAACCAAATGTTCGGCTCATAGGATTTAATGAAGAACTATCATCTAGAGTAGTTCCTAATCTTTAATAGTTAACATGATCAGACTCTAGAGGTGGCTCTTTAGGCCGTAAGAGCTTCTGCTGATAGATCTCCCCTAAAATGTTTCTTAACGATAATCAAACAGAACAGATTCATGCTGAGAGAAACAGACTCAACATCCACACCCAGACTTTATCATTGGCATTATTGAATAAATCGATTTACCTGAAGACACAGGCCGTGCTAACCGATGAGACACTAATAGGTCTGATTTTGTTTAGCATCAGGTCCTCCTTTAGGAAGGAAGCTAGCCTAGAAATCTAAACCAACCGTAACAGTAGATTTAGCTCTGCAGGTCGGTCTAGCCACGCTCCACTGTAGCCTCAGCAGGTCTACCATTGGCCTGAACAGTTTTAGGTCTGCCAATCACAGCACTCTACGTTTGTAAAGAGATGTTGGGTGGGGTTAGTGCCAGAGCTGCGATGGAGAAAAGCTACGAATGTGGCATCGGATCGGAAACGTCGCTCGTTTGAAACGGCTTTGATATCAAGTTTGGACGATTTAGACTTCGGCTTTTCTTTGAGTCAAGAGCAGCTAGATGTACTTAAAGGGATATTCCACCCCTAAGTGAAAGTTGGTTTATTTCCGTATTCCCCACAGTTAGATAAGTGAGAAAAAAACATTTTGTAACCGGCGCAGTGATTCTCCTGACCTGGCAGCAGTCCGTCTGCTTTAGCTTAGCATAAACAATGGAAGTGAATGGCAGGTACTAGCATTTTGTGTGCCAAAGTGATTAAAATTACTCAATTATTCCTGGTGAGCTCAATAATCATGTCGACTGCAAATGAAAAGTAGAAGTAACACAAAGGATATACAGGAGCTGATTTAGACTTGGGACTACATTCCAACAAAGCACCACTGTAACCCGCCGCTGCATGGTGCATGGATATAACACAGCGGTCGAAAAAGCCTCCGGCTTCCGTAAACAAGCATCTGTGTGAATAACGTGAAATTTCCTGCTGCTGTATGTCTTCGGCTTGTTTTCACATCCCTTTGCTACACAAGTATTTTCTTGCATTAAGTGTGTACATAAAACTACAGAAATAATTACTTTGCAAATCGCACCTTATTTTCGACCGCTGTGTTATATCCATGCACCATGCGGGTTACAGCAGAGCTTTGTCGTAATCTAGTCCCAAGTCTAAATCAGCTCCTGCAAATCCTTCATGTTAATTCTTACTTTTTATTTGCAGTCAACATGATTATTGAGCTCACCAGAAATAATTGGTATCATTATTAAGTATTTTTGATCACTTTTGCACACAAAATGCTAGCACCTGCCATTCACTTCCGTTGTTTATGCTAAGCTAAAGCAGACGGACTGCTGCCAGATCAGGAGAATTACTGCACTGGTTACAAAATGCTTTTGTCTCACTTATCTAACATGGAAACAGACCAAATTTCATTTAGGGGTGGAATATCCCTTTAAGTCCTTTACTTAGAAAAATATTGTATTTTCTTCTTCTTCTTCTTCTTCTTCTTCTTCTTCTTCTTCTTCTTCTTCTTCTTCTTATAGCAGACTGCCCCACTGACTGAGTCCCGTAGCGATGCACACATCACGTTGTCTGTTGTTCGATAGCACGTGGAGACGTTATGAAAGACAACGGTAGACTCCGCCCCACGTCTGAGCTCTGGGTCGTGGCCAGACTATATATTTATACACAGGATGGAAGGTAGCTTGATTTAGGAAAGATTTAGGAAAGATTCACATGATAATGTTTGTGAGAAATCTCCACGGTAACCTGACCCTAACCCCATCACCTGCTCTGTTTGTAGCTAAAACCCAATGCAGTTAGCTGGTTTCTATCCTTCAGCTTAAGAAACGTTTTGGTCTAATATTCTAATCACTGAGTTCACTTTAATTATTTTTTTTTCAATGGCTTCCATTTTCCAAATAGCAGAGAAGTTTCCAAATGGTTCCATGAAACAAACCATCTGGCAGGTCAGATCCACCCCTCATGTGTGATTTCACCAAAACCAAGATAGCAACAGCTAAATGTGAGACTGCTTAGAAACACATCTCCACTCTCAACGTCGGGTTTTCACTCTCAGACCACGGATCTGGTGCATTTCACATTCAGACATTTAGTTGACTTATTCTGTCTAAAAGATATTTATCTAAACGTGTTTTTTGGTTTGATGTCTTGTTTATTTTAAGGTTAATTTACAAAAAGTGTCAGAAAATAAAGTAGATCTTAAGAAAACTCCAACAATAATCCGATTAAAACAATAAGTGGGATCTCATTATGATGATAGATAACGTCTGATCCAACAAATGATTTTAAACAGTCAGATAATGAGTTTGATTACGTGCTCATTAATCCATTTAATGAAACATGCCAGTATGTTTGAGTTCAGGGATGACTCAGCATCCTCGTGAATGCTTCGGTGTCATGATGACTGGAGTATTTATTGATGACTAATTTTCAACCTTTATCTTAAATTGGTGTCCCTCCACCCGCTGTCGTCTCACCACCACCTCTCTCGTTTATTAGGTGGTCTACAAGAATAATGAGTTCAAGCTGGAGCTGTCGCGGCTGGCTGAGCAGCGAGACCCCAGGATCAGTATCCATGGTGACCTGATATTCAGCTGCGAAAGCGTGGAAGCTCTGGAGCCGATCACCTTTGACGTGCCGCCTGCCTACCTGACGTTGCCCAGGTGGAACACCAAGAAGACGGGCGCCATTTCTTTTGACTTCCGCACCACAGAGCCCAGCGGCCTGCTGCTCTTCAGCCATGGCAACCTGCAAGGTACGCTGCCTGACAGGAAGCCCCGCGCTGACTTCTTTGCCATTGAGCTGCTGGATGGATCTCTGTACCTGGTGATGGACATGGGCTCCGGCAGCATCAAGATCAAAGCCAGCAGCAAGAGGCTGGATGATGGCGAGTGGTGCCACGTAGACTTCCAGAGAAAGGGGCGCAACGGTGAGATCATTTTATGCATTTTGGGAAGCCTTCTGTCTGCTCTTGTGTTTCTCCAGCTTTAGCTGTGGTGCATAAAGGGCTCCGAGCTGTGAAACTGCCGTATGCCAGCATGGGGACGGCGACATCCACGCATTCATGCTGCTTTTTATTCACTGCAGTAAAAAACACGCGTTGGGTTTTAATTACAATCTTATTTTAAGCTGCTATAATCTAAAAATGACATTTGGAGATCTGCTAACCTATTTCACAAGTGGCCAATTATAACAAGCTCCCAGCCCCAACGACGCAGGTAAATGTCTACCGTATTTGTTCAATGCAAACGTCTGTTATTGGCAGAATTCAAATGAAACACGCTGTTCCCGCTGCTTCTTGTCTCACTTCTCTCAGCTAATGTTGTCATTTATAGTTCCTGAATTTTTTAGAGCAAGTTTTTGTTTCTGCTTTTGTTCCAAATGTTAACGCCGAGTACTTTAGTGGAGCAGTATTTTAATGTGAACACAAGCAAATCGGTATTATAGTACAGCCCACACACACCTGTCTCCCCGTTTCTCTGCAACAAAGACCTTGAGACGCTGATGTCTGCCCCACAGGCTTTATCTCCGTGAACAGCCAGAGCATCCCCTTCACTGCTAACGAAGGCAGTGAGATCCTTGACCTCGACGGAGACATGTATCTGGGCGGTCTACCAGAAGATCGCCAAGCCCTCATCCTCCCCCCGGAGGTGTGGACGACCTCCCTGGGCCTGGGCTTCGTGGGCTGTGTGAGAGACCTGTTTATTGACGGGCAGAGCCGGAACCTTTGGAGGCTGGCGGAGATCCAAAGCGCCACAGGTGTCAGCAGTTTGTGCACCAGGGAGACTCACACCAGGTGCACCCGAGACACATGCGCCAACGGGGGGCACTGCAGAGAGGGCTGGAACCGGCACATCTGTGACTGCAGCAGCACTGGCTCCGTAGGTCCCAGCTGTGAGAAGGGTAAGAGTCAGCCAGCGAGGGTAGCGAGAAGCTTTTAACACACTTTGGGCGGTATTTTATTTATTAGGTGAGGTGTTAAAAGTGACTTTTCAGATAAAAGTAATGTAGGAACAGGGAAAATTCATCATCTGACTTAATACTCACAGGCTCCAAACAATAATAATTTTATTTGCGAGTGGAGAAGGATCATGCTTTATTTTCTCATATGTATTTAAATGAGATCCAGACTCTTACCTCAAAATAATATTTTACTTCTCCAAAGCAGCCTAGAGGAATTGACGGCACAATGGTTTTTTTCCTATTTAAAGCACTCTAAAGTAATTTACAGTATTTTCCTACAGCAGAGTGGTTCATTAATGAATCGTCAGTATTGTGAGGTTGCCAGCTCTATGTGTGTTTCATTAAAGATGCAGCGATGCTTCAGCAGAGTCATTTGGCCTAAATCACTTTGCATTTTCCATGCAGATGGTTTTTTTCACACGGAGGCCAAATTACGCAGATCCACTGGCCGCTAATAGTGTGACGGATGTATTAAAATCCCTCTTGAATTGCAGCGAGATGGGAATAAATCCTTTTGGAATTTAATTGCTGCTGCAATCCCACCACCGTCCTGGTGTGCTCCGGGCTTTTTCTGCCATCTGGTGCGACGGATGAAAACTGCAATCAAATATTTTTCTGCACCAAAGCTCACCTCAAAGGAGAATCCAGGCGTTTGTTGATGAATATTATTTATCGTTTCTGATTGAATGTGATCTGTGATGATTGTTGCTGAAACCCACAGAGGCCACGGCAGTGAGCTATGACGGCAGCATGTATCTGAAGGTGATGCTGCCGGGGACGCTGCACACGGAGGCCGAGGACGTGTCCCTGCGGTTCATGTCCCAGAGGGCGTTCGGTTTGCTGGTGGCCACCACGTCTCAGCAGTCAGCCGACACCCTGCGCGTGGAGCTGGACGGAGGCCGGGTCAAACTAACCGTGAACCTGGGTAAAGCTGCAGCAGCAAACACGAGCAGATGATTCCAGTTAGGAAGTGGGCAGATTTAGCAATGCACTTGTTTTTATCAGAGGCTCTCCCATGACCATCTCCATGCACAATCACTACGGCTGCATAAAAAGATGAGCACACACCCCTGTTTGCTGCGATTTTATGATTTGATAGTGTCAGATTGTTTTTGGTATTTCTTGAAAACCAGGCAGCTATAGCTTGCTCCAAGTGAGCTTTTCCAAGAAATACATGTTAAATAAATATTATTCAGAAATAATGAATAAACTAAAATGAGGGTGTAATCTTTACTAATCAGAGCAAAAGGTCTCACCAAGGCTTTCTCTTCCTTAACGAACTATCCGTTTTCTAATTTTAGCTCCATTTTTATCAATATTTTCCTCCATATTTTTTATTATAGAAATAATTTAGCATCCAGTCTTATTTCTGAGCAGAGCTCTTTGTTACAGTACACACCCTGGCCTGAGGAGAACGTTCACTCAGGCTCATTTTACACTTAGATGTAAATCATCCCTCTGTACCTGTAAGCTAACTGTCTGCTTCACACAAGACTTCCTGTCTCCTAATCTCTAATAGCCCTGCTAACCTCCAGCTAGCGCTGTTATAGGAGGAAAATGATTTCCTCTTTGTGTCCTTCGCTGATTCTATTTAAAGCAACAGGTCAGGTTCTGTAATGGCTTTTGTGGAAAAGTTGTGAAGGATGAATACATTACCTGTTGTAGAGAGCTCGTTTGAAGGGCCTGAGTTTGAAGAAAAGCAGAATAGTCCTGACTGGATTGATGAGCAGACAGCTGGTTGGAGCAGGACCAGGTCCACGGTAGATTGATGGTGTAGATTAAACAATGCTAAACTGAAAAATCTCATAATGGATGTTTTGTAAATATATTTCTAGGATTATTTACAGCAGCTAGTTACACTTCCTGTGCAGCCTGAGGCACTTCCTGCAGGAGAAGCTCTGGATTCTCACAAGGAGGCGCCACAAGTTTCTGCAAATTATATCCATGCTGTTAAGACGGTCGTCGGTCCGGGGCTGGGGGTGTTAGATCCGCTTTGTGACAGCTGGTGTTTGAGCAGGGGGGAGCGCCTAACATTTGTTTGTACTTTTTTAAGCCAGATTGGTTCCCTTGGTGCCCTACGCACAGGGCGTGATGCGCATGGGCAGAGCGCCAGCGCTATTCCATGGTCACGGGGAGCTGCATTGATGGTTGAGACGCGGGGAACACCCTGGACAGGTCTCCAGTTCATCACAGAGACACACAGACCAAACACGCATGCATGTGTAGAACATGGTAGCTCCACTCAGCAAGGCCTTAGCTGGGATTCCAACCTGCAACCTTCTCTCTGCAAGGCTGCAGTGCTAACAACTATGTCACCCTGCAGCCCATAAATACGCATTAGCATTTGTATTAGCTAATGAATGCACAGAGATTGAATCCATGGCCCTAGCATTATTAGCACCACGCTGTAAACAGCTAAGCTGACCAAACCGTTTCTTTAAGTGTTTTCTGAAATCTGTTTTTCTCATCAAAACTCAGTTTGTGAGCAGACCGGCCGTGCAGATGGACAAAAAGAAATCAGTTTTTTAATAATATCTGGAGAGGTGCATATGAGCCCAGAACCCCACCTCAATAAACGTTTTAACAGGATTCACATGTCCTGTGTAGACATCTGATGATCTCAGCACTACAGGTGCAGCCACTAAACAAAATACTATGGATAATTAAAGGCACAATATGTAAGAATTTACTGTGAAATAATCACAAAACAGTCTAATGTCTCAATCATGGTAGAGGGAAGGTTATATTGAAACAGATTTCATTCTCAGCCAGCTGGGGGGTTGTCAGGTTTTCTCCTTGCAAAATGGCCAAAGAGGGATGTAGTCTCTGTTTACAATCTGTGAGCTGGTGGGATTGCTGAGTATGCACAGAGTCGGCGCTGTCGCGCTGGCATTTGTAATTCGACACTGGCCAGCAAACACAGCAGTGTTTTGTAAAGATCCAAAGCCAGTAACAAGACCTAGAAGTTATTTCTTGTAACCCTAAGAAGCCACGACATCTTTTGGTTTTACTCTGATATCAGATAAAGAAGACTAACATTGAGCTAACAATGCTAACAGTGAATTAGAAGCAAATGGTCGGCTCTTAAAATATCTCAAGCTACTTTTCCAATTAGCAACACCTCGATCGATATTACAGTGAACTCTATGTATTTACGTATCAATTCGTCTTCACTCGTCATCTATAATCTTCTGGCGCTGGTCCATAGCTAGCAACAGCCATGAAACTCATGAAACAGGAGTGGAAACTCATTTATCTTTGGAGAATCGGTTGCAGTTACCAAATCTGACCACAAGATGTCATTCTTACTTCATTCTTACATAATGCACCTTTAAATGTTGTATATTACAGTTAGCCTCTACATTGATGTTTTTAAAAAGTAGACTTACCTATTAAAGGTGGAATATGGAACATGAACACCAAAGCGACATCTAGTGAGTGGAGGCTGTAGTTGTAACAATAGAACAAGGTTTCCAGCCCTCAGGATGCCAGGTTCTCTGCCGATACGTGAAGTGAGCAGCCAGCACCAGGTCCAGTGACGACCTAAACTCACTCTGGTTTTAGATCTTTTATGGTCGCTCCTCTTCTGAGAAGGATAACAACATCTTCTGGGCTCAGAAGCAGCTGCTTGACCTGCCGAGTCCGATATTTTCCACAGTGCCAGCCTCGCTGTGCCGAGTGGACTGTTTACCGTATTTGGAAACATGTGCCCTCTATTGACTGGTAGATGTAAACATAAACCCAGTGTCGTGCCCGTCAAAATAAATATTGGATTATTTTTTAATTAAAATATATCTTTTAAAGGAAATACTGTACCTTCATGCTGCACACCTCTAAACGCCATGTGGAGGTGTTATTTTTTATAAATATAGCTTTCTATTAAATTGTTCCATATTGAACTTAATTCTTGTATCAAGTTATTAATAGATAATGTTAGCATCGGATGATCGTGCAATAAGAACAGAAATAATTATCATCTTACTTAGTTTACATAAAGGCTAAACAGAACACACTACCCTTCATGAAACAGAACAATGTTGCTCTTGTTTTAAAGTGACAGTCAGAGAGCATGAAGGGAGGAAAGGCGGCTTTGACATTCGACAAGTCTCATTGTGTTTCCATGGTAACGTGGTCCTATTAAGCGCCAGAGATCAGAGCTCCCAAACAACACCCGGTTAGTCTTCAAATGTTCTTTGAGGTAAACTGGAGACGCTGTAATCCCTCAGACGTGTGTGTTTTAGGGGGGAACTGTTTGTGGAGCTTTTATTTTGGAGAACAGTGAGTTTATTCTACCATGTAAACATTACTGCATCTAAACCAGAATTATTCAATAATATTAGTGATGTATTAATTATATATTAAAAGAGAAAACGCAAAGCAACAAACCGAGGGGTGTGGCGCCTTTTTAAACAACCGTATGAGTGCCTGTTTATTCTACCTTCTTCTCCTTTCCCTCTTGCTCTCCGTCTCTTTCTCTCCTCTCTCAGTTCATCCCAGGGTCGGGTCCCACCTGACCGTCTCGGCTCTTTCAGCCCTTCAATGGCTTGTCTGCAGTTCAAGGAGAGGGCAGTCAGAGACCTGATCCGTCACCACGCTGAAATATCACCACTTAAACCGCTCACACTGTACACGGCTCCATTGTAGTCTCATCCCCTCACATTTACTGGCCTGTCCAGTTTAGAGTCACTTCACTGAACAGGGAGTGCCAGTTATGGAGCCCCACACACACACACACACACACACACACACACACACACACACACACACACACACACCTGCAGCAGAAACTCTGGTCTCTGGCTGTCTGTTTCCACTGCTCTGTGATGGTTGACGGCTTGAGAGCACTCCTCAGCCACGTGACTTACACCCTTGTCTTCATATGCAGTCCTCTTTGCACTGGTGTTCACAAAAACAGCAGAATATAACTCAGTTCTGCATTTTGAGGCATTAAGTTAAAAAACATCTCATGAATTTTTAGATTTTTAAGTATTTTAAACATCTCTGGCAGAGCTATTGTTGTGCTGTAGCCATTTCTGGAGGTGTAAGTTTAATCGTGGCTGCAGGTTTGTGGAAACCACCGCTTCCCTTCTGCGTTTAACTCAAGAGATACATGTTGCCTCTAAGCCTGCAGAAGAAGGCCTAAAAGCAATTTCTCTTTGAGCTGAAGAGGTTTGAACTTCAGAAAAAGGTGCATCAGTCCTTAGGTGCAGCAACAACACACAAAAACACAGAAACACGTCTGGATTTGAGGATCAATGCTTTGGATCACATGTGAGATGAATCAAAGCAGAAATCTGCTGAATGAAAACGTTCAAATCACTGAGATGAACAGATTTAATAAGATGCAGGTCATTTGTTGCTAGTTCTGCACATTCTGACCTGTTTTTTAGTTAGATGTATTTTCTGACCCTGTATGGTAACTGCTGATTATCTACTCGTGAGACGCTCAGAAGCAGCTCCTCTCTGTTTTCGCTTTCTGCTTCAAACGACTTTCCTCACAGCAGTGGATGTTTGGTGAATTACCTCAAAGCACATGTCAGTAAATATATCAGTCACCGGATCTGAAAAACGTCTAATCCTGCTAAAGCCGAGCGTGAGCCAGCATGGCGGAGCCGGCATCAGCGTGGAAAACACAGTGACGCTGGTGCACCTTTTACTTTTATGGTCAATAAACTTGTGATTGATCCTGACTTTGCCTCCAGCGGAGCCCGGACACACAGCGAGCTCTGTCCTTCTGCAGGGAGGGAAGCGGTGGTTTAGACTCTCGAGGCCGTCCCCGGATGGTGGGCTCTGAAAAGCACTGAACTGTCTGCAGAATATACCTTGAAGGATGTGAAATATTCTCCTCTTTTTGTGCTGTTTTGTTTTTCTTTTAATCTCATCATCTCGCTCTCTCTCTCACCAGATTGTATCAGGATAGACTGTAATCTCAGTAAGTGTCTCCTATAATTATCTACTGTACCATGATTTAGAAACTGTGATGTGATCGATGTGCTTTTTTCTGAAACAAAAGCTTTTCTCCATGTTTGCTGTTTTCTGTCTCTGAAGCATAATTATAAACAGAAAAATGATGCTTTTGCCTAAAAAACATGAAACAAAACTATCAAAATGGCATTTTTTCTGCCTCTTTCAGCACCATAGTAACCTAATCAAACACATTTAAATGTGACACACTAGTGTGCTGCAGTTCTGTCATTTAGTCTGTCATTCATTTATCAATTAACTCTTGATAAATGAGTTTAATTCAGGTTTTTTCAGCAGCTGTTTCCCTGCAGAGACACTTGCTCAGTTAAGTAAATGAGTAATTATGGCAGCTACAGAGCAGAATTAACCTTAAATGTCATTTAATGGTGTAATCAGTAGATTAGCAAAGAAAATGTGTGAATAAATGAGGAAATGGGTTTAAAAAACTGATTAAAATAATTCTAGCCAACTTTAAAATATAATTAGTGTCTGAATGTAAACATCAATCACATGTTTATCACAATTTCCCTACTAAGTTTAATAATATCATTAAAAATTAAATTTGGACCTCAACATGTAAGTTTGTCAAAATGTTTAAAAAGAAACCTGTTTTTATTCAATCTGACGTGATATCAGTAAGATTTAGTTTTTAGGTCCTTCAAAGACAAATAATACCCTAGACAACAGAAACGGTGGTTACAGATTATGTTTCTAGTATAATAATGAGAGGCAGGTAATCCAGATTTAGTTTCAGAATATAAATAGCATAAATACACAAAGACCTCTAAAGGTTAACTGATAATCTGCTGGAAGCCTGTTTCCATTTTTTATATAAATATTCTAAAATTCTCTAAACTTTTTTTTTTCATTTTGTATTTCTGATCTTCCTCCATGGCAACAACAGTTATTAAACCTTCAGACATGATGAAACATGCAATTATTCACGTTTTAGAGTTTTTAGGAATCTGATCAAGGTGAGTAGAGTGCGTGCGTGTGTGTGTGTGGTGTGGGTGGTGTGGTGTGCGTGTGTGGTGTGCGTGTGTGTGTGTGTGGTGTGCGTGAGTGTGTGTGGTGTGCGTGTGTGTGGTGTGCGTTCATGCGTGTGTGGTGTGTGTGTGTGTGGTGTGCCTGCGTGTGTGGTGTGCGTGTGTGTGTGTGGTGTGCGTGTGTGTGTGGTGTGCGTGTGTGTGTGGTGTGCGTGCGTGTGTGCGTGTGTGGTGTGCGTGTGTGTGGTGTGCGTGTGTGTGCGTGTGTGTGTGGTGTGCGTGCAAGTGTGGTGTGCGTGTGTGCGTATGTGTGTGTGGTGTGTGTAGTGTGCGTGTGTGTGGTGTGCGTGTGTGTGTGTGTGTGCGTGGTGTGTGGTGTGCGTGCGTGTGTGTGCGTGCGTGTGTGTGCATGTGTGGTGTGCGTGCATGTGTGGTGTGCGTGTGTGTGGTGTGCGTGTGTGTGTGGTGTGCGTGCGTGTGTGTGCATGTGTGGTGTGCGTGCGTGTGTGGTGTGCGTCAAATGTGTGGTGTGCGTGCGTGTGTGTGCGTGTGTGGTGTGCGTCAAGTGTGTGGTGTGCGTGCGTGTGTGTGTGTGCATGTGTGGTGTGCATGTGTGTGGTGTGCGTGTGTGTGTGGTGTGCGTGCGTGTGTGTGCATGTGTGGTGTGCGTGCATGTGTGGTGTGCGTGTGTGTGGTGTGCGTGTGTGTGTGTGTGTGCGTGGTGTGCATGCATGTGTGGTCTGCGTGTGTGGTGTGCGTGTGTGTGTGTGGTGTGGTGTGTGTGTGGTGTGCCTGCGTGTGTGGTGTGCGTGTGTGTGTGTGGTGTGCGTGTGTGTGTGGTGTGCGTGTGTGTGTGGTGTGTGTGTGTGGTGGTGTGCGTGTGTGTGGTGTGCGTTCATGCGTGTGTGGTGTGCGTGTGTGTGTGTGGTGTGCGTGTGTGTGTGGTGTGCGTGTGTGTGTGGTGTGCGTGCGTGTGTGTGCGTGCGTGTGTGTGCATGTGTGGTGTGCGTGCATGTGTGTGTGGTGTGTGTGGTGTGCGTGTGTGTGGTGTGCGTGTGTGTGTGGTGTGCGTGCGTGTGTGTGCATGTGTGGTGTGCGTGCGTGTGTGGTGTGCGTCAAATGTGTGGTGTGCGTGCGTGTGTGTGCGTGTGTGGTGTGCGTGTGTGTGGTGTGCGTGTGTGTGCGTGTGTGTGTGGTGTGCGTGCGTGTGTGGTGTGCGTGTGTGTGTGTGGTGTGCGTGTGTGTGTGGTGTGCGTGTGTTTGGGTGTGCGTGCGTGTGTGTGCATGTGTGGTGTGCGTGCGTGTGTGGTGTGCGTCAAATGTGTGGTGTGCGTGCGTGTGTGTGGTGTGTGGTGTGTGTGTGTGTGCGTGGTGTGCATGCATGTGTGGTCTGCGTGTGTGGTGTGCGTGTGTGTGTGTGGTGTGGTGTGTGTGTGGTGTGCCTGCGTGTGTGGTGTGCGTGTGTGTGTGTGGTGTGCGTGTGTGTGGTGTGCGTGCATGCGTGTGTGGTGTGCGTGTGTGTGGTGTGCGTGTGTGTGCGTGTGTGTGTGGTGTGCGTGCAAGTGTGGTGTGCGTGTGTGCGTATGTGTGTGTGGTGTGTGTGTGTGGTGTGCGTGCTGTGTGTGCGTGCGTGTGTGTGCATGTGTGGTGTGCGTGCATGTGTGGTGTGCGTCAAGTGTGTGGTGTGCGTGTGTGTGTGTGCGTGTGTGGTGTGCGTGCATGCGTGTGTGGTGTGTGTGTGTGTGTGTGGTGTGCGTGTGTGTGTGTGTGGTGTGCGTGAGTGTGTGTGGTGTGCGTGTGTGTGGTGTGCGTGTGTGTGTGGTGTGTGTGTGTGTGTGGTGTGCGTGCGTGTGTGTGGTGTGCGTGTGTGTGGTGTGCGTTCATGCGTGTGTGGTGTGCGTGTGTGTGTGTGGTGTGTGTGTGTGTGTGTGTGGTGTGCGTGCAAGTGTGGTGTGTGTGTGTGCGTGGTGTGCATGCATGTGTGGTCTGCGTGCGTGGTGTGCGTGTGTGTGTGTGTGGTGTGCGTGAGTGTGTGTGGTGTGCGTGTGTGTGGTGTGCGTTCATGCGTGTGTGGTGTGCGTGTGTGTGTGGTGTGCGTGTGTGTGTGGTGTGCGTGCGTGTGTGTGCGTGCATGCGTGTGCGTGCATGTGTGGTGTGCGTGCGTGTGTGTGGTGTGCGTGTGTGTGGTGTGCGTGTGTGTGTGGTGTGCCTGCGTGTGTGGTGTGCGTGTGTGTGTGTGGTGTGCGTGTGTGTGTGGTGTGCGTGTGTGTGTGTGTGGTGTGCGTGTGTGTGGTGTGCGTGTGTGTGTGTGTGTGCGTGGTGTGCATGCATGTGTGGTCTGCGTGCGTGGTGTGCGTGTGTGTGTGTGTGTGCGTGGTGTGCATGCATGTGTGGTCTGCGTGTGTGGTGTGCGTGTGTGTGTGTGGTGTGGTGTGTGTGTGGTGTGCCTGCGTGTGTGGTGTGCGTGTGTGTGTGTGGTGTGCGTGTGTGTGCGTGCGTGTGTGTGCATGTGTGGTGTGCGTGCATGTGTGGTGTGCGTGTGTGTGGTGTGCGTGTGTGTGGTGTGCGTGTGTGTGTGGTGTGTGTGTGTGGTGTGCGTGCGTGTGTGTGCGTGCGTGTGTGTGCATGTGTGGTGTGCGTGCATGTGTGGTGTGCGTCAAGTGTGTGGTGTGCGTGTGTGTGTGTGCGTGTGTGGTGTGCGTGCGTGTGTGTGTGTGCATGTGTGGTGTGCGTGCGTGTGTGGTGTGCGTGTTTGCGTGCATGTGTATGGTGTGCATGCATGTTTGTGTGTGGTGTGGGTGCGTGCATGTGTGTGTGTGGGTGGGTGTGTGTGTGTGTGCACGTGTGTAGTGTGAGTGCGTGCGTGCGTGTGTATGTTAAGCTATTTTCAAATTTTTTTGCACATAAAGAAAATCTACAGCCATATTATCTTTTTTTTAAAGCAGAAACTGGTTTAAAAAGTTAGATGTTTTCCTCTTTTCCACCAGCAGATGGCAGTGCACCTACATGCACTTGTTTGTGAACACTTGAAATGTGCAAAAATAAGGTGGTGTCTTGATGCAGTGCAACGACTGAATGCAACACTAGTGTTTTTTTGCAAAGGGCCCAACATTTCAGTTGTGGTTTTATACATATCTCGTCTCGTTTGAATATTTTGATCTACCCCTTTCAAACTCGATTGCATGATAATCTAATGATATCAAGTGGGATATCAGGAGTGGCTGATAAGAAATGCTGCACAGAGTAAGGAGGTGATCACACAACGTCATTCCTGATTAGATCTCGTGTAAAAGCACAATGAGGCACTTTTGAAACTGAGATGTCCCGAGTTACAGAATCACTGTAACACGCTTTGATTAACTGGATGAGAGCAGAGCCTCAGCTCACTCTGGAGGCTGACCTGTATCTCTGCACCGAGCCTTTGAAGTTGCCTTTGTTTGAACGTATTAATCAAATTCGATTTTAAGCGAGGATCAAACTGGACAAAACACACTCCTCGCATGTGCAGCTTACACTAGAGCCTCTGGTAGCCGAGCCTGTGAAGTAAAGGAAGCCAAATTTCAAAGGCTTTTACAATCAGATGTCTGGGAGAATAAATATCACATTTCTGACCCCCTCCTGCTGCATCAGAGATAGGTCATTATTCCTGAATAGAGCTGCAGTTTTATCATGTTTTTCATTTATACATAAGAAATAATCATTATTTAAAATAATACTGAGTTTGAGATGAGCTCAATGTAAGGAAATGTATTTTTTTTAGTTCCGACTGTCATATAGACATCAGAAAAGAAATATAAGAAGAGTCAGATCACATATAAAGGGACATTCATTCATTTGGCCACATGATACATTTCTCATCAGCTGCTTTCTGAACACGTAGTATATAGTTTTTATTAAATTCCTAATCACAGGTCTAACCGTAACCATGGAGAGGAACTATAAAGCATGTTTGTGCAAAATTATCAGTAAAAAGTTTAAAATATGATCTGATATGTTCAAAATTTAAATAAAAGCTGTGGTGTTTCAGGATTTCTTCTCATGTTTTTCCATATTTGGGGATTTTTATTTACATGTAACCCCTCTGATGTGAGAAGCACTGATTCCACTCCACTAACTAGCTATTTAGCCACCGCCTCTCGTCCATACGTCTGATTTCATGTTTGTAAACATTCCCGATTCTCCTCTGGATTCGACTGCTGCATCTAATTTGTTTTTCAATATCCAAGTAAATCCATCAAATGCAGAGGCAGCCGGATTGGACTTTATCGACCTACCTGGTGCACGCGGCCAATTTTCAGCAGGTGGACAGCGGTGTGATGCTGTGGAGACACTTAATATGCAGCCCCGGACGAGGTCTCCAGGCACGGTTTTTATTTCCCTGAGGATGAAACAGTGTAGTGTTCGGAAACCAGCTGATGTTTTTCATTTATTGCCCTCTATGTGTCCCTTGTATTCTCCTGCACCCTGAGCTCAATTAGACAGACAAACCCCTAAAGGCGAAGTCAGCTTAGGCATGGCCAATTAGTTTCCCAAGCGATGTCAGAACTCCTTTGAACTGCCATGTCGGCCTGTTGCATAGGCGCTGATCTGGGTTGACGGTGCTGCAGTGGCAAGCCGCTGCACTGTGACCTATTTTTAAGCCAGTAAAAATTGCAGGGGATAGTGGAGACATTTTTAAACTTTAATAGCCTATATGTGTTGGAGCCAGGCTTCTAACTGTTACCCGACACAGTTCCTCAATAGGCACCACTCAGATTGCTCTGAATAGATGAGCTGTTTAAGATTTTGTTAAAGCAACACTTAATAAGTCAGCTTACTGGTTGAAAGCAGAATTACAACTATCATAAACAACCCTGCAGCAGCCTGCTAGCTAGCCCTAACAATGAGCTAACGCTAACACAAGCTAACGCTAACACAAGTCAGCTGAGACTAAAATAAGCCACAAAGACAAATGATCCACAGTGTTGGACAATAAACATTATTACTTACAAGTCCAGTAGCAACAAAGCGAGGTTACCATCAATCTGTGATGTCATAGCCTACTTTAGCTCCCTCAAACGTGTGTAGGACGCGCCGATGTTCATTCTGGTTTTAGCTCTTTGCGTGACCTCCAAAGACATTAATCTCTTACTTTTACTTCCAGGCAACAAAAAAAAGCAAAATTCTTCTTCCTTTTATTGATGGTCGGCTAACTGAAAAAGCTAACTGCTAGCCTTTATATTGTAGCTCCCAAAATAGTAAACAGCTATCGCTGTAAAGCAGTGGTTCTCAATAAGTGGGGCGCGCCCCCCTTGGGGGGCGCGGAGGAGGAGCAGGGGGGGCGCGGCGCACCGCACCTGCCCCCCCAATCCCTCCCCCCACCCCGCTCGGAGCTTCCCCAACGGAAAATAAAACAGATTCCACAATACATGCATGGACTGATTTGTGAACACAGAAAAAGTCCAAACATGGATTTTATTTAATGGAGCAGTGCAAATGTTCCATGGAAGAGAAATTTAGATTTTTCTTACTTTTTGTTTCATTTATATTTTTTGTTCGGTAGAGTGACGTATAAACAGCCCTATTGAACATGGTAATGTTAAAAGATGCCTCATCTTTGTTTCCCTGAGGTGCCCTGCACCACTGTTTGATTTTATTTAAATAAAATATTTTTTTCTGAACATAACTTCCTTTCTTTCTTATATGAGAAATGGAAAGAATCATTTGTTCGCAGCCAGAGGCAGCATGATCAATTTTCGCTTATTTTTAAAATAATAATAAACATTCAATAAAACCGTTAAATATCCATTCTTTTTTCATTAATATTTATCCCACACAAGCTGACCAGAGTTCCCCAGTAACATATAAACAACACAAAACGATTTCACTTGAATTAACATTCCACCTGCTGCCGCCCGAACGCACATTGTGCTCCGCGTGAACTGGTCACCTGCCTGTGCGCAAATGTCATGTGAGGAGCGCTGAAGAGAAGCGCTGACAGAGGGATTCAGAGGTCTGTCTGGACATCCTGTCAAGTTCTGGAATTAAAAATACAAGAACTTTCTGTCTTTTATTTGTGTCTGACGCTCCGCTGCTGCGCTCCATCACCCGTGCTTCTGCGACTTTACCTCACTGGCGCAGCAGCGAGCGCAGCGCACTCTGCTATGTTTCACAGATCTCTTTGATCTGCTTAAATCGTGAAAAATGAAGCAGGCAGCAGTTTTTCTGGAGGATTGAGAGGAGATGCAGCTACAATACAGACAGGACAGGAAAATGGTTGCATAAAAAAATAAAACAAAGTGCTTGAAAAGGAAAATGCAGGTAGATTTATCCCACTACACGTTTGTAACTTTATAAAGCAATAACTTATAAGCATGTAATATTTATTTATTTGATACAATTCCAGTCACCTTCAAAACTTAGTCCCACACCCAGGGCCGTTTCAAGGCGTTTTGGGGGCCAATTCAAAGTAGCCCCCCCCCATATTACCCGCGGGGTAATGTGCGAGCGGGGGGGGGGGGGGGTCGCGAAAAAATCTATGTACCCTAGGGGGGGCTTCACCAAAAGTAATTGAGAACCACTGCTGTAAAGTAAGAGACCTCCTACTAGTCCCACAAAACTGTAAAGTGCAGTTTTTAGTCAGCAGGGGGCAGCAGAGTGCTGTCCAATGTGAAGCTGCTCAAGTTTACAGCTCAAGAACCACTGAAACCAGTTTGAAAGCAATAGCTTAAAGTTTTTAAAACTCTTTAGTTTTGCTTTACCACTAGGCGTTTGCAGCTTTTTGGCCTCTCTACTATCTTTTATGTACTAAAATGAGTACTTGCTGTTAAATGTCTGAGGCTGAATGCGTGAGTGATGAGTAAATACATTCACACTGAAGAGTGTTTCTGAAGTTGAGAGCTTGTGAGGAAAGATACATCGCTCATGAGATGTGATTGTCACTTGACACCTTCCTTCTCTCAGGCAAGGGACCGGAGATACTTCTCGTAGGCGAGAAGCTGAATGACAACGAGTGGCACACAGTGAAGGTGACGCGGCGTGGGAAGAACTTGCAGCTGTCTGTAGACAATGTGACGGTGGAAGGTAGGGCGGTGAAAAGGGAGCAGATGCAGGTTTTGGTGCATGTGAGCGGGTTTAAGGGAGATGGTTTCTTCCACAGGCCACATGTCCGGCGCCCACACCCGCCTGGAGTTCAACAACATTGAGACAGGGATCATGACGGAGCGGCGCTTCATTTCAGTGATGCCTTCCAACTTCATTGGCCATCTGCAGGCGCTGTCCTTCAATGGGATGCTCTACCTGGACCAGTGCAAGAATGGAGACATCTCCTACTGCGAGCTCAATGCTCGCTTTGGCATGAGGCACATCGTTGCTAACCCTGTAACCTTCCTGACTCAAGCCAGTTATCTGGCCTTCTCCACCTTGCAGGCCTATGCTTCCATGCACCTGTTCTTTCAGTTTAAGACAACCAACACCGATGGCCTGATCCTTTACAACTCTGGAGATGGAAGTGACTTCATTGTGGTGGAGCTGGTCAAAGGGTAAGAATGGAGTTCATCTTACGGCCTAGGAAACGGAAAAACCCCTAACCCTAACTAAGTCTACAACAATGGGAGTTTGGTGTCACGCACTAATATTTGAGACTTCAAAAAATATCTGCTAAAAATGTATTTTCACTTCAGCGATTCTATTTTTTTTTGCTGTACATGCTAATTATACTGTACATCAAATTAGAGGTTGATTGATATTGGTTTTTCTATTGCCGATACCGATGCCGATATGTAGGACACATGATCAGCCGATGGCCGATATGTACTGCAGATTTTTATGGGCCGCTTTTTATGGCCAGTATCTAGACATTTTCCATCTTATTTTCATACTAAAATGTCACTAATAACATCAGTCGATGCACAAGTTTCTAAAGCTGAATCAGTTTCTGAACTCTGAATTTAACTGTTAAATCTTAACTTTGTGCACTGCTCAGTGTTAAAGTCAGACACCTGAATAAAGTTAATTTAGAGTATTTTTTGCAGATGTTATTAGTGAATGTAAAAATTAATTTAAATTCAATTCTGCGACAGCACCAGGATGTGCCTGACTTTAAATTGGCTTTACTACAGACAAATATCAGCGATGCCGATTTATAAAAATCAGTAAATATCGGCCCGATATATCGGCCGATCGATATATCGGTCTACCCGTACATCAAATTGATGAATCTGTGGTTTTCTTTCACCCACTCTCTCTCCAAGTGTGACATGACTTATAGATTTATCTCAGATTGCTCCAGAGTGCACACACTCAAGTTCACAAATGTGACTATTTCCTCCTCTGAACTGAAAGGAAATGGTATTTTAACTTGTCATATCTTCTGCCTAAAACAACTCAGAGGTGCAGACATTTAAATGTGTTCCTGTTTTCATTCTAATTAATTTATTAAAAGTAAGTTTCAAATAAATTCTGAATAGCATAAAGTTAATGTTTGTTGACTTTCAGGTGTTACCTCCATAAATTTCCCCCTTATATGTGATAAATTCATTATTTAGCTGTCTTGTACACAAACAGCAGGTGTCTATAAAGTGATTTGTCTAAATGGGACAACCAGAAAGAGGAAACATACGTTCAGAAACCAGAGTTGTTCCCATACGCAAGCATTTTGGGCAACGGCAAGGAAAATGTGTTCGGAATGATTTATTCATCGTAGAAAGGTTTATGTTACAAAGAGAGGATCGGAGCCAACAAAGCAATTGTATCTTCCCACTGTCACACCAGACACAGACTTTCTCCCAGTAAGCAATTAGTCAGCAGGAGGCCCTGTTCAGATATGGAGTCAGCAGCAGAAGCTCACATAGACAACACAGGCGTTAAAATGGCTTCCAACGCTTCTGTCGGAGTTTCCGGATGCTCAGAGTTATGTGTGGAGCGTAGCAGCTTTTTCATTGATGGTGCTTAACTTTGATTTTTTCTTAAAGGATTTTATTTGGGCTGGGCTCATTCTAAACAGTGAAAGTTAGACGCACTGGCTCGACTACAGCCTTGAATTCACATTGTTTGGTTGAAAGTCAAAAAGGGAAAGTGCTCATTAGTGATTTAGGACTCCTGCCGTGGGATTATCATGGGACAGACGGTTAAAACTGCAGAGTATGGGGGTTTGGATGAGCTTACAGCAGACTTTAGAAACTTGTGATGACATCATCTGGTGCACAAAACATCTCATGATGCCTCTTTGTGGTCTGGACGATGATCATGAGCTGTGTCCTTCTGTAGGTACATTCACTATGTCTTTGACTTGGGAAATGGACCTTCGCTGATGAAGGGAAACTCTGACAAACCCCTCAACGACAACCAGTGGCACAACGTGGTGATCTCCCGTGACGGTAACAATGTGCACATACTCAAGATCGACTCCCGCACCGTCACCCAGCACACCAACGGAGCACGCAACCTGGATCTGAAAGGTGAGCTGTACATTTGGTTCTCCTGGATCTTCACTAACATCATCTGCTTTGCATAGATCTGAGTTAAAAATGTTATAATTCTGTGTGCATTCATACATCCACACTTTTGCTTCAACCCTTGAACCGTGCAGGAGAGTTGTACATCGGGGGTGTTGGGAAGAGCATGTACAGCAGCCTGCCCAGGTTAATCGCCTCCCGGGAAGGATACAAGGGCTGCCTGGCATCTGTGGACTTGAACGGACGACTCCCTGACCTGCTGGCAGATGCTCTCCACAAGGTGGGGGATGTGGAGGGTGGTTGTGGAGGTAAGGTCAAAAAATAAAAGAAACACCTGTTAATTTTTTCTGTAACCTGGTTTCATTATATTATAAGTCTAGCGCCGATGAAACCAGGGAAACTGGTGGCTGCGCACTCAGAGCTCATTATATCCCATTTGCTATGGTACTAAAAACACTCTCCGCTGTGATTGGCCAGAGAATACATTCGATGGATTTACTCACATTTTGCTGGCTCACATATATAGCATAATATTATTCTGCAGTCAGCCTACTGTTGTTGAGTCCGACTCTCAGCAGTCGTGTAAAGGTTTTATAACGTCAGATTATCTCTCCAGGGAGCGTTACATGAACTAAGAAAAGCTGCACTGTTTTCTGCTTTGAATACTTTGAAATCTCCTTGAAGGTAGATTTTTCCAGTAGTCATTTAAAACCTGCAGCATGGCTGTTGCATAAGCAAACAGCATCAAGGTGAAGGAACAGGTAGAACCACACAGAGGTGCACTGATTATGGTTCTGAGGGCCGATACTGAATATGACTGATTTAGAAAAACTATGATTTACAAAATTTTTTTTTTCAATTTCCAATAGAAAGCCTAAGGGTCCCCTACTGCCAAAACAAGCAATGGGAGTCTATGAGCCAATAAAAGTTATTTTCTGATCCCGTTTGATGTGTGCCATGGATTTAACATGATGTCAGTGAATTTTAAAAACACATTTTGATGCTAAGAAAGCGATTATTTTCGACAGGCGGCAAAAGTTATTTTAGGTTTTGTGTGACAATTACATTTTAATTTAGTTTTAGTCTTAATATTTTTGACTTTTTTTTATGTCAGTCCATTTTGTTTTAATTTTAGTTTTATTTTGGTCGACTAAAATATATGTATTTTTCTTCTGATGCAATAATTTTCAACTTCTGTAAAGGAAATGTTAACGACACTGACTTTTTCTTCTTTTTGAACGACAGTGACTTAAAACTGTTAAGAAGTAGTAAAAATTCATATTTCACACAAAAGATAAATCCCTTTTCGTTCCCCTCCTTGAAGCTTGAATCTTACAGACTGATGTTATTTTAATGCAGGACGAGTTACCGTTCAAGCTAGCTCGGTGTGCGTCAGTGTGTCGCCCTGCAGTGCATGCTGGGAACTGGGGCCTATTCTCATTGATTGACAGCTCCCTCTTGTGGATGATCAACTCTATTGGTCAACGCTATAGGCTTGAGTAAATGATTCGTTTAGCTGTAGAGGCCAGGCCAGGGACTTAGGGGAAATATAAATTATGAAAGATTGCCTACTTTACAATAGCACAGGAAGTTAGCCTACATTAAAATGTTTAAACCAAGTACCCCAGCTTTAACCTTAAAGTTATGTAAAGTTCAAAGTTAAACAACAACAGAGCCAAGCTGAGTTAGCAGATTAGGATTCATTGCTGAAAAATAGTAGAGCACTGATTTTATCATTCTGTTTTTTCGTTGTGCGTATATTCAACCTTCCTATATTTAACCTGGTCCTAAATGGACAATAATGCATTTCGACCTGAGCAGACACAGCATGCTAATGCTAATGGAAATTTCACAGCTGTGTGATTAACCCTTTAAAGACTACAAAAAACATGAAAGTGTTCATCTTTATCTTTATATTCTGAATAAATATTAAATTGGTGGTATCTGTTGAACGTTTCCAGGCATGTGGACACTTTGCATTATGTGTAATAACTGATCAGATATGTTTTATGTCAGCTTTATTGAGATAAAGTTAATTACATTTTGTCATTCAGCAACAATAATGGTATTCATCACCTCAGACTGAGGTCTGTTTTTTAAATGTTTATTTAAGTTTATTTATGCAGCTCCTATAAAATCTTGGTGCATAATCATGAGGTTCTGTTGGACTCAAATACAAAAGTGATGAAACCTGCAGGGATTAAAATAAAATAAATGCATGATTATAACAAAAATTATTAAATACATGTCAACTTTTGCCTTTTTTAATGTCCTTGGCAAGTTATTTTTGTTTTTCATATCAATGTTTAAAAAACAGAGAACATGCATTTTTTTCCAAGCTGTTTTTATTCCACTCACCTTGGATAGAAGTGAACGTGAACTAAATAAAGTAGGAATTTAAAACTGATTCTCAGTGTGCTGTGAACGCCCTGCAGGTCCCAGCACCACCTGCACAGAGGACTCCTGCCACCACCAAGGTGTGTGTCTGCAGCTGTGGGAGGGCTTCTCCTGTGACTGCACCATGACCACTTACGGGGGACCCTTCTGCAGTGACCGTAAGTAAAACCGACTTCTACAAAACGCCTGACCGGGTGGCTTTCTGGGAAGAGTCTTTTTGATGGATTATCATTGAGAGGATGCAGATCCAATTCCACCATCGATATAAAATTCAGTAACCCATGAATTCTGTCTCATAAGAACAGAGTCATTGATTTTTAAAGAATCTCTGGGACCACTTTCCATCTTATATGAGAGTATAAATCGGTTTCTAACCCTTTAACTTTCACGCCAAGAAAAAAACATGAAAATAATCTGAAAATATTGATTTTAATAATAAGATCATGCTAACATGTTTATTTTTTATTCAAACCTCCCCATGTTTTTTTTCTATCTTGCTTCAATAATCTTATGTTTAAAAGAATATTACGTACAAAAAGCATAAAACGATGTATCCTAAAACAATAAAAATTCACTATAGGCATGTTTTAGCTTATAATAGCAAAATATAACGTTTATTATTCCATTCATGATGAGTCGAGCTTCATTTGCTGCAGAGTCGATTACAATAATAACACAAATTGTTTTTTGTGGTAATTGGTATTAAAATGTATCGTTATAAAATCCTATTTGGGAGATAAAAAGTACGTCACACGATCTAATCTCCATAGGGGAGCTGTGTAAGGATAATTTGATGATAACAGTGCTGCTAAGAGAGTCAATATGGTGGAAAACCAGAGAGGAAACACCTCATCACTGATGATTGGAGGTTCGTTCCTTCACACGCTGATTGCAGCTCGAGTTCTGAGAGGAGACTCCAGCACGCTGTAAGAAAGTCAATATGGAAGGAAAACGAAGAGAAAATGTTTCGTCCTCCATGATTAGAAGCATATTTATTCTCTCAAACTGATTGTAGCTGAGCAAGTAGGTGCTGTACGTAATCTCAGCTATCAAAAAGCTGCTTTCCTGCGTTTTTCATTCCAGAAACGAGAAAACAGATTTGCTGCTTGGTGTAATTGATGCCTGAGAGCTGTGTTCTCTATATATTGGCGATGGTGGCAGAGGAGTTAAGTGCCCGCCCTGCAATAAGAAGGTTGCAGGTTTGCACCCCGCTAAGTCTATCGCTGTTGTTGTGTCCTTGGGCAAGACACTTAACCCACATTGCCTGCTGGTGGTGGTCGGAGGCATAGACATGAATACGAAGACGCCCCAATGGGCGCTGGAGAGCATAACAGCATCGCCGCCATATTGGATGGGTCTCCTCACTCTCCAAAGTCAATGCAGAGTGGGCAACTATGCTAGTTTTTGCGTAGCCTACAGTTGCAACAACCAGCGTATTATTGAAACAGATTACGTGGGATTACTATTGACGTTTCTAGCCTACCTGATGGGATTTTATATTTTAATTAATTTTGTTTAACTATATTTATATTTTAATTATCATGCCATACTATGTGTCTGGGTTTGTGAAAAAGTTTGATAAAATGTGTTTTTAGTTGGGTAAGCACCTTCCTCAGTAGAAATGAATGCGAATGGAGACCCATCTAAGATAAATAACAGAAACAGCAGGTGTTGGGCACGGCTTCTTAACAAAAACATTATTAAACTGCACATATGTAGCTTTTATTTTTTTTAATAAAGCAATACTTTTATTATACAGCGCAATCATATCACATAAATGTGTTGTAGTACTGTACATCTCTGGTGTTTCTTAATATTTACCATTTTATTAACTTTCAGCACCTGAAGCGATAAAAGGAGCTTTTTAATGATGTCAGCACCACAACGATCATTATTCAAGTCAGCTGTGGTTTTTCAGAGCAAACACGGTTCCAGCTAACGGCCCTCCTGAACAAAAGCATGCTGTTGATCTTTATTACCCTTGATGAGGTTTTGAGAGCTTTGTGTGTTTCTGTGGTTGTTTGGTGCTAATTATAAATCTACAGAACAAACCAAGAACGTCCTCGCGTTATTCTGCAGAGATCATCCAATTAAGATGTTTACATGTGCTGGTGTTTGAGTTCTTTAAAGGGCTGCAGACGTCTACTGTACAGAGGGAGATTTAGTGGAAGGAGGCTGAGATGAGATCTGTATTGATTTCACTGACGCATCAACCTATTCCATTCAGTTTCAAATCTTACATTTTTTAAACTCATAACCCGTTTTTGTGTTTATTTACCCATTCCTTGAAAAATAAAATCCAATTTATGTGCGGGTCTTAAAAGAGACAATTCTGAAGTTACAGGGAAGCAACAGGTTTAACAAAAATCCAATTTCACTGCAGCATTTTTTGGTTTCCTTCTCTCCCTTTCTGTGAGGCCTCTCAATCACGCGGGTGGTAAATGGCACGGCTGGCCCATATCAAAGGTCAAACCAATACATCAGTTCTGTCCTCCAGTAAACAGCAAGCCTGGCGCTTCACAATGAAGCATCATCGAAGCCAATAAAATGAATAGAAATGGGACTGTAATGTGAGAACCATCACAAACATGTGGTGTGTTGAGGGTTGGTCGCCAAAACTCGTCGTTTGTTAAACGTCTAACCTTTCTCTGGAGCAGGGGTCACCGACCTGGTGCTCGTGGGCACCAAGGTGCCCCCAGGAACCCCTGCTATTTTTTTAATAAATAATTGAAAACATGGCAGCAGAGATAGCTTAAACAATTATGATAACAACAGAAGAACAAAACTAATGAGTCATACAATAAAGAGTGGTGAAAGCTACGCTTAGGTCAGAAGTGAGCATTTATGAGCAGCAGAACGGTTTGATGCCAAGAAAGTGTGCTACAGATGCTACCTTTGCTTCAAGGATGCTAAAGGAGAAGTGCAGTGAAGGTCGGAAGGATGTGCATCTTTGTAGATTTAGAGAAGGAGAGCATGAGTAGCAGGTTGGAATGGGTGGAGAAAAGTGTCAGGTGTGATAAAAGGGTTTCAGCAAGAGTAAATGTGTAGAAGACAGTAGTGAGAGCAGCCATGATGTCTGGTTTAGAGACGGTGTCCATGAGGAAAAGACAGGAGGCAGAACTGGAGGTTGCAGAAGTCAAGAGGCTATCTTTAGGAGGATCAGGCATGAGTCCAGAGGGACTGCTCATGTTAGACGTTTTGAAGGGAAGATAGACTGAGATAGTTTGGACATGTCCAGAGGAGAGACAGTGATGACATAGGTAGAAGGATGCTGAGATTGGAGGCACCAGGCAGGAGGCTGAGAGGAGGACCAACAAGGAGATTTATGGATGTGGTGAAAGAGGACATGAAGTTAGTTGGTGTGAGGGTAGAGGATGCAGAAGATAGGACTAAATTGACCAGATGGTTGGCTGTGGAGGAAGGAGATTTTTCTTATCACGCTTGCATTTCTATAGATTTGAAAAAAGTTATTGTTTTAAAAAGTCTTAAAGGAGTGGATTACTCATTTAATCAATACAACTGCAGTGGTCTCTAGTAGGAATGAATGCCTTGTAAGTCGTTTTCGGGGGGAAAAAATATACCGGCGCACCATTTCTTGAACATAAGTTTCTGCCATCACAGCTGAGCTTCAGACGGCAGGGTTTGGAGTCTTTTTTCCTGATATTTGGACATCTCGCCCCGGATTGGATAACAACAACGCAACTCTACCACTGACTCTGTTTGCTCTGCAACGTTGATGTTTTATCTCCAAACATAACACAAGCCTGGAGGAGTTCTGCTGTGTGGTGGAGTTGCTAATGCTAACGGTTAGCTTCTACTAGCCCAGACGTTCTCTGCTGTTTCCTGGACGCTAAACCAACAACAGCCTTCCCCGTCGTGAGTCAAGATGGGTGAGTCCATGAATGTTAAGTGACAGTGTGACGTAGATCTGTCAGGATTTTCTAATCCTAGAGTTTCTCCGTCTATTTTCTATCAGAAGCTAATGCAAGAGATAGGTGGAGGAGACTATTTTCATGTTCAGCCTGCATGAAAAACCCAGAATGACCCATTAGAATCAGAAAAAAAAGTTTTTCAGTGAACCACACCTTTAATTCTCCATGAAATTTAACTCAAACCTATTCTAGTTCAAAGGTCAGCATTGTGCGCATGACCAAACTTGGTGTATCAGCCTGGTAGCCCTTCAGTAATGGTGAAGTAGCTCTGAGCTTCACAAAGGTTGGTGACCATGCTCTAGAGGGTGAGATTGGGTCAGGGTGTGTTTTACAGATCAGATTTACTTAACAAACCTAAAAAATGCAGCAGGAGTTTGTCCAAATACTAATTTTTGCTCAGTGAGTTTTCGCCTCAGTGCTTTCACACCCACAGATCAGTTTATCAAGTTTGCTTCGAACATCTGTGCTTATTTACCTCCAGGTCATTGTTTCATTACCGGAGCCACTCGCAGTGATGTTCAGCGCTCTGAAATTATGGGATGTGTAATTATTGGTTAACCTCTGCAGTTACAGATAATTGTTTCAGCTCATTCATCACCTGCTTGTGTTTACATCCAGGCTTCTCTCTCTCTCTGCGTGAATTCCAGCATCTCGTTGCCTCTGAGCACAGCCACTCCCGGTCTAAACACTGTAATATTTCTTTTCACAACAATAAATTATTTTCCACTCAACTTTCATGTAGCCCATAAAGTCTCTGGCAGCCAGTGTGACAACTGTACGACTTCCCATGACATGACGTGAACAATGCAGCGCTGAAAGGCACAAACAGAGACCCCTGATTTTAACTGAGTGTGGCACAACTGCTCCAGCGACTCTCCCACTAATTGACTTCCGTGTCCTCCCACTCAATCTCAGCCGTGTCAGTCAGCGTACAATAAGCACCCCACACACTACACAAACACGAGAAATTTCACCTGACATGGCTTTATGTAACCAGAGTGCCCGAAACCATCAGACATCTGTAGAGTGGAGCCCACCGTCACCAGGAACTGGTAAGTCAACATTTTCCTTTGAGGTCTTCAGCTGCTTTGGAGCTGCACCGTCCAGCTTTCTGCTTGACAGTTAGCAAGAATATTGGTTTAGTTTTGTTTTTGCCACATTGCAACTTATTTATTCTGCAAAAACTGAGCTAGGTGTGTTTTATTTAGCTGATGCAATGTTGTGTTTTTTGTTTGTGTTTCACAGAAACTCTCATGGATCACTAGAAGGATTCTCATGACACTTCTAGAAAGTTTTTGCAGAATCTGCATCTAACACCAAATTCAAGCTAACTGACCTCACGAAAGTGGCAATATCGTTTTAATAAGAGGTCTGGAGTTGTGCAGAATGAGCGCTACAGGTTGTGTTTGCCTAAAGCCCGGGCCACACTGTGTGTTTTTCAGCTGTCCTATCTATCATGAACAGAATCGTGATGAAAAACAGTGAACATGAGGGTGATTTGCAGGTCTGCGGCCGTCCTGTGTGACCGGTCCGATGACAGCTTACTGAACTCCTACGACCAAATTCAGCTTCCAACAGTCTTCAAGTGTCAGAATACCTACGGCTCTGGTCTGGAATCGACCAACTAATAAAACCGGTATAAATACACCCAGGGAGTGACACGAAAAACGTAACGTGAGTACAATGATAAAGTAGCATTAGCAACATTAGCAACAGTGAATGCTACACGCAAGAACATGTGGACCACTCTTTTTGAGTTCAGTTCAGAGTCTAATAAGGGTGGCACTTTTGTCTTGGGTATCTGTCGGCTGTTAGTGACGTATGCTTCCCGTCGAGTATGCTTGCTAGCGTTAGCATGTCCTGCTGGAGCGAGACATCGTGCGGTTTTGCTCACTGAAATCTTGACCTGTGTAGCGTGCCACCTCTCTAGAGTCCTCACAGTTACATGAGGCGTTCCTTTACAACCGCCAAAAAACGCACAGCATGGCCCGGGCTTAAAGCATCGTTTATCCTGGGAAATGATGATGTCATTTTCAAACATTCACCAAAGCACCAATAACTCCATCATGTTGTAACATGAGATTATATTAAACGCTAGCATGAAAAGCAGCAGGTGATGTGTGATCATAAGGTTTTCAGGTGCATGAAGATTCAGCCCAGCCAGCAAACATAGGAGGGCCCCATATAGGATCTATATGGGCAAGCCATATGGGTCCCAACAGGGTTTGTCTGCGGTTTCCACGGTGGCCCCAAGGGGGTTTGCCCAGAAAGATTTTCGCCCACGTAGATTTTAACGGGCCCTACATGGGTTTTCAGAGGGTTTGACATTGGCTAACCCATGTGGGGCCACCATGGAAACTGCGGACAAACCCTCTTGGGACCCATACGGCTTGCCCATATAAACCCCGTATTGGGCCCATCTAGTGTGCTGGCTGGAAGGAGGCTTATTGACCTGAGCCAGACAGGAATCAACAAAACATTTATTTAGAGATAAATCAGAATATTTTTATATCTGATTCAGAAAAGTAGACACACTGCTGAAATGCTCAATGAAATCCAGTTCCTTTATTTTTATTTTTTCCATTTCTGACCTTCATTTCAGGTGGGGTCCTTCGCAATTATGAGTCTGTCCCAGACGGGATAATCCAGGATAGAGGTTCAGACTTAATCTCACGCCCCGGGACAGAAGCTTCAGAAATTATATTGCTGTTCACAACATGATGACCTCCCGGGATCAGACACGTTGATTTTAAAAAAGTTGGACCCAAACGGACACATTTCCTAAAAACTCAGTATTTATGCATTTTGTTTTTGTGCTGTAAAAATACAAACATTTATGGATTATTTTTTTTAAAATGCTGCCGTTAAAATGTTTGCTGTGGTTGGAGCTTTTTAACACTTGACTTTGCAAATTTACTGATTATTATTCTCTTAACAGTTTCTGTCAGAGATGATGATGAGAATTAAGCCAACATTGTTTCTTACGTCCAACCAACCCAACATTTAGTCCAAAACTTCTTTTAGAGATCGGTATCCTATTTATTATTTCTGAAATGTGGAAGGCGGTCAGTAAACAATAGTCTAATTGTTTCAATGGTGTAATTTCAGGAAGGCAGTTTGCCAGTTTTGTGCAGAGTTTCGCGTCCTTTAGTGAACTCAGGGTGAAGCTTTTATCCTCATAACTAAATGAAGACACCACCAGTACAGATGATCTGTTCTTCAGGGCAGACGTTTCCTTTAACTAAATATCTGAAAGAAGAATTTCCTTAATCTTTGACTTTTGTGACCAAATTTAAATAAATCTTCCTTTACGTCACAGATTTCCAGTTAAAGGAATATTACAGCCATTTTGAATATCCCCACCCTATAGTTTTATAGCAATAGCCTCAGTCTGGAGAAATGGTGTTTTTGTCTTTCAGCACTGGTGGGCTAACAGCTGATAGCAGCACAGACTAAACCTAACCCTTATGTCATCAGTCCTCAAGGATACAGACTCTATTTGTCCAAACTGAAGCTTTTCAGGAGAAATTACTGAGATCATGGCAGAAGAGGCTCAACAAAACTGCACAGGTTTTTGTTATTGGTTCTAATAAAGTCATTTTAGGGTGGCGAGTCAGGGTTTGTGAAGATCTATGAAGTCAAACAGATTTATTTTAAGACATAATTAAATTTATACTGTTGGAGGAGAAGTTATTAAGGCCTATTTTATACACTGCTCAAATAAATAAAGGGAACACTTAAACAACACAATGTGACTCCAAGTCAATCACACTACTGTGAAATCAAACTGTCCACTTAGGAAGCAACACTGATTAACAGTTTCACCTGCTGTTGTGCAAATGGAAAAGACAACAGATATAAATTATAGGCAATTAGCAGGACATGCCCAATAGGGGAGTGGTTTTGCAGATGGTGACCACAGACCACTTCTCAGTTCCTGCTTTCTGTCTGATGTTTTGGTCACTGTTGAATGCTGGCGGTGCTTTCACTCTAGTGGTAGCATGAGACGGAGTCTACAACCCACACAAGTGGCTCAGGTAGTGCAGCTCATCCAGGATGGCACATCAATGAAAGCTGTGGCAAGAAGGTTTGCTGTGTCTGTCAGCGTAGTGTCCAGAGCATGGAGGCTCTACCAGGAGACAGGCCAGTAGTGATGCGTGGGTTAGGGTTTTCTTCAACCCGCGGGTACCGCAGATTTCAAAAAGTCTGACCCGCACCAAACCGCCCCGCATCACTTTGTCTAGTTTTACAACCCGCCCCGCCCCGCCTCATTAAAAACACGTTATAATATTGAGCTTCTTACCTCACTGAATCTTTCTCAAACACGCGATTAGTTTGTCCCTCCTTTCTTTTAAGAATGTAAACTCCCAAACGAATTTTATCCAAAATATCTTCCTCTATCGTTTTGTTGATGTGGCTGCCTGCCACCTGCTTGGAGCGCACTTTGCTGCAGCGTTCTACGTGCCTACGTCATAGGGTCAAAGGTTATCTGACGTTATAACGTTTTAAAACATGACCGTGTTTAAAAAACTGTCTTAAATATTATGTTTTACAAAATTAAGCATTGATTAATGTCTTTATCTTCAGTGTGCATATCTATATAATATATATATTTGATGAACCCGCCCCAAACCGCACCGCACTGAATTAATAATTTATTAACCCGACCCAACCCGCCCCGCGGGTAACCCGCGGAACCCGCGGGTTGGAAGACAACCCGCGCATCACTACAGGCCAGTACATCAGGAGATGTGGAGGAGGCCATAGGAGGGCAACAACCCAGCAGCAGGACCGCTATCTCTACCTTAGTGCAAGGAGGACCAGGAGGAGCACTGCCAGAGCCCTGCAACATGACCTCCAGCGGGTCACAGATGTGCATGCGTCTGCTCAAACGGTAAGAAACAGACTCCATGAGGGTGGTATGAGGGCCCGGCGTCCACAGGTGGGGGTTGTGCTTACAGCCCAACACCGTGCAGGACGTTTGGCATTTGCCAGAGAACACCAAGATTGGCAAATTCACCACTGGCGCCCTGTGCTGTTCACAGATGAAAGCAGGTTCACACTGAGCACATGACAGATGTGACAGAGTCTGGAGACGCCTTGGAGAACTTTCTGCTGCCTGCTACATCCTCCAGCATGACCGGTTTGGCAGTGGGTCAGTAATGGTGTGGGGTGGCATTTCTTTGGGGGGCCGCACAGCCCTCCTTGTGCTCACCAGAGGTAGCCTGACCTCCATTAGGTACCGAGATGAGATCCTCAGAGCCCTTGTGAGACCATATGCTGGTGCAGTTGACCCTGGGTTCCTCCTAATGCAAGACAATGCTAGACCTCATGTGGCTAGAGTGTGTCAGCAGTTCCTGCAAGATGAAGGCATTGATGCTATGGACTGGCCCGCCCGTTCCCCAGACCTGAATCCAACTGAGCACATCTGGGACATCATGTCTCCTCCGTCCAACGCCACGTTGCACCAGAGACTGTCCAGGAGTTGGTGGATGCTTTAGTTCAGGTCTGGGAGGAGATCCCTCAGGAGACCATCCACCACCTCATCAGGAGCATGCCCAGGCGTTGTAGGGAGGTCATACAGACACGTGGAGGCCACACCCACTACTGAGCCTCATTCTGACTTGTTTCAAGGACATTACATCAAAGCTGGATCAGCCTGTAGTGTGTTTTTACACTTTAGTTTTTTATGTGTGACTCCAAATCCAGACCTCCATGGGTTGATAAATCTGATTTCCATTGATCATTTTTGTATCATTTTGTTGTAACTATGTAAAGAACAAAGTATTTAATAAGAATATTTCATTCAGATGTGTTCCCTTTATTTTTTTGAGCAGTGTAGTTTTGCTAATAATAATAGTTACATTTTTGAATAGGATTCAGTTATTTGTTTTTTCAAAATTTTACTTATGACATTACTTATAATAGATTTAATTACGTATTGTTACGTTTCACCTAAATGTTTTATTTATTTACATATTTTCCTTAAAACATCTGAATGAGCCATCATTCCTTGTCGCTTTGTGGGAAATGTTACAAAAAAAATAAAAATCGTGCAACTATAGCATCCTTTAATAACATCTCAACTATTTTTCAGTTTGCCCAGCTGTTTTAAAGCATTCATCCCTTCAGCCATAAATAAAACAAACTTTTTTGACAATTAAATAGATGTGAAGTGAAGGCGAGCACCTGGGGGGATAATTGCCCACTTTGTCTTATTTTTGCTTCTGTCCTTGCAGATTCTCACATTAAAAGATGAGAAAAAAGATTTTTGCGTGACGCACTTGAAGGATTTTCTCGGAACGGCGACATCGCATAAGATGAACTCTCACTCACAGACTCAGTAAACATAATTAATAACTAATCAGGCTCTGTTTTTACTGCAGACGACTTCAGTAATTAGACCTGATGAGTTTCTCTCTGTTCAGTAATGTTTACCGGGATCCTGCTGAGAGTCGTAGTGACGCTGACACCGTGTGTTTAATACTGTCACCAATCTGAAACATTTACATGATAACTAACTGTACACGTGGGATTACACACGGACACAAACAGAGATTTCAGTTCACACAAACTAAAAATAGAGTCGTTAGCTAAAGTAACTCACCTCCTTTCATTTATCAACCCTCTAATTAACCATCAGTGTGATCAGAAGAGAACATGTCTGTAAAATCAGTTCATTTTAGTTTTCAGATGTCAAATAATAGCAATGCAAAAAAAATAAAGACTATAAACCTTCATATAAATACCGCCATCAGTTTTGTGTCACACAACTGACTTCCAGGAGTCTTTAGAACAAACGGCATCAGCTGAGACATTTAGGAATAACTGAAGTGTTCAGTCCTCAGACTAGCTGTCAGCAGGGGCTATTCTAGGACCAGAGGTTTAGGGGTGATGAGCCCCCAGAGAGCTGCCCAGCCAGGAAAGATCCATTTTGGGTTTTCACATTTTAACAAATGTCCATTCCCACATTTGTGAAAGGCAAGTAATACACTGTTTTCACAAATCAAATAAAGGTTTCCCAACTCACAAACTGTTTAACGGACTCTGCTATTAGTGTAGAATAATCAAGTCCAGGTTTGAAGAGTCTAGGTGTTGTAGTTTTATAATAATAATAATAATAATAATAATAATAATAGCAGATTAAAGATGCTCAAGGAGTGGAAACGTGTGGAATTCCTTTTCCTAATCGGAAACCAGAAATGGGAACCAACTTCAGCTCTGTCAGAGATGAACAGATAAACGCCGGCAAAAACTAAACCTTGAAAGGTTTAATTCGGGATTATGATACGGTAATTAATGATTATCATCAAACATTAGAAAACATTCCAAAATATAAAAAAATTATTTTATCTCGCGTTCTCCTTCTTCTGTAGTTTGCTGGACTTCCGGTACCTAGACCAATCAAAATGCTCTAAACAATGTGGTGCGGCAGTCAGCCAGCCAATCAATGGTGACGTATGGACTACTTCAGACAATTCTAAGTTTTTAAAGCAGCATTCCGCAACTTTGCAGTTATATGGTCTCTGTCGCCATCTCAAGGCTTGCTGCGTAACGTCACTGTCGTAACATCAAATCTCTCTCTGGGGCATAAGAGGCATGTTTACATTCCTAATGTCAGGCAAAACAACGAAAACAAACTTCCACCTCCACACATTGAATAAATAGTTTTATCAGGACTGTATAACAACTTTGTGCCCGACCAAACACAATAACCCTGGTGCGTTTAGAACGCGCGCTTTTTTTATCCCTTTGGCTTGCCATATACTGCCGTAAAACGACACCCAGTCAGTACTTCCGTCGCTACCTGAAGCACAAAAACTGTATAGTGCAGTATACAGACGTGGGACCCCCCAACACTATCACAGGTATGAAAATGAACATAATAGATAATATTATGATGCAAAAACTTTACAAAAAAGCATAATTTTAAGGTGTAAAAGTTGCAGAATGTTGCTTTAATTTAATAATAAAATAGGCAATATATTTACAAAGCTTTAGGTCAGACATTGTTAAAATAATGTCCGACGTGTTTTCGCCAACATTGTGGGTTACTGGGATGTTTCTTAGAAAAAACATTGGCTAACTCCTAGCTAACATGCAGCAAACATGAAGACAGGTATTGATAAAAATGTGTTGGTCTTGAGTGGTAGAAGGTAAAACTGGTGCCACCTATCCTGGTTTAAGGCAGGTATTTACAGCATCAACCACTCAGGAAGGAGCACAGAGCGCTCAGAGCCAGGGGCTAGGAAAGGTGAGCGGGATCGATCCATTCATGATGCAAGGACGGTTTTCTGTATTTGTCATTAAAATATAACATTTTTACCAAGTACTGTATGGTTTTTATTTTTTACCAGTGTGTTAAAAAAAAGCACATACAGTAAAAAAATCGAAAATTTTAGGTTTGCTTCAGCAGCCCAACTGGGCTGTCAGATTTAACCTACCTCTCCATGGTCTCATTCACTATTTAACATCTTTCCTCTGATGTTTGGCATGTACAGTGTAAGTCGTGGCATTAATTCATTATTGACTCTTTAATTACCTGTTAATTTACCTGTTAATCTCATCTGTGAGCAGCTTTTGAGCGTAGTCCCAATCCATTAGATGTTTCTGACTGTAGCTACCCGGTGAAGAACAGACTCCATTAATTCTTCTTCTCATCTTTGTTGTTGGAAAAATCTGTTCTGGTCAAAAAAGCTCAAGAAACATCAAAGTTGATGGCTTCAGTCTGCAGAAACAGTTTCTTGTTTTCTATCCAAGTTCATCGTAGTTCTGTCACAAGGTCTTTATATTCAGCTGCTTTTGCAACTCTAACATGTCTCTGTTGTCTCCTCCAGAGGTTTTGTTACCTATCATAAAGTTGTTATTGTTAGCAGCAAACTGGGGTCCTGTGTGGAGTTTGGGGGAGTTTAACACCAAATGTAATTTGGTCATTGACAACTTGAGACAGGACTGGTCTCTCTGGGCTAGACTATGATGCTATCACTATTGCACCAGTGCGACATGGTCTTGTAGCATGCAGCTCAATCCTGAGCAGAGCGAGAATCCTGACAGGACGTGTGTTTTATTGTAGGATTATGGTATAAGCAGCACGGTGAGGATGCGTAAGAGTCTCTTCTGATGTGGAAAACACCTTTATGGTGAGTGAGTAATCGGAAATTAGCACCATGGGGGAGGTTTATTTAATTTAGTTTGCTACAAACCAGCTATGTTCCAGAAGGGCTTTAGGAAGCATTAGCTCAACTTTTGCCTTCCACTAAAAAATAAAACTGAATGAACGGTTTCTTGGTCAGCCAGAAACAGTTAATTTGCTGCTTTGGTAAGCCATCCTATATGTGTGAATATATAGTCATAGAGAAAGTTCAGTCATGGTGTCTTTCAGACTGTCTCCACGTGCTATTGGACAACAAAAACGTGACGCACTCACCGCTACGGATGTTAGTCAACGGGACAGTCCGCCATACACTGTTGAAGAAGACACAAATAAATCCTTTTTCTAAATAAACTTAAGTAACTCTATCTGCTCTTGACTCAAAGAAAAGCCCAAGTCTAAATAGTCCAAAGTTGATGCCAAAGCCGTTTCAAACAACCTGTCGCTTAGTTGTTCCGCTCAGTCGCATCATTATGTCTTCCAAACCGATAGTGCTGTGATTGGCAAGGCACAAGACTGTTCAGGCCTGCAGAGGCTCTAATGGAGCCTGGCTACTCTCTGTCTAGATTTCTAGACTAACTTTGTCTTTATAAAACAAGAAAATGATGCAGGTTTTACAAACGTAATAGTTCTGCATATTTAACAGGTCAGTAGTGTCAGGAGAGCCACAAACATGAAATCCAGCTGCTCCATTTATCAATTATTGTCCTCTTATCCGGAGTCAGGTCATGGGGGCAGCAGCCTAAGCAGGGAGGCAGACTTCCCTCTCCCTGGCCACTTGGGCCAGCTCTTCTGGGGGAATCCCAAAGTGTTCCCTGGCCAGCAGAGAGACATAATCCCTCCAGCGTGTCCTGGGTCTTCCTTCTAGTCTCCTCCTGGTTGGACGTGCCCAGAAAACCTCACCAGGGAGGCGTCCAGGAGGCATCCTAACTAGATGCCACCTCAACTGGCTCCACTCTATGCTACTCTAGTCAGGATTAATTTCGGTTGTCTCCTTTTAGATTAAGCTTCATTCTGAGGTTTTTGACAGTTTGCTGCTCTAAAGGTTAACAGCAGCACAGTGAGACAGACACTCATGGGTGAATGGTAGATAAAGACATATTTCCAAAAAAGTCAAACATGTAAATACCAAATATCTAGATTTGTATCTGTAAAAATATATTTAGCTGCTGTATCTTTGGTTTGCGTCTACTGCTGTGTTCAATTTTTACATTTCTACTATTGACAGTGGGCTGAATTCATTCTTATTCTCTCAGAAAAATATGCTAAATAGGTGACTCAGCAGCACATTCATTTTGGCTGACTGCTAATCACAAACATTTCTCCAGTTCCTTTTTTTTTTCAAAGTTGCTAAAATGATTTTTTCAGTGGATTTTGTAAAACTTCTATCATTCATGTTACATAAAAGTAGCTTTTAGTTTCAGTATATTTGTTTGTTTCTGTGGTGTGCGTGCGTGCGTGCGTTTGTGTGTGTGTGTGTGTGTGCGTGCGTGCGTGCGTGCGTGCGTGCGTGTGTGTTTTCTCCACAAACAAACCTGTTCATTATTTACCGTGCCTGCTGCTTCGCTGACCCCTTGCAGCTCTCTGGTAAAGTGTCACGGCTGGAGCTAATTTAATCCGAGCTGATAGCTCATTAGAATACAGGCAGATGCAGGATGTGCTAAGCTATGTTCAACAGATTTGAAAATGCAAGCCACAGTGCCAGTTTCACTCAGATATGTGACAGGTTATTTGATGATTAGTCATGGCCTATTATGACTCACTCTGCAAACACCGAGTGCAGGAGAGGGAGTTCAATCTTTTGCCAGTGTCACACCGACTAACGGAGTTAGCTGAAATGTGCAAACCGCTATAATACATATTTCTGTCCACACAGGAGTTCAAATCAGTCACAGGAAGAAGCATCAGTGTGCAGCTATTTAAGTGAGTTCTACGTTTTTCTCTTTGTGTGGGCAGATATGTGTGTGAGTTAATTAAGTGTCATTATTTTACCTTATGTGTTTTTGAAGATTTAAATAATGAAAATGGTTTACGTTTTTTTTTTCATCTATAATATTTTCATCTGATAAAAATGTTCAGCTGCTTCATTAAAAGTGAAAATTCAGATGAGATGGACATTAATGTCTGACCTGTTGTAAACAGCTAGTTGGATGAATAGTTTGGAGAAACAGGGAATAGTTCTGACAGGACTGACAAGCTAACAGCTAGTCAGAATTGGACCAGTTCCAGTATAAATTAATACCACATTAAAGTTAATGCAAATGCTTTTTCATAAACCTTGACGTGCGTTCAGGTTTCCATGGTTACTAAGAATCTCTGACAGGAAGTGTTGGGAGCCTTGTGCGTGGCCTCCTCTCCAGAATAAAGAACAACACAAATGATTCTGGGAAATGATCATATATCTTGGAAGTAGCTCAGATTTCCAGCTCCATGGTGGCACAGTGTGTAACACTGCTGACCCCCAACAGTGAGAAGGTTGCAAGTTTGAATCCCAGCTTTGGTCTTTCTGCATGTTTTCATGTTCTCCCTATGTATGTGTGGGTTTTTCCAGGCTCTCCTGCTTCCTCCCACAGACCAAAAACATGGATGATAGATGGATCAGACTACTTGTCCCTGAGTGTGAGTGAGTGTGTGACTGGTTGTCTTTTGGCGCTTACACAACTGGGCCAGTACGGACCGGTTTGGGACTGGAATTCGGTTTCACATCCCGCTCGGCAGCAGACAGTTGGAAAAGAAGAAAGCAGAGGAGGAGAGCAGTGTGTGTGTGTGTGTGTGTGTGTGTGTGCGTGTGTGTGTGTGTAGCTGTTATGAGGACAGGCACAGCGGTGATCGAGAACCGGGAGCAAATTAATAAAATAATGTGGTTCATAGTCTCCAAAAGCAACGCAGCTCACACCCGCCTTTGTTTTTCTTATTAAGGACACCATAGACTTCTCCGTGCGTCTTTTGCACCGCCCACGTGCTCGGGGATTTCTGCATTCCTGAGAAGTCCGTGTGAACAAAAATCACCCGTACTAGCCCAAACTGACACGGCTGAGTCCCGACCGTACTGGCACAGATGTGAAAGTGGCTTTTGTGTGTCCCTGTGATGGACTGGTGGCCTGTCCAATGTCCCCCACCTCTTACCTGAGGACTGCTGGAGACAGGTACCAGCTCCTATGAGGATGATGTGGTAAGGAAGATGAGGGAGTGAAAATAATTTCATAAACAATGAATTAAATACTCAATAAACTGGTCAGAAATTAGCTGTTTCTTAGACCGTAGTATTTCAGAGAGATCTAGTGCACGACCTTTTCACAGAAACCCCCGTCATTAGAGTAAGTGGCAGTCATTTTTTACTCTTCATGTTTAGCGAGCAGATGTTTTACTGCTGTGAAAGCAGCAGCTATTGAGCCCAAGTATTTATTAAAGGCTTATTTTTGTGTCAGTGATTTAAGAATTATCTTTATTGAATGGCTGCGTGGCTGAAAGTAACTGACTCTATTATGCCGGAGAACTCGACTCTCATTGTCAACACCCTCCACCGTTCCTTCAAGCAGAAAGAACTCATTGTTACAGAGCTGTGTAAATTACCTGGAAGTGCTCCGCTCCCTGCTCTTCCCTTCAGAGGGATGAAAGCATGTCCGACCAGCAGCACTCTCAGGGGAGGCGCACACACTGATCAGAATGAAATCATAGCACAGACACATGTATGACACTTCTCTAAACAACTACAGGGTGTCTTTAAAGAATCTGTAATTCGGTAAAAAACATTATCATTATTACCAATAATGTATTTATTTTTTAAATTATTAATTGCACTTTTTTATTTGCAGCATTAAAGGTCTAAATAGAATATAAGCTCATAATTTTGTAAAAACTAAAAAAAATAATATTAAAGTAATAATGATTTGTGTCAGATTTTTTTGTACAATCTTTTTTGTTTAGAAGTTTTTTAACTTTTTTTTACTTTAATGTAGAAAGTACTCCTACTACAGTTCACCTGTTTATTTATTTATATACTGTATCTGCTCTGTCTTCTCAAACCTACCTTTTACTTAAAGTAGCTCTCCGGAGTATTTCTTTTATCTGATGGCACCATCTAGTGGCTGATAAGAGTATCACACCAATAGTCGGGTCAACTCGGTAATTTAAGGTGGCGACTGCACGTTTCTTGTTTATGAATGTGCTTCTGTAGCCAACAAACAGAGCTAAAACACGTTGTTTTACAAGTATTATTCTCATGTCATGTTGTGTTTTCATATATTTATATTTTAAAGACTTACTTGTCCGTGAAAAGTTCATCAACGCTGCATCAGCCGAGGTGCTTCCTTAAATTTGAAGCGCGTAAGCGGTAGTCTAACACTATTGGTTAGTTTTACTTGACGGTCAGTTTTCTATTGAACGGATTTCACGGGGCAGGGGGCGGGCTTAGCAAAAAAAAAAAAAAGACGTATCGCTTATATTATATCACACTACATGATGAGACAATCACTTTTACGGATTTCTAAAAAATCCTACATAATCCCTGAAAGGGGAAAACTCCAGATTGCTGCTTTAAATTTTGGGACTGATAACATATGGCTTTTATATATTTGAAGATTTGTATTTTCATAACAAGACAACTAAGTAAATATGTGCTTCTGATTTGAAAGCAATTTCTAATCATTTATATTTTAGGAGTTAGACACCTGGTGTTTGCTCAACTGATCAGTGATTTGTTCAGGAGTTTTCATTAGTCATTTACACAATGCATCTCCTGTTTCCACTCATTCATCCCTGTGCAGCATCCTACTACTCATAAATATGAATGAACACAAATATTAGACGAGTCCTACTTGTAGAAAACGCAACATTTTTCTAAATAGAAACAAAAAAAAACAGACAGCAGCATCTCACTTTCTTTGTCATAAATGTCGACCTGGGAGAAAAGCTTGTATTGCAGTATTTTAAACAAACAGTAAAACCTAAAGATGGCCTATGAATAGTTATCTGGAAGGCTGTATTGCAGCCTGAAACAGCCTCTGTGCAGTGACTGATTTGAACTGCCACAGGCATTTCAGGACCCCATCATAGACGGATGGAGGCTCAGCAGAGCAGCGCATCTGCAGCCAGAACAGTTGTTTCCATGAAGGATTGATTTGCATTATGGGAGGAGGTTTTCTTTTTATAATAACAGCCACTTTGTTTTAGAGGGTGTTTAAAAATAATAGTCATTTAAAGGCTATTTACTGGGAAAAAAAGCTTTTGAAAATTGCTTTGTCACTAACTAAAGAAGTAGCAGCAATCATAATATGCCTGCAGGTGAAGTAACCAAGAGCACATATAATTATGGCAATAAATGGTGTAAAAGTGGGGTCAGAGGCTCACCAAGAGGCTCGGTGCTTCTGCTCACGATGAGAGCTGTGGGTGTTTTAAGATACTAAATAAACGGCCTCACAGTGCAGTTAGTGCCTCTGTTCACTCTTCCCATTTCCAGAGTAATATTCAGCTCAGCGTCTCGCAGGCACCATCCAATTTTGGAACTGGCATTATGCAAGACTTGATTACCAAGTGGCCAGCCGCACCCCACACAGACTGCCCCTCTGTGCCCCGCTCTTCATGGGAACATGGCGGGTTTTTACGTGACACTTAAGACCACGCAGCAGCTGAGCCTCAGATGAATGCTAGTCTATACCCGCTCCCCGGGGAAGGTCCGGGGCTTCCGAGGCTCTACTGCAGGGGTTGTGTTAGAGGAGAAAGGTTACATTCAGTTTACATCATAAAGGAAAGACACCCACCCACACACACACAAACACACACACACACACGCAGGCCTTCAAATACAGAGCCCCCTTCTATCTAGCCTCATCTCGTACTTTCTGCAGCGTCTCTCTAACACAGACAAAGTGACACACTCACTCAGGCATCATTCGCTGCTCAGTGAAAGTAGAATTCTGAGATTTCAGAACAGAATCATTGCAGTGGGTTCTACCACAGTGTGTTCTGTGTGTGTGTGGATATTTTGGTTTCATCAAAAGAAAAGAAAAAAAATACAAAGCAAAGAAAAGATAATTTTAGACTTTTCTAGTTTGACGGACCTCATTTAGAATAATAAATAAAGCAAAATATGAACATATTTGAACGAACAGTTAAACATTATTACCTTAAAGCAGCAATCTGAAGTTTTTCCACGTTCAGGAATTATGTTTGATTTTTAAAAAATCGATCAAAGTGATATTCGTACCCTCTAATGTGATATAGACAATATGTCAAAAAAATAATTTTTTTTTTTGCTAACCCCAAGCCCCGTCTTGTAGAGCCCCATGCAAGTGGAATTAATGGAATTGAATTGAATAGCGTTACATCCATTTACACACAGATGTCAATCACAGAGCGTGCATGTGTTTGTGGACGTACCCAGAGTGATACAGACTTGGCAACATTTCCTACAAGTAAGTCTTTAAAACACACACACGTATAAATATATATATTTATATATATACCGTATATATGTATATGTATATATATATATATACTGTATATATGTATACATATATGTATATATACACGTATAAACTGGAAGGATAGTGGGGTTCCATCGTCTTCGAGGAAGAAATGTGGCCTAAAGAAATCCTGAATGATCGTGATCATCGATCACTTAAACGTTTGGTGAAATCAAATAGAAGAAAAACAACAGTAGAACTCAGGTCTATGTTTAATAGTGAAATTAAGAGCATTTCCACACACACAATGCAAAGGGAACTCAAGGGATTGGGACTGAACAGCTGTGTAGCTGTAAGAAAATCACTAATCAGCGAGGCAAACCAGAAAAAAGGCTTCAGTTTGCTAGGAAGCATAAAGATTGGACTCTGGAGCAATGGAAGAAGGTTATGTGGTCTGATGAGTCCAGATGGACCCTGTTCCAGAGTGATGGGTGCATCCGGGTAAGAAGAGAGGCAAATGAAGTGATGCACCCATCATGCCTAGTGCCTACTGTACAAGCCTGTGGGGGCGGGGCTATGATCTGGGGTTGCTGCAGTTGGTCAGGTCTAAGTTCAGCAACAGGATGTGCTCCAAGAATGAGGTCAGCTGACTACCTGAATATCCTGAATGACCAGGTTATTCCATCAATGGATGTGTTCTTCCCTGATGGCACGGCCATATTCCAAGATGACAATGCCAGGATTCATGGGGCTCAAATAGTGAAAGAGTGGTTCAGGGAGCATGAGACATCATTTTCACACATGGATTGGCCACCACAGAGTCCAGACCTGAACCCCATTGAGAATCTTTGGGATGTGCTGGAGAAGGCTTTGTGCAGCGGTCAGACTCTACCATCATCAATGCAAGACCTTGGTGAAACATTAATGCAACACTGGATGGAAATAAATCTGGTGACATTGTAGAAGCTTATCGAAACAATGCTGCAGTGAATGTGTGATGTAATCAAAGCTATAGGCAGTCCAATGAAATATTAGTGTGATATATATATATATATATATATATATATATATATAGTGGTAACTTTTTTTATTTCGGGCCGTGTATTTAGGGTGGCTGCAGGCTATATCTTTGCATTTTTGTTAAAAATATATTCATTTAAATATTCTGAAATAGGTTTTAACTGATTTTAGTCAATAATTCAAAATAATCCAGAAAGAAGTGTTTTATAAAGATGTAACTTTTTAACAGGAGCTATTTAAAGCCTTTTGTAGCTGTCAGAGACCGTCCTGGACCTCAAGCCCCTTTGACATTTTAATCCACGTCGGCTTAGTTTGTCCTTTATTCTCTGACTTTATTTACTGAAGCAGCAAGTGTGCATTAGTGCTTCCTAATTCATAAACCTGCAAACTGTAAGGCTAAAGCTAATTAGCATCATAGTGTCTTATGCACCAGGGATCTGTTCATACCTCTCATACTCTCCACTTCTTGTCTTTGTATTTCTTTGTCACCCCCTCTCTATTCCTGGCTCATACTCTGGTCATTGTACAACAAAGTGCTCGTCTCTGCATGCTCAGCAAAAGAAAACCTCTGCTTTTTTTCTCCTCGGTTCATTTTGATAGACTGTTCTTTCACTTTCCTCTCCGTTCAATGAATAATAAGAAGATCTGTTAAGCTTTCCCTCTTTTGTAAAGTAAGCTGCTCTCCCTGGTGCAGATTTTTTTCTCAGGCAGGGATGTAATGCAGATAATGATGTATTCATGGCACATGTATGTATTCTCATCTCATCTGATTCGTTCAGCTCTCTGTCTTCAGCACACAGCGTCTGAGGCAGGAACACAATACTACATGATTTCACCTTGAATGAAGCACTCAAATGTCAGGTTAATAGCTTTGGTTTGATTCAACCTTCATCCACATCCAACAAATCATTTATGAAAATGTGTTTAGACCCAAAGATGATATTGCTGTAGTGGAGGTTTATAACTCGTTATAATTAAAGAGCCGTAGCAGCACACCTAAAACAAGGCTTTTATTCCCCTTCAGACACACGCCTGTTTCTTCTTTACAATTGTTTTAGTTCAGCCACATTGGAAGATTTTCCAACATGAATAAGGTCAAAGGTCAAGCCTTCTCCATCAGGATTTTCTGCTAGAGAGCAGAATTGATGTTTCCATCAGTTACAGCTGGTGGTCCAGGTCCTGAAGAGGCAGCGCAGCCCCAGACCATCACACTACCACCACCATGTCTGACTGTTGCTACGGTGATGTGTTAGTTTTACTGCAGATAGAAAACCCTCCACCTTTGTCTCATCAGTCCGCAGAATATTTACCCAGAAGTGTGTGTGTGTGTGTGCGCACGCGCGTGCGTGTATGCGTGTATGTGTGTAAATGTATCCGTGTGTGGACCCTCCATTGACTTCCATTCATTTTGGTGACTCCACTATGCCTAACCCATACTCTAACCCTAAAGTGTGTGTGTGTGTGTGGGAGTTACGTTGAGGTGGGGTGGGTGGGCTATGACTGTGCCAATGTTTTTAAACTGGTGGAGGGATGGAAGGAGGGTTATATAGTGTAATTTTAACCTATAAAGCACTTTGAGTTGCATTATTTGTAGGAAAAGCACTTTATAAATAAAGTTTGATTGATTGATTGATTGAAATGTCCACACACTACAGGTTAAAAGTTAAAATTTGTTCACTTAAGCATATAAAGACAAGTACATGCACATGTGTGTGTGTTTGTGTGCGTGCGTGCATGTGTGTTCATGCACACGTGTCTGTTTGTGTGTGTACATGTGTGTTCATGCGTACATGTGTGTGTGTTTGTGTGCGTGCGTGCATGTGTGTTCATGAGTACGTGTGTGTGTGTTTGTGTGCGTGCATGTGTGTTCATGAGTACGTGTGCGTGTGTGTTTGTGTGCATGAATGTGTGTGCATGCATGTGTGTTCATGCGTACGTGTGTGTGTGTGCGTGTGTGTTTGTGTGCATGCATGTGTGTTCATGTGTACGTGTGTGTGTGTTTGTGTGCGTGCATGTGTGTTCATGCGTACGTGTGTGTGTGCGTGTGTGTGTTTGTGTGCGTGCATGTGTGTTCATGCGTACGTGTGTGTGTGCGTGTGTGTGTTTGTGTGCATGCATGTGTGTTTATGCGTGCGTGTGTGTGTGCATATGAGAACATTAAATCAAATATTTAGGCCTGGGAACTTTCCCATGGATTTGCCCCATTTCCCTCCTCTTGTTGAATAATGACCTCTAATTGTAATCAGGTGAGCTTAGATGTTCCTCTGGTTCTTTTGTTCTTGTATTTCTTTAGAACTTGATGTGCTGCTTCTTGAGATCTTTTAGCCTACTTCTAATTGATGTCTTAGGCCTGGAATATACTTGCTGTTTAATGACGCATACGCATGTTTAAAATGGCTGCCACGCGAAACTTGTGTTGATTTGACACGTTGTTTGTGCGCGTCCACTGAAATTAACGCAACGCATTCGAAACGCTATAATATACAAGTAACCACTAGGTGGAGTTAACAAAACATGCAAGACACACTCACCATGGTGACTCTGTCTCTGGTTTAGAGGTCTTTTATACCATCTACAATACCGCTGTCTTTTTTTCTGCTGTGATCTCAAAAAAACAGTTACTGATCTCTTTTATTGACGTCATGTTTGTTTTGGTTGTACCCACAAACCCGGCTCTCTACCTGGTCTGAGTTCTGTACTGTGCCCCCTAGCAGAATCCTCCAGTACTACATGCAGTGCCGTGCCGTGCAGCAGCAAGTATGTGAACAAAGCTGCTGCCTGCGTCAACACGAGGTTAAACAGCAAGTATATTCCAGGCCTTAGATGGGTTTATCTTAGGTTCGGATAGCTTTTTCCCCTTAATAATAAAAAAGAAACATTTAAATATGCATTTTGTACTTACTCAGGTTGTCTTTGTCTGATGTTTAAACATTTAAACACTTAATTATTTAGGTGATGAAAAAGCAAAAACAGACCAAACCTCAGAGGACGTAAATATTTCTTCAAACACTCTTGGTAATAAAGATATAGAAGTTTTTCAGTTCATCTAAACTCTTGGTGTTGTCCTCTATTCTGAGCAGTATCAGGGGTTTATGTAATTGTTTTGCTTTCAATTATTTAGAAGCAGTGATATTATTATAGCTGTGCTGTTTTTATTCTGGCTTCTCTGCCTGTTGAACAACCCTCCATCCAGGAGTAAATGGTTTTTATCCTTGGAGCGAAAAACAAAAGAGGATGATGAATTTCTGAATGTGTGTAAAACTCTTCAGAAAGTCAATGGCTTGGATTTGGTAGTGAGTTACTACAGTTTCTGTCTTCATATCAACATGGTCTTGTAATTGGTCTCTGATTTATCTCCAAAGTTATTCATTATTCTAATTACTTACAAGTGATATTCCTTTGTTAGACCTAATGGTTGGACTCGTATTCAATGAGCAGATTTAGAGCTGAAATGAATAAAAATCATTTCCTGGATGGTGAAAGCTCAGCAATCAGTGGCTCCTTCCTTTCAGCCCCCACCCCCAGCCTGCAAAGCTGTTACAAGTTGTGTCGACTCTTCTGTCCAAAGTGACTTTACAAGCTAGGAACAGCTTCTCATCCTCTCTCACAGGCCCAATAAGTTCTAAATCTATTTAAAGTGGTAGAACAACATGTAAAGGAGTGCAGAGTGTGAGTCTGGTGTTAAAGGTGTCAGAGAGGCGGTGTTCACAGCTAGAGAGGGTCTTCAGGAGATTGTTACAGGGAGAGAGGGGCACCCCTGATCTGATAGCGTTTGGCAGCTCGTTCCATCATCGCAGAGCCGCTAATGAGAAGAGTCTGAATGGAGACGGGCTCACATGTAGGGATGGCAGGAGCAGATGCTGGAGGGGGAAAGCAGGAAAATGCTGCCTGGACAATTTTAGACGGTATTTTTAGATGTGCTGCAGACCAGATAACGGGCCATATCGCAATCAGTTTTCTTTTCCTTCGTTTCTTTTTACCTTTTTAAAGACATTTATTTATGGAAATCTGAGTGAATTTTACACAGGTCTGATCAGCACATACCCCTACCCCCCATGGCTACCATGACAGATGCCAAACACCAGACTTGAGCAGGAGTGTTTAGATGACGTGGCTTTACACTGACAGTATTCTCTGGTAATGCTCTAAAAACAATGAAATTAATTTCTGCATATTTAGACTGCCTTTAATGAATGATGATGATTATCATTATTATTATTGATTTTTTTATCATTTAGGATTTTGTTAGTATTAACCCAACAGTCCTGTGACTAATGATGCAATAAGCATTTGTTATATATATAAATATAAACACTTTTGGAGACGGCTTATGGTAGAGAAATGAACATTCATTTCACGGGCAACAGCTCTGGTAGACATTCCTGAAGTCACCACGCCAATTGCACGCTCCCTCGAAGGTTGCAGCATCTGTGGCGTTGAGCTGTTTGATGAAACTGCACATTTCAGGGTGGCCTTTTATTGTGGGCAGTCTAAGGCACACCTGTACATTATTCATGCTGTCTAATCAGCCCCTTGATATGCCACACCTGTGAGGTGGGATGGATGATCTTGGTAAAGGAAAAGTGCTCACTAACACACATGTAGACAGATTTCACAACAACATGTGAGAGTCATGGGTGTTTTGTGCATGTGGACAAAGTTTCACATGTTTGATTTCAGCCCATGAAAAATGGGAGCAAAAACAAAAGTATTGCATTTATATTTTTGTTCAGTGTACGTGTGTGTAGAGATTATATGTGGGTGTAAAAAGAATGTATGCGTGTGTGAGACTATATGTATGTGACAGTAACTGGATGAAAATTGACCTAGACGGCCCCTCATACAAGAGACCAGGGTCTCTTTTTTCCTTCCAAGTTTCTTATTAAACTCTTTGACTTTCCATACTTGTTACCAGTTCACACCCATCCGCTCTCACACTCACTTACAATCACCACTGACTCAAACGTGTATTTTTTGAAATTTAGTTTTTACTATTTGGATTGCAGGAGGAAGCCGTTGTAGCCGACAGTTCAATCAAATTAAAATGCTAAATTATTCCAGTAATGTTGCCTGTAGAGCTGCCACATGCTGCTGGAAACATATGAACACAATGGAGATAACTCCTGGTTTTTATCTGATCAGACAAACTGTTTTTCTGTCTCTTTTCACTCTACCAGTGTTGCAAAAAGCAAAGTAAAGGTGCATTCTGGTCTAGAATCCCACCCCCTCGCTCATTTTGTGGGCACTTACATGAAATATGATGTTAATTAATGTTAAGAGCTGAGCTCAAGTGTAGGAAGGTGTGACAAATTAATACTGGTTTCCAAAAATCACCCCCTCTTTATTACCTATTGCACAAAATTTACACTCTAGGGTTTTATGTTAAAGTCAAACTCCTCATTGTGTGTGTGTGTGTGTGTGCGTGCATGCGTGCGTGTGTGTGTCCATGGCCTGACTGTTCTTTTGCTGACAACTCAATGAATCACATTTGATGGGTGAGAAAATTCCGTTGTGCAACACAACAGCGGTCCGTGATTATCCAAAATGTCAGAGTGAGCAAACGAGTGATTGCAGATGGAGCCCAAAGGTTTGAATGTTAAATGTGAGCAGCAAATAAAACATTTCATTGTTTTTTGTTTTTCCACTCTGTGCTTAAATGTGTGCAAATATAGAAACAATGAAAACAGATAAAATATCATGCGTTTTGCCAGTCTTCTACACAGAATGCTTCTTATAACAAATACCACTAACTGGAACCAGTAAGTAACCGTCACTGGGCCTTTCCATTGGAGTAATGTACATGAAGCATAGTACGCAGCAGTTAGCCACCGTTATAGTAGCTGGGTGTTTCCACCGACTGCAAAGCGTCGAGTTTTGGACTCATTAGAGAAGCGCAGTAATGCATCGTCTACGCTTTGAGTCTATTTTCTATGCGCTACGCTTCCAGAACGTAAAGCTCAGCAGTTCAGATCAGGCCAGACAGGAAGTCAAACACAAAAACAGTGTAAAACACCTGGAAACTTTCAAAATAAAAGTCACCTGCAGATTTCCAGTTGCTTAATTAGTAAGAAAAGTATGTCATTATCCTGTGACACCTCTGTAGCCGAGGTAAACAGAACAGAAAATTAACCACAGGCCCTATTGAATGCACGCTGCTGTCTTTCTCCATGATTATTGCATGAACAGGCAAAATCACACGTGTTGTTTCAGTTCTCCGTTGATTTTGTGAACTCACAGGACCAACTGCATGGAACTCTCGCCAATGTTTAATGCCTGAAACGCTCCTGGTGGGAGGGATCTTGCGTTAAAACGTGTCTATTACGTTACACCCCGCTTATCCATTGGAAAGACGGGGTAAGAAACATAAAATTGAATAAAAACATGAAAATTGTCAGTTGGAATTACGTTGTGAATAAATTGTGACTTTTGTGAGACTGTAAATTTTACTGTCATGATTTATTCACACAGAGTATCTTAATTATGTCTCAACTCACGAGTCTTGGTCCTGAGGGGCTACTATTCTGCATCCTGCGTTCACAACAACTTTGGGATGAAGTAGAGAGAATTTGCTTAAAATTCCAGAGAAAAGGTATCAAAGATGATTCAAACGTGGTAACTGAGGACCTCCACCAAGTCTCTTGTGAAAGATGCCCACAATTTGTTACCAACAGTTCTCAAACAAATACAAGTCCATCTTAGTCTTTTGTGATGCTCCAGAGACATCTTGTTGTCAGTGCGGAATATAAAGTCTGATAACTGTATGACTGTTTTAATGTTGCATCTCCAAGCAAAATATGAAAGTATTAACGCATAATTACTTTGATCACTGAGACATTGTCTCCTGTTTCCACTCTCAGCTGATCTCATCAAAGGTATAGTTGCAGTAAGCATGACTAAAGTGCAGAGTAGAACCTAATGGTGCTCCCTGGTCTGCATGCATGATCTTAGATTATGGTTTTTACACGACTTTGGTAGGTTATGTGTTTTAAAATGAAAGGGTCTAGTTTTGGTCAGATTGGGATAGATTCAGGGCTACATTGCTTTTGACATTCAAGGAATGACGTTTGCTGATTAAAGGCTTGAATGGTCTGTAAAATAAATTCACGGTTTTGTTGATGTAATTAGTCAGAAATGTGTCGTTTTTACCTTTAATCTCTGGAAATATCCATCGAAATGTTGTTGAAAATGAATTAAATGATGCCCAGTTGTTGAAAAATATTGGCGGCTTCGTAACATATAACCACAAAAATCAGGTCTAAAACACATGGGAGTGGGTCTAAAGCAGGGGTCCCCAATCCTGGTCCTCAAGGGCCGGTATCCAGCAGGTTTTAGTTGTAACTCTGCTTCAACACACCTGATTTCAATTAGCAAGTGATTAGCAGGCTTCAGCAGAGCTTGATGAGCTGCTGCACAGGTGATTCAACCACTGAATCAAGTGTGTTTGAGCAGAGAAACCACAAAACCTGCTGGATAGCGGCCCTCCAGGACCAGGATTGGGGACCCCTGGTCTAAAGGCTAATTTATACTTGTCCGTCTGCGTCAGTACGGAGACACGCAGCGCCATTTTGCGTCAACGCAAGGGATCTCGGACGGGCTCGCGGAGGGTGACGGAGACATGCCCCCAAAAATAACTGTCCGTCGAGAGGCACGGAGAGCGCAAGCTTGTGATTGGTCAGGACGCCGCTTCCTTGAAATACGTCACCAGCAGCACCGCCAATGCCGACTCAAAAAATAAAGAGCGCTGAAGATATTTAGCGGCAGACACGGAGCAGATTGAAGAACGCCTCGCTGAAAAAGTTCGAAAATATGAAAGTTTATTCACTCGTGACTGAAGGAGCACAAAGATACACAGCGAGCGTTTTATTCGTGGACGGAAATGACGAGAAACGTGGAGTTAGAGGTGCCGACCGCATGAAGAGGTGGAGGAGAATGAGGGACAAATTTGTCCGTGTTAGAAACTCTCTAAAATACATGAAAACAATGTAAACACAGTAGTGAATAAATACACTATCGTAGACCGGATACGTGGCTGTAATGGTGGCAGGATACCCCAGAAATGTGCTACGCCCTCTGCTGTCCAGGCGGGGGGTTGCTTTGCAACATCCCCCAGCCAACAGAGAAGTAGAAACATAAACCGTCTCCATCAACGCGTATGCGTCTCTAGCCCGAGGAGCTGACGGAGAAGTATAAATCTAGCTTTAGTCTCTGGGCGTCGCCATATTGGATGCCATGTTTCCTTCTACGGGAGCCTGTAAGGACAAAATGCATTTACTGATTTGTAACAAACAGTTACAAAACTTTCGCCATTCATTTTCCTCGTCACTTGCTGCCAGTGATGAAAGGGAGTCTGATGTGCTTGTCATTTTGCTGGAGGTTGCACTTCCAGGGATTTTTGACCCTAATGGCCATCCGTTGGTAAGGTCTTACTTGAACACAAAAATACCGCTTGCTTGCAATGATTTAGGTATATACTGCCCTTTATCACCAGAGAAAATACACACGGTCACTTTAAGGTAAGTGCTTGGATGAATTCAGTTCACAACATCTTTTTTTTTCCTCAGTTCCACATCATTGCCACTTTTCATGAAATTTACCACAGTTTCATCTAAAAAAGGTCCAGCTGGAGATAATTATTTATGAAGACAGTTGGGACCCTTAAAGGTCAACTTTACTCATATTTGTAATATATTTGCAGTGGTTTCTAGTAGTTATTCTGGAGAAAAAAAAGCTCCGGTGCGCCTGTCTGAGGACGTAGAAGTCAGCTGGAAGAGAAAGTAGCTTCAGACGGCAGGATCTGGAGTCTTATTTCCTGATATGTGGATATCTCTCCTCTGATTGGCTCACAGCAACACGACTCTACCACTGACTCTGTTTGCGCTGCAACGTTGATGTTTTATCTCCACAAATAACACAAGCCTGGAGGAGTTCTGCTGTGTGGTGGAGTTGCTAATGCTAACGGTTAGCTTCTGCTAGCCGAGACGTTCTCTGCTGTTTCCTGGACGCTAAACCAACAACAGCCTTCCCCGTCGTGAGTCAAGATGGGTGAGTCCATGAATGTTAGTGACAGTGTGACGTAGATCTGTCAGGATTTTCTAATCCTAGAGTTTCACCGTCTATTTTCTATCAGAAGCTAATGCAGGAGATAGGTGGAGGAGACTATTTTCATGTTCAGCCTGCATGTTAAACTCAGAGTGACTGATCATTTTCAAAAATAATTTAAAAAATGGTTTCTCAGTGAACCTTCTCTTTAAACCCAAGCGTTAGACTGCTCAGAGGAAATGAAAACATGCAAACTTCAGGACCTTCAGCTATAAGGTGACTCCACTAATTACTCCATTTTGAAGCTGAGATTCAGTTAGAATTACTTTCATATCAGTTGTTTAGAAAGCCTGCACAGAAAGCATAATACCGTCTAATCATTAATATGAACAGACTGCCTTTCACACTTGGATAACTCCATGAAATGCCACAACTCCTTTAGATTTAGAGTTTTCTAAACAGATTCAATCACGGCATGCTCCTCTAGCCATAGCCATGGCAACTGTAGCGTCCTTTATGCATTTCTGCATCCGCAACCTTTAATGTTGATATAATGAGCAAGAACATCAGATCAAGATGAACACAAACTGCCTCTGTGGCAATCTACGTGATGATGGTTTTTTTAGGCTTATTGTCAAAATGATGTGATCAGATCATTAGGCAGGAAAACTGCTTCCGCCAAGAGAAAAGTCTCTCTCGAGTTTGTTTGCATCAACTTTGGCCACATGTTTTATTAATCTGTTTTTAACAATCTGAGGAACGACGTGTAGGAACTGTTTGCTCTTTCCTGCCTTGTTCTTGGTATTTTCCTGGATTGTATGCATCGCTGCTGCTCGTTCTTTTCCAGGAACCATGCTGGGGCTAGTAAGCTCAGCTAAACAAGCAAATGGAATCTATTTTTGCAAGCGCCACGTGCGGCCTGCAATATGCATCCTGCTGCCACAAACACAGTGTTTTTAGATGAGAGCGTGCAGTCTGCCAAGACACCAAAGTTGCCTTTGAAACAGCGAAGAATCGATGTGTACTCAAGGTGCGTAGCGCGTGCAACCGGAGCTCCCCTTGATCCGACTCCTGAATGGAGACGTAGCTCACAGAGACTAACTCTTTCACTCACATCTGCACAACCGTAATCTCAATCAGAATGGACTCTATAACTAGTGTAACAGGAAAACCTGCAAAAGTGCATTTCTGGTTTTATTTACAGCCAGTAACTTTCAGTGGAGAAACTGCGCTGCCTTTTCCTTTTCCCTCTCCCTGTTCAAAGCCAGGTTTATTTTAGGTGTTGTCGCTTTGAGATTAATGAAATCAACCAAACATTACAACTGCAGGCCATGCCTTTCAGAAGATGCTAGCATTATGAGTAATTAATCTGAAAGTGCTATGATTAATCCTGCTACTTTACCCCCATGGGGCAAGACTGGATGTCTGTGAAAAATTCTCTCACCAATCCTCCTGAGAACAAACACGCACATTTAGGTTTCTTAAGTCCTCAAAACGCCGTGCATGTCTTCTCGTATCATGTCATTTGCAAGTTTAGGGGATACCTCCTGGCTTTTCCTTTTTCTACAGGGATATTTAAAGCTTATCTGTTATAATGTATGTAAGTAAATGCAAATGAAAGGGTGTGTTTGGGTAAATCCAGGTGGAAATTGATTAAAAATATGAGTCTAAACTTACTGAAGTTCAAGTGAAGCAGATTGAAATGTCCTTTATTAAATAAAACTCATCAAGTTTGTGTTTAGATGTATTTAAAATGTGTATTAATAGGAAGAGATGAGCAGGATGCCCAACTTATCAAATAACCAAGGACAGCACAAGGTTACCGTTCTCAGGCTGCTCCATCTCACATGACTTCCTTCATGTTGAACAACCCTCCAGCCCATAAATTGATTAAGGCCAGCCTTTCAGTGCTGACAGCTCTCACCAAGATATCATCGTTGCCTAGAAAGATGATCGCACGCTGGATGAGCTGACAGTATGAGTCGCCCGCTATAAATCATCCCACTCTGTCCTCTGGTACACAGACCTCACCGTTATTGGATATGAAATATTTTGTTTTTTGATTCTCACTGTGTCTTTGCGAGGGGGGATTTCTAGCTAACGTTATTTTTCTGCGTGGCTGCTGTTGTTGAACAAAACATGAGAACAAAGTCAGAAACACATAGAAAAAAGAAAACGCAGTGACACGTACGCAACAAGGACCAAAAAATACAAAAAGGAATTCACTAAGAAACATCTTAGAGAACAACAGAAAACACGACATGTTCTCATAGAACAAACTCGACATTTCAGAAAAACAGAATATGAGTCATAATGGCTTTTTAGGAGGGAAAAACACACAAAATAAAAGGAAAACAGCTCAGTAAACAACGATTTGAGTAGAATATAAATAAAACCTTTTTACACAAACCAAAAAATAAATGTCTTTCTGAAAAAGAACAGAAAGAATGAATACTGATTATGAGCAGATGCAGCTAAAAACTGAAAATAATATTTCAGATTCACTTTAAAATAGAAAATATTAGAAAACAAAAATTTTCTTTTGCATCTAGTATTTGATTTGAAAAAAATCTGTACGTGTGTGTGTGTGTGTGTGTGTGTGTGTGTGTGTGTGTGTGTGTGTGTGTGTGTGTGTGTGTGTGTGTGTGTGTGTGTGTGTGTGTGTGTGTGTGTGTGTGTGTGTGTGTGTGTTTGTGTGCATGTGTGTGCGCTTGTGTGCATGTATGCGTGCGTGCACGTGTGTGTGTATGAGCGTATGCATGTGTATGTGTGTGTGTATGTTTGCGTGTGTGTGCACACATGTGTGTGTATGAGCGTATGTGTGTGTGCATGTTTGCGTGTGTGTGCACACGTGTGTGTGTATGAGCGTATGCATGTGTGTGTGTGTGTGTGTGTGTGCATGTTTGCGTGTGTGTGCACACACGTGTGTGTATGAGCTTATGCATGTGTATGTGTGTCTGTGCATGTTTGCGTGTGTGTGTGCACTTATGTCTATGGTGTGTACTCGTGTGTGTGTGTATGAGCATATGCGTTTGTGTGTGCATGTGTGTGCGTGCATTTGTGTATGTGTGCATGTGTGTGTCAGCGTGTGTGTGTGTATGTGTGTGTGTGCGTTCTGTAAAGGGATCTACATGTTGTACCCAGGTTTTAGTCTGCACCATCACTTCCTGTTAGAATCAGCTGACTCGTTAAGGGCTAACGAGGAGCGTTCAAACATGAAGGATCTGAAGTTGGAGGGAAGAAATCCTCCATCAGGTTATTTAGAATCAATAAGAGCCACAGCTGAACATCCACACGCTGTTTGTGCACTTGTGATTCCAGAGTGTCGAGCATGAATCCCTCCCCTGTTCGTTTTGTTCCATCAGCCTCCACCCCTACCCCCCCCACACCCCACGCACCTCTCCCTCCCCTCCTTGAGTAATGGCCTGCGTCGACTTCTTGTCACCATGAGAGGTGGTGCTGCACGGCTTCGCCTCTGTCCTCCTGTTTCCATGCGTGTCCTTTCAACCGACCAGGCAATCCCAGCTGATATCTCTATCGACCGTGATTTAGCTGATACAGCTGCAGTCTCCCCTCACCCCTCCCCTCCTGCTCCCCCACCATATCTCTCTTTCTTCTGCTTGGCTCTATATTCTCTTCACCTCCTCCCTATTTTGTCCCTCACGCGTCTTATCGCTGCGTTGGTCCTGTCCAGGCGTCGGTTTCAACTCCCCGTCATGTTGCAGCCACCTGAGAAAGCTCCCGACGTGGCCAGCGACGCCTCTGACCTCAGATCAGTTGTGGCTATGAATGAGTTCTGCATGGTTAAGCAGCATGAGCACCTCTGAGCAGAGACGGGCGTACTGTGAGGCGAGCACGTCAGACGGAGAGATTTGAGCAAATAGATTTATGAAGCAGCAGAGGTATGTTGATTCAACTGCTGGGAAGAGGCAGCGTTTAGAGTCAGTCCTGATGCAGATTGGAGGGGCTGCACATCCTAACCTATAACTTGCTCAGACTGTAATATGGCGAGCTGTTTTACATCTGTGTGACACACATTGGTGCTCCTTCTTCATTCACAGCTAGTGAAGCTGTAGGGTCTTTATTTTAGAAGCATGTTTGTACCAAAACCCCCGAGTTGCTTCTGCTCCGGCTCTGACAGCTCACCTAAATCAGGCTCCTCCTCTGCAGTATGATTCCTACGTGTTCCTGCCAGGACCTGCAAGCCAGTGAATTCTCCAGCATGTATTTATTCACACAACCCATTTACTTGCCTCAATATTTCCCGGAGTGTTTGCAGTCTGTTCTCTCTTTTCACCGTCTCTCTCTTCCTGTGTCTCCCTCCCCTCCCACGATCGCTCACCCACCCACCCACCCATCCTCGCTCTCTTACCCTCACCCTCCTCACTCATTTGCTCAGACTCTTTCTCAGACGCACACACACTCACACACACACACATGCTGTGCCTCTCTGGATCAGAGACCCTGACTACAGTATGCCTCCAGAAGAGCTCCTTTAGCTTGCTTTCATCTCACCACAACTACAAGGCAAAGGGTTCTTCTTTTGTTTTATTTTTCCTTTTTTTAACCGGGCTCTAGGCTGTTCTGGAATTTCACCAATCCCGGATTTATTAGGATACGTTGGTGTTGTTTAATTAGCATAATTCTTCCTGCAGCAATTTGCAGCTTCATTTCTGCCTTTGCCATCAAAGCCATCTGATCTGAGAAGAAGCACCTGCCCTCCTCCAGAGACAGAGACACACAGAGAGGGAGAGAGACAGAAAGAGAGAGAGGGAGGGAGAGAGAGAGAGAGAGAGGGACACGTCCTCCATCGGAGGCAGCGGATCTGGACAAGGTAACTGGAGAGGATCAAGGAAAAAAGGAGCAGCAGCAGTGAGGGGAATGCAGCAGTGGTCGTTACTGCGTGAGTCTGAGCAGGTGGAGCGTGAGCGATAGATCCTGCGTTCGTTTGGAAACAGGAAACTGCCGCGGCTGCATTCTGATGGATCTCCACCACGCCAGCGGCTGCCATTCGTTGGATTTGCGGCGCCTTGCGAGGGACTGAAAAAGGAGCTGCTGACAAATTATTTATTTATTTCCAGGATTTTCTCCTTTACCGCGCTGCTGCTGCAGATACTGCTCCCTCTCTTCTCTTTCTCTTTCTACACCCCCCCACCCCTCTCTCACTGTCTCCATTCTCTTCTCATTCCCCGGGTTAGAAAAGGGGAACAAAAGCTCCGGCTCCAGCACCAACCTTCGTCGCTGCACCCTTGCTTGCACACATTTAGATTTTTTCCTTTGATGAAATGATTCATTTTCCCGCTGAAGCGTGTTCCATCTTCTGCTGCGGTGGAGGGGCTCTCTTCTTAGTGGGCAGGCTCAGCTGCCCTCCAGCTCTACCTGTGGGCGATGGAGACTCTTATCAGAATTCTTATCACATGAAAATCTGCTCTGCTGCTTTTCACACCTAAATGTGACGGATGAGCAACATGGAGGTTTGAAATTCCGTTTGGATTCGTCTCTAGTCTTTCCGTGGATGTTTATTTTCCCTACACGTTGGATACTTCTCACTCACTTTTGGAAGAATGTGTTTGGGAGATTTTTTCAACCCGTTTTTGTTGTCTCCTAGACATTTTGGCAACATGTCATCGAGAACTGATGAGGTAGTAACTCTTGAGTTGTTTTGATCCTTTCTTTTAGATTGATTCTCTTTTATCAAACAAATCTACGGGACCATTTTTCTATTCATCGACTCCCAAAACGAGTGACTAGCCCAGCTGAGGGAGGCAGAAGAAATGGGCCTAGCTTGTTAGTGAGATGCCCTGCTGTCTCCAGGTTCAACCATCAGAGGCCAGAGCTTGGACGGGTCGCCTTTCCTGGGCCTTCGTGGATCTAACACACATGGGGAGACTCTCTGCAGCCAATCCCGCGCTCGGACAGCGGAACAGCTGGTCTCAGTTTAGTCTCGGCATGAGACTGAGTTATTACACAAAACTAGCGTTCTGGTTCACCGTGCTAACTCTGCTCCCCATCCAGACTGGAACGGCACGTGTGTCTTCGAGCCTGAGCACCACGCACCATGTCCACCACTTTCATAATAAGCACGGGACTGTTCCCATTGCTATCAACAGGATGCCTTTTCTTACCAGAGGGAGCCATGGTAAGACATTTCCCTCCAAGATTCTCAGCCTGCTGCTTGCCGTGTCCCTTTGCTCTGTTGTCATGCTGGTCAGAAATAATAGGAAGGACCTGTCTAAAATAGTTTTCTGTTGGCATTTAAAAGTGAAAAACGGGGGTTTTGTTGGTTGTGCTGTTGGTGACATGGATGGCTCTCTTGTGACGTGCAGTGGGAGGATGAATCCTTCACCAGCTATGTATGTGTATGTGCCTCACTGTGCATCATTAAATCCCTTTATGTCTCCATTAGAGCCGGTTGCATTTCCCCGTGTTGCTGTTTCACACACAACAGCATCAATAGAGTAAAAAGCACAACGGTGTGGTGAATCATCATTCAAATTCTCATTAAAGACCAAGTTCGCTGAGAAATCTGCTTTTTACTTGTTCCTTTTGAATTACGTTTGGTCTTCTACATCTACTTCCTGCATTAGCTTCTGATAGAACGTAGGCGAGGAAACGCTCAGATTAGAAAAGACTCTCAGATCTACATCATTGTCACGTAACATTCATGGACTCACCCATCTTGACTCACGACGGGGAAGGCTGTTGTTGGTTTAGCGTCCAGGAAACAGCAGAGAACGTCTGGGCTAGTAGAAGCTAACCGTTAGCATTAGCAACTCCACCACACAGCAGAACTCCTCCAGGCTTGTGTTATTGGTGGAGATAAAACATCAACGTTGCAGAGCAAACAGAGTCAGTGGTAGAGTTGTGTTGCTGTTAGCCAATCAGAGGAGAGATGTCCACATATCGTGAATAAAAATGAGTGAGACTCCAAATCCTGCCGTTTTCTGCTCCCTTCTCCGACGACTTACTAAAAAAAAACGCCAGAGATTTTGTTTCCACAGAGAACAACTCACAAGGCATTCATTTATACTAGAGACCACTGCAGATGTATTGCAAAAACAAGTGAATGAGAGCTTTAATATATTCTTGATCAGATTGTTTAGCTTCTTCTGTGGTCAAGATATTTAGGATGAGGCATCTATTGGTGTTGTGTCATGGTAAATAAATGTCATGGTGATAGTTATATGGAAGATCGTGGTATCCTGAACATCAACATCTGATTTGCTATTCTGCTCCAAATGGCTGCACCAAAGCTCAGACACAACTCTCTTTTATGTCTCACTTTGAAATTCTAGTCCAAAGATTCACTTTTATGTCCCATAAAATAAAATAAAAACCCAATGGGGGTTTTGTCAGCAGAAGTTTTGTCTGTTGGAAAAAACGTGGTGAATTATATCTTTGCTATTACAGCATATCACTCTGGACCAGCCCTTTTTCAGGTACATGATACCCTTCTGATTAAACAAGACTATATAAAAACACTTCAAAGAATCCCTGATAAATTTTCCATTACCTGGATTGTAGATTTTTTTTACTGTGGATTATTATGAGGTATGAACTTCAGAGCAAGCCTTTCAATTTCCTGACACATAAATGATAGACAGCTCTTATGATTTACACATTATGTGCACAATGCTTTAATGCACTTTGCAGATTGCACTGTCTGGGTTTTGTGCAACATTTGTTGAAGCGTTAGGCTACATTCTAGTAAGTCATGCAATCACAATTACAGGAGCACAAAGCATAAAAGAGAGGAAAGAAATCTAATCTGAATTTATTTTAAATGTCATGTGCATTTGGGTGAATCGTCGACTAGGGAACAAAAATAAAGGCCCAACATTAATCACTGAGCTGTTTGTTAAACAGTGATGAACTGAGAAATCACATGCTCTGTCCCAACCTGATGAGCACAAACTACTGCAGGAAACTTGACCTGTGATTTTTTTTAGATTGTTCAGGGGGATAGCACCAAAGTTTCAATATGAGAGAGCAGCATTCTGCACACAATCAGTCAAGTGAGTGAACAAGAACACACAATCACAACAAACTACCACATGCTCGGTTGTCCAGAGAAGTCTGCACACAAATGACCTGATTTCTGTCATTTATCACGTAGACTTTAAGCATTAGAAAACTGAATTATGCTGCTTCTTCATCAACATTCTTTCACGTTGTGAGTAAAATAGTAAAAGACTGAGAGGAAGTCATAACAACAAAATATTTGGGTTTTGGTTGAATCTTCAGCAGAGCTGAGAGTGTTCTTTCTCTGTGCTTCCATTGGTCGCTACAGTGAACTTTCTTGTCACCCAGTGGTGGGTGGAGGTATTTCAATGTTATTGTGAAAATGTGATGGCGTTTTTTTTAAGTCAACTGCACAAACATTTATGGCGAGAGACTGCTATGACAGCAACAACTCGTTGGCATTTATATTTCTGCTGCCAAACACTCAAGCTCTATGTTCCAATAGGGAGTCTAAGGCTACGTTCACACTGCAGGTCTTGATGCTCAATTCCGATTTTTTGAGTAAATCTGATTTTTTTTTAGGCTGTTCACATTATAACTGACATGCGACATCAAACACTCTCCAGTGTGAACGCTTCATGGCCCCAAAGCGACCCGCATGCGCAGAAGACAAGAAGTCCCAGTCAGTCAGAACCAGGAGAGGTGGAGTTGTGATGTGAAAGCCTTCACTGACAGTTCAGACACAATCTCAGGATCACACCTGTCAACTCTCCCGTTTTGGGCTGGAAACTGTTTTAAAAACTATAAACTATTTTACTTCTTATTCCCCCCGTCTTCCCGAGTTAGTATTCCCTGAAAATGTTCCGGTATTAAGTTCATTCACGGAGAACCCCCCCCTTGCACCTCGCTCTCACGGAGACCGACAGGAGACACGCTTCGCTCCAGCAGCACCTGCTGCTCTCATGCTTTCTTGTATTTTTAATTCCAAAACTTGACAGGATGTCCCACAGACCCATGAATCCCTCTGTCAGCGCTGCTCTTCAGCGCTCCTCCTCAGGAACGTCCTGACACAATGCTCACCTCCGTTGATCAGTGACGTAGGAGGTGGATTTAGTGCAACGTGACCGTTCAGACTGCAGTCGCTTTCAAAAAAATTGCATATGTGTCGGAATCAGTACTACATATTGAAACGACCTGGATCGGATTAGGAAAAATCGGATGTGTGCTGTTCAGACTGTCACAAAAAAATCAGGTATGGGTCACAAGCAGGTCAAAATGCAGGTTTGATGCGCTTTTGCCTGAAGTGTGAACATAGCCTAAAGCTTGGTTTATGCTTGGCGCATGTACATTCGGCGCGGAAATGAGACGCGCGAATGGAACACGCGTCGGACTTTGCAGCGTTTATGGTTCCTTCCTACCTTCTGCAGCTTGTCTCCGCTGTGAGTCAATATTCTCCCAGACTGTAGAGGCGGCATGGGGCTCTACGGCATGCATCCAACACTACACCATAGTAGAAGTAGAAATCACTGATGTTTTACATTTTTTAACTGCTTTCTCATCTTTTCCGAGTGTGACAGCAATTTCTCTCCACGAATTAACAATATTTTGATCACGATGATCTTTATGGGCCGAATCATAGAGATGTGTATTTACGAACCTCCGCCACTATGAACTCTTGCCAGTCCACCATGTTTTTCCGCACGGGGACCGTCCGCATAGTTAGAAAATTTCCTAGGTGTGCGGTGCGGAAACTTTGGGCCACGCGGAGGGGCGTGGTTACTAAAATGACGTAATTTGGCTGCGCGGAGCCTTGCGGACCTTGCGGACCTTGCGGACCTTGCGGACGCGTCAAGCATAAACCAAGCTTAAGTCTCCTCCCCTTCCGGTCGGCTCATGGGTCCCTGGAACAAAGAAAAAATGAACAAGTGAACGAGGCTACAGAAGCTATTTTCTAATCCACTTTGCCTTTCGCCCTGAATCACACATATGTTGATTCAATTTAAATGAAAAGAAATTATATGAGTTTCAACTATGTCTGTCATGTACTTTGATTTGTTAGCTTGTAAAAATTCGTAAATAAAGCGACTACAAATCAGACGTCGCATCTATGACGTCACAGCAGAATCTCTTCTCCCCCAGAATAGCTGCTACTGACCACATGGCCACATTTATAGTGCTTTACTCCACGTTTAATGCTCCTCTGTCATCCTGGAAGACGGAGTCGAAGCTCGCTAAACTAATCTCCTTTTCTTCGTGTCTGGTTCGATGACATCAATTTGGTGAGACAAACATTTGTAGTCCTATACGTCTTTTCACACAAAACCTAAAATAACTTTTGCCACCATTCGAAAATAAGTTCTTTCTTGAAATCAGATTGTGCCTTTGAAATTCACGGACATCATATGTGAACTCCATGGTGCATATCAAACGGGATTAGACAACAGCTTTTATAGACCCGTTGACTTGGATTCATTTTTTTCTTTGTTCCGGGAACCCATGGTCCAGAAGTAGATGGGCGTGACTTAGGCTCCCTATACATTTTTGAACCATTTAGATGGACTCCATGATAGTTTTTGAGATGCTAGCATACACAGAGTATGTTAGAAGCATCAAGATGACAAAACAGAAAGAGGAGAGAGGAAAACATGGAGTTAACACAACTGTTATCTTCATCAAAGATCTGTCATGTTTTTCTAATATCATACAGGCCTGACCCAGAGTGATGTAGATGGGGTCTTATATTAGCACAATTAAGCTAGTTCAGCAACTGTTCACACCAATTCCTCCTACATTATTCTCTCATAGCTTTAGTTGAGTTTGCACCTCATGGTGTTAGCCGAACAGTGCTAACACTCAAGTTAGCGAGTAAATGCTCAAAATGTCACAATCATGTTCATGTTTAAGATTGCAGAAAGGAATCTAAGTAACAGTAATTCATGGATGCACGCTTGTATACGTGTGAATGTGTGTTTCAAGGCTAGCCAAAGTCTTCTGGATGCCCCCGGGCTATTTGCTATTATTAGCTCCCCTCCCCTGCTGCAGAGCCTCTCATTTCTCATCCAAAACAGAGGTTACTGCATGTATTGTTACATTATACTAGAGTACAGCAGGTCCTTCCACCCTGATGCTGGAACAGTCTTCCAGGCAGCAGGGAATCATGGGACATCCGAGATAATGAGCTCACTAGGTTAGCGATTCATCTGAAATTCTAAGCTTTGTCACAAGTTTATATGTCGACCTGCACTGATTAGCTGGGTAATTAATTATCCTAATCATGTTATCTACAATGGAGAGGAAAAATAGGATTTGCAACTCAGCGGACTGACTGAAAGGATTGCATTACATTTTCTATTTCTTTGTAATGTGCAAATGTATTGTTTGCCACATTTAATTTTATTTTAAATTCACACTAATATAATTTTTCACTCCTGTATCTTGAGATACGCTTAATATTAACTCAATAGTGCATTAAATAACAGAAAATGTTCTGCAGATTATTCAGATTTTACATTTTTTACTATTCCCAGTGCCCCCTTTAAGCAGCAATCCAGAGTTCTCCTGCTTTCAGGAATTATGCATGATTATTCAGAAATCCATAAAAGTGATAGTATTACCCAGTACTGTGATATAATGTTGGGAATTTGTCTTTATTTTTGGCTAAGCCCACCCCTCCAACCGTATAACCCCATGCAATATGAATCAAGCGCCAAACAGCTCTAGCCAATAGCGTTAGACATCCGCTCACGTATCAGTCAGAGGGTGCATGAGAGTTTGCGGACGTACCTTTAAAAAATGAATAAACAACAACATGACAATAATAATTGTAAAACAATGTGTTTTAGCTCTGTTGGCTAGAGGTGCTCGTTCACAAACGAGGTGCTTCCAGCAGAGGCGCCCCCAGAACATTTTGATAAGGGTGGCCAGATGGGGCCAGAGAAAAGTTTGGGGTGGCACACCAAATTGGTCCTTGTGGTAACTCTGGGAGAGTTTAGCCTGCCGTGATGCATTGCATGCTCCTTTATTCTTTTTTATTAAAAACAATATGCATCCAAAACGCTTAACTCATGACTGAGAAATACAAACATTTCAGAAAATTACATTTCACTTATTTTGAATTTTATTTCAAAATTTATTTTTGAATTTTATTTTTTATTTGCCTGTTGCTGTTTTCACAAGAAACTATGGATATAAACTTTTTTTGAAAATGGTGAGCAGCAGATAATTTTTTTAAAAAATTCTGATTTACTCATTAATTATATAATTTTTTATTGGGTTTTACATTTATGTCTTGATTAAATTAGATGAATTTATGGTTTGAGTGAACATTAACATGATTTATTAAGAACACTGGTCTCCCCTAGGGTGGCCAGCAATTTTCTAGGGGTGGCCATGGCCTGGCCACCCCTTGGGGGCGCCACTGGCTTCCAGCCATAATCACAGAAGTAGTAAGAGGGGCTTAAGGTGCAATCCATTTTTCTGCCTTTAGATGGTGCCCTCTGAATTAACTCTGGCTTTAACATTAGTCATCAGTTTTGATAAGAACTTTTTTTGTGTGCACAATTTCAAAAGAAATTCTGCACTAGTGTGAGACTGTCAATTAGAAATGCTCACAGGTTTAAAATCAAATTTCATCCCTGCTGTTTTAGCAGCTCACAAACACCTCCAGCACCTGATATTGATTCATCCAAATACATTAATAACCTGATCAATAAGAAAGTTCCATTCATGCTTAACAAAACGCCAGTGTTCAAGGGAAAACACCCCGTGTTAACTTCCACATCGCTTAAATCAACCAAAGTCTCAAAAAGTCTGGCCTCTCGCTGACAGCAGCTCTTCAGTGCACCTCTTAGGCTTTGCTCCTATTGAACCACGGCACAGTGGGAGAGCGCACCAGTACCACGACAAACAGCTAAAGAATTTTCTATCCTCTCAACTGGGATGCAATAAAGCTTGCACTGCAGCTGACCTCTCATCATGCTCCCAAAACAGCCGCATGTTCAACAATATCTGCTGCGCTTGGTTCTCCAGGGCCTCTGTGTTGGTGTCAGAGTGGTCCAGCTGTGGCAACACAAAAAGCAACTAATTCCTCCAGTGAGATGTCTGAAGAAACGAGGTCTTCCAGGGAATTTAACTCAAAATTTGAACATCATGGAGCACAGATTATCCTCAGATCAATGCATTTGTGTAAGAAACGGCTGTCCGGAGGCTCTCTGCAGTCAGACATGACTCAATGTTTGTTTTATCTGCTGAAATGAAAAACAAAGGGTCATGAGCATCAGAGGGTCAGCTGGAGAGGGCTCAGTTTCCCCTGGGTAACATATTGCATTACCTCAAGAGTGATGCTGAGGTCTCCTTGTGTGCACATGATAGCGGACAATTACATGCACACACATAACAACACAAACGCCATTAGAAAGCAACCGGCAGCAAGGTTCTCTGAGCGAATGGTTTGGTCGTATTATATCATTTATTTTTTTGATGATTGCCGTTCAGAAACACAAACCTTTAAACATTTCTTTATCTGATTCTGAAGACGGAACGAGTAGATGAGGCGAAGCACGGCATGTCAGAGCAGAGATGAGAGATCAAACACTGCTTTACATGAATCCGGGCAGGAAATAGACACAAAACATCTAAAAAGGCAACATTTTTAGTGGCAGCAACAAAACACTCAAAGGTTGCAGCGTTTGGTCCAAACTGTGATGGAAACAACATCTTTCAAATCCCTTTTCTAAATGAATCTGACTGTTAGAGATGAGCTGGTGAGCTATCAGTGCCGGAGACTTTTGTTTTTTACCTGTATGATTACAGATGTCTGGTGTTTGGTTGTATTGTGCAACGATCTTGCCTCTGAGCTGGAATAAACAGCTGTACTTACCTGTGAAACATCAGCAGCATGCTGAGGGCAACCATGGTGATCTATATAAAGCTTTAAAGGTTGAGCGTAAATCACAGACTTGATGTCACACTCCTTCATTATCGCCTGCCACTGAAAGGTAAAATATCTCAATAACCACTGGATGGATTTTAATGAAACTCTCAGAAGGTCCTTGTGACGAGCATCTACAACTGATCCTTTTCCACTTGAGTCAAGGTGGCTTCTCAAAAAATAAAAATGCTTTTCAGAGGATGAGCTAAAAGTTTGTGTTTTAGTATCTGAGAGCCAACTTATCCTACAGGCACTGACAGATCATCCTAATTTCTCAGATTGCACACAACATTATTTCAAAGATTTGGTATGAATCTGGTGTCCATTCCTTCAAGAATTATCTTGCATTGACGGAACTGCTTAAATAAAATGTAACGTGGGTTTGGGACTGGTGATATCCTGGTTAAAACATAATTTACTAATGCTTTAATTTGAAAATCTCTGCCCAAAAACTCTTTCTGCTGAGCAAATGTGATTTATTTTAACAACCCAGCCAGCACACATAGGTGGGCCCTATATGGAATCTATATGGGCAAGCCTGGTGGGACCCATACAGCTTGCCCATATACAGTAGATTCCATATGGGGCCCACCTATGTGTGCTGGCTGGGAACAGACTATTTAAAATATTAGTGTACATCTAACAAACTATTATGATAAATAATCTAATTCTGTGTCATAAAATAATCATAATAAAATTGTTAAAGGAGACTAAACATTAGTGACTGGTTTGTTTTCTCTGTATGTCAGCAAAGACCTCATAATCATGAGCATTAGTAAACTATACTGGGATACTCACAGAAGAGTATAAACACATCAGCAAAGTTGGTTAATTTAACTTTCTGCTCGCCTCCTTCCTGAAGCCGTCTCTAGAGGTGTAAGTCAACGTTAGCGACTGAATTAGTCACATTTCCACTCTAAGCAGCTCGCACATGTAAAAGTTTATTATTTGCACTCTGGTGATTGATTCTAACTCTCCTGCTGGTTGCAGATGTTCATCTACGATAATAATAATAATTTGAGAGCAGCGTTAATGTTGGTGTGCAGTGTTGATGTCACTAGAACGGTTTACAATGGCTGTGTCCAAATTCAGGGCTTGCATTCTATGAAGGTTGCATTGGAAGGCCGATTACGTCAAAGGCTGTCCAAATTCAAAGGCTTCGTCTAGTTCTTCAAAGGATGCAGCCTCTGAATGGCGCTCGTTTGAAATGGCTTTGGCATCAACTTTGGACGATTTAGACTTGGATTTTTCTTTGATACCGTAACACCCATGAGTAGATAGAGGTACTTGAAGCTGCTAAAAACAAACTTGGAAAACAAATTAGCTTAAAACATTTTTTACTAGGGATGTAACGATTCACTCAAGCCACGATTCAATTCGATTGCCGATTTAAAGTTCACGACTCCGATTTTTTTTACAATTTTTCACAACAAAAATTTCTGTTGTTTTATGGTAAAATAAATTATTTTTTACAATTGCCCTTTAGTCCTTGTTTCAATTTCTCTTGTCTTGTCTATTGTCTTATAGCTGTAATTAAAGATGATATGGAAATGATCACAAATCTTTTTATGCTCAAAAAAAGGTTTTATTTATTTTGAATGTCATCTGCATTTATGTCTCTGGCGGGCTGTTGTGAACCGATTTTCCTTTTTCTACAACGATGGATATTTAAGCTAGTTTGCACTGATTTTTAAATCGATTCTCGAAGCATCGTTACAACACTATTTTTTACATGCCACTTTACAACATTCTAACATAGTAAAGCTATAAATATATTGTGGAGATAAAAAAAAATAAAGAAATTAGTAAAGTGGTTCTCCCACATTTGTCTAAAAACCTCCACCAATAACACGTTTCAAACTGAAACCAACCATTGGACCATCTGGTTGTCGGTCTCGGTGAACCAATGCACTTTCCTGGGTCCTCCACTCATTCCACACTCACGTATTTAGCAACAGAACACCACTGGTGTGAAGGATTCTCCGCTCAATAATATCAGAGAAGGAGAAACAGCCGGCTGCTACCGCTTCAACTTTAAGGCAAACTACCAGAGTCCCCAAAAGAAAAACACCATTTGAAGTCACGGACAACAAAAGATGTTTGGACCTAGAAAACGGAGACTGGTGTTTAATGTTATCTCATTTCCTCTGGCTTCGAGGGTTTATAGTTCCGGTGGAGATACCCTGGAGTAGGGCTGGGTAAATTCGATTTATGATTTTTTTCCAATTTTCCCCCCTAATTAATAAGAAAAGAATTTTTCAAATTCGGCTGGATGCCTCTCTTTCAGGTGTTGGAATAGGTTTGTGGTGCTGCTGCCTTTGACTGCGATGGGCTTTAGGCAAAAGTTGCAGTGTGGGGTCTCTTGCTCCACGTCTGTCGCAGCAAACCCATACCAGTCCAACAACAGATGATTTTATTCCTTTCTTAAACCTCTTTTATAAAACAATGCCACATATTTGCCACAACGCCGATCAGCTGATTCTGTTTACAATAGTGAAACTTATGTGCGTTTACTTTCATTTTCAATATAGTTGCCGGCCGGAGCTCGGCAGTAACTCCCCACGTGATCATGACACCACCCTCTGTTGTGCCAAGGCGTAATGTGCATTCACAAGTTCGGAGTTGCGCCAATATTACTTAAAAGCGTGGTGGCACGAAAGCCGCATTAGGAACACACTTCCCACACTCACCGGTAGCCATGTTGTCACTTGCTGTTTTTCATGTGTGCTATGACGTTGTCGCTTGCCATACTGCTATGTGAAACTAACGCTACGGAAGCTCCGGGGAGCCAAAAAGGCGCCATTACATAAAAAATCGAATTACTTATTTCTTAAATTGCCCGCAGCAAAAAACTCGAATTAATTAATTAAATCGATTTTTCGCCCAGGCCTACCCTAGGGGAGGGGCGAGTGTTCCGTGACCGTGTTTGTGTTCAAAACCTAGCTTGTTCTGTAGATTTGCTATAGCAGCTTTAAGTTGTTTATTTAGATAAAGAATGTATTTGCTTCCTTGTTTTCTTCTTCTACGGTGTATGGTGAACTGCGCTTTTGACTGATTTCCTTAACAATGAATGCACCTTGTCGTTCGTTGCTCTGATTGGTCCTAGCTCTGCCCAGTTGTGTGTGGAGACAGTTTGAAAGAGAACCATCGATTCTGCCCCATGACCAAGCTCTGTCTGTTGTGGCCAGATTATATATTTACATATCTAGGATGCCAGGCTACTAATTAATGATCAATTTTCTAAAACCGAAGCTGCAAGTGAGAAGAAACTCCAATTTTAATGAGACACAAAGTAAAGTTCAAGGATATACAATCTCAGTCACAGATGTTTGCCTGACTTCATACATCTTCTTTCACTGCCAATCTGTTTTTATTTACCCACAATGCAAATCAGCAATTTAGACATGGATTAAAGTGTGTCAGTCTTGTACCGTTTAATATGATGTCAGATTGCATAATTAGAGCTAAAGATGGTGCTTCAGCTACAGTCTTCTACATTTATATTCACGTTCAGTCTTGTTGTTTTCAGCTCCAGCAGAGATTTAGCAGATTTGAAGTTTCTCCCTTTGGTGCATCCAGAACCGTCACAGACAAACCACAAACCAGGAGCAGGTTTTAAAGAGCAAAAGTGATGAAGACTTGAGTCCAGCTCCAGTGTGATCACAGCAAGATATGTTTCAAACCAACTGTTTGATCATCCATGATGGAAAACGGTGAACTCTGCTTGCTAAAACGAAACGTTTTAAGTCAAGGGCAAAAATACAGCAGCAGAACTTTACTTCAGGATTGAGTTGATGAAGAAGATGGGGTTGAAATGTTTTTGTTCATTCTTGACCGTTATTATTATTTTACTGAAGTGTAAATTGTGATTAGTGACTTCCACCGGCTTTATCGATATGAAAGCCGGATTCTTCTGTGTTATGGAGGAGAGACTATTTGAAGATCACCTTGGTAACAGATGATGATCCAGAGCGGTTTATGTTCAGAATTTCATGTGAAATTGTCAGTAAAAGATCCGCTGACTGACTCTTTTCCTGATCAAATCCCAGGTATTATTTTGTCAGGTAGAAGTAATGAAAATGGATTCCTGTGTTTAAAAATCTAGATTGATTTTAAATAAATGTCAAAATAATAACAGAAAAATTACTTTTCTCTCTGTCATCTTAAAAATATCAATTTTACCACATCATGTTCTGGACTGACATCTTTTCTGTCTTTAATCCAATGAAAAATTAAACCAAAAACATTTTTCTTTGTTCAGACAAGGAATCTGTTAAACCAGAGAACACATTCCTGTTTTTTGTTCCATCTAAGAAGCTCTGCTGTCCAGTATCATGTTACTATGGAAACCGTACATTCAGAAGAAGATCTACTGCATGATGTTGATAGTTAGACATTTTAATCTGAAGTTTAATAAACTGCCCCTTTATTAGATTCAGCAATCACCAGAACACTGTGGATTTGAACAATATGGTTAAACATGGGCTGCATGGTGGTGCAGTGGTTAGCGCTGTTGCAGAGTCCTAGCCTTGACCCAACAGGGTTTTAGAATGAGAGTGAAGACTGAGAGGTGCACTTCTTGAAGAATGACCCAACCTTTTCAGTAACATTCTCCTGGATTGTGTGGAAAGCCTTTACTGAAGAGCTGAAGCACTTAGCTGCAAAACAACTCCTCACTCAAGGCATTCATTCCACTAGACCACTGCAAATGTATTGATTAAACAAATGTTCCACACATTTAATGGAACATTGTTATGGGGGCTTGTCCGGGATAATAGTTGCAATGCTTCTCTATTCATGAAATTAGCATTTCTTTTAAAAGAAGACCAGACACAATTGGTTTATTTTTACAATCTGACATGATGTGTGCCTCCAGTATTTATCGCTGAGAGGATTTAAACCAGCTAACAAAGAGGTATCTCAGCAACATTCACTTTACTTTGGATGCATTTTTAGGTGCAAAAAACTAAAACACTAGACAATCATGTACAAACAAGACTTGAGAATGAGGGTTTTAATCTCAATGGGACCTTCCTGGTTAAATAAAGAATAAAAATAAAAAAACACAATGACAAATCTCACCCCTACTTCACACTGGAAGCATCAGCGGCGCGGAACACTGCTGCTTCAAATAAAATCCATTATAGTTTGCGCCGCTAAAGACAGGATCAGGTTCTATTTTTGCCGCGAGCCACTTCTGGGACACATCAATTTACGCAGTTAACATAGAGCTAGACCGGAAATCACACACAGTTTCAGTGTAAAACGTCTGGTAATTTTCAAAATAAAAGACTATTGCAGAGATACGATTTCTTATCTATGTAAATTACATCAATACATGTGACCTAACATCTTATTTACGTCCTGCATCATTCGAGAAGTGCAGCGGTGTGTTTTTCATGGCTTTAACCCCGACAGTGGAGAGGAACAATATTATATATGACATCAAACAGTGATGTCAAACGTGATTTCCTTCTACTTCTTTTTGGTTTAATGGCGGATGGCATAGACAAACCTTGACCTTTGAAGTCTTGAGGGATTTTGTGATCTTGCGAGTCCAGCGAGGAGGATGGCGTAGAAGCCGTTCCATGCTGGAGAAGCTCCCCGGTGTGAATTGATGCGCGGCAGAGCATGCGAGTAAACCGTTTCACACCGCTGACGCCTTTAGTTTGGACTATGGGACAGGGCCACCATACATCATTATTCAGTTTATTTCAAATTGGGGAATAAAATTATAACGTAGTTTAACAATATAAATCAGGTTTAAGCAAATGCAGAATATTCAAATTTAAAGCCTAAGAAAACTGTAAAGGTGGAATCTGAGTGATTGACAAAAGCATCGCCATTTTTCCTCAACTTCAGATGAATCATCTCCAAAAAGCTCTCTTTCACCACTTGTGAGGAGCATTCATGGTTTTGAAAAGCTCTTATACACCAAAACGTGACCTTTTCTTTAACCTAACCACACCGTTATAGACCCCTAAACTTTTATGAAGCATAACAAAGACAGAATATATAAGGCTCAGGAACCAGAATGTCAAAAGAATGTGCTTGTATGAATATTTGTTGTTTTCCATTTCAACCTCAGATACATTTAAAACCAGGATTTGGTGACTGTTCATTGATCCTTCTGCTCATAAATGATCAGGTAAACTCATTAGAAACATGAAAAATTTTATCTATCTGTTATTTAGCGTACATGAAAATAGCAGTGTTTTGGGCCCGTTAACGCAACAGGATAATTGTGCCAATTTTGGACTTATCAGATATTCTTACCATGTGTGGTTTGTTAAAAGCTCTTTGGTCAGGACCGCTCTGATCATAAATCTGGGCTTTCAAACATATTGGATTGTCTTGGTCAGATTTTCAAGGACAAACAAACAAGCTGACTGTTTAATGTGACGTGCAGGCAATCAGCGAGCTCCTCTTCTGCCATATTTGTTTCTTCCAAAGTCACATTAGATCTTGTGAGATTTCCCAGCTGAACAGGGAATGTTTGTATGTGAAATCTGTTTAAGTGTGGTTTTTGACCTGTTGTTGCACACCACACGCTGTAGGACCAAAACTGGTATACCCTTGATTTTTTTTTATCACCATGAGTGTGGTCTTGGAAAATCATCAATTTAAAAATCCTGCCGGGTGAACCGGACCTTCCCCCGACTGGGCTATTCTGCTGCAAACAATGTTTTGTGTGACTTTTGCAACAGGAAAAAGCATTATTACACTCATCTGGAGCTGCACTCCAGTCAGCAAGATTTCATCACGGCCCCCCCCAATCACCTGAAGACTTCAGAGGGAGAAAGCCTTAACGTTATAATAGAGAATAAATGGTTGTTTGAAGTGAGCGCCATGCTGCAGACATTCAATTTGAACACTGGCAGTCTGAATACATCTCCCTGCAAGGAGCAGAAACAGCAGTTCAGCCATAATAAAGCTGAAGTCAGCGAGTGCCAGGTGCATGTGTGCTAACTTAAAATTCATTTAAAAGATCTTCAGCCCACTTTTTTATTGATTTGATTGATTTTTATCCCTAAAGTCAGCGAACGCCGTACTAAGCACATGATACCATTTTCTAACTTGAGCACTATATTTCCGCTGGGACAGCATATGTTCTCTCTGACAGGGCTTGGCTCAACTATTTATTCTCATCATTTCACTAAGCTGCATTTAATGGACCATGGGGAGAAGTGTGCTTTGGATAATATAAGTCAGATGAAAAATTTGAATTTAAAACTCCTGCAAATTCACTTATACACACACTTATAGTTGATTAATATGCCCTTCATTCAAAGAAGATGCACAAAACAGCACACATAATCAGACATACTGGACAATGCTGGAGGCTGGACTTCATCCAAAATATTTATTGACACTAAAATTACCAGATATCATCTTAATGGCTCAGAGAGACGGACTGTCTGCTCTGTGTTTACTCTGCTACAGCTGGAGCTGCCACTTACATGATTCATATTCATGTTTTTAACCCAATAAAACTCATGATTACGGGTATTGTGAGCACTAATAGGCGCTCAGGCTTTTTTAAATTCTCCATAACTGTAAGCACAAAGGTGTTTTTGTCGTTCTCTCCAACCTTTTCATACCTAAAGTGTTACATGCGATGCTAATCAACGCCAGCATCTCGCTGTATCTTTCTTACGAACATGCTTCTTTTTCCTGCACATTCAGCTGGCTGGGAGAAGGAAATGAAAAGGACAGGATGTTTGAGTGGGTAGCGTGCGTTCTGGCATAAACAAGTGTTCCATACTGATACGTTTGTCGTGCAAGGATCCATTAAGGCAGTCGTGGTGGAAATCTGAGCGCTTAATTGGCCCCAGAATAATTAATTTAAAGAATAAAATCAGTAATCGTACTGCTGTTTAATACAATAAACTAGAAATAAAATGGCTTTTGTAATCATGCAGTAGCTCATTTTTCACAGAGTATTTAAAGGCCTGTTTGCCATCTGAGTTTTTTTATTTTCAAGGTTATCAGCGAGTGTTGATGTGATACTGCGCTCAGATTATTGACAATCTCCAAGCATGCCTTATTATTCCAGCACAGATGCCTGGTATGGCCATGAGAGAAGAGGGAAGCGGAGCGCTCCCATGTGACATCCTGCAAAGCCCCGCGTGCTGAGGTGTTTCAGAGCTCTGTTGGTTGTAGCAACAATCCAGCTCCAGCAGCTTCATTTGATGCAAGCTACTCAGAGGGGAAGAGTTGGTCGGGAGTCGAACAGCGAGGCAGAAAGGTGTAATGAAATGCTTTAATGTTATTATTAATGCAGGAACTGCTGTCTATAGATAGATGCCTCCGTGTTTTCCTCCAGGTGCATTAATATTCCATATTTCACGATGCACATAACAGGGATGCATGTTAACCTCGTTCGTCCTGCCGTTTCACTTTATCGCTGCTCGTTTTTGTCGGGTTGCTTTAAACTCCAGTTCTGTAGCTGCTTGCAGGGAGCTACACTTTCCTAGAGAATTTATTTTTCTGAAAATGTGCGATGACGACGAAGCCTTTATGTGTCACAAATTTAGATTATTGTCAATGTTTATGTGCGTATGAAGTTTTTTATCCTAAATTTGTTAATATTTAATTTATCGCTAGCACAGAAAATATAAATAATCTTGTTATTAAAGGGGACATTTTCTGAAGGTATAATTAAACATGTTTTTTTGCACAAAGTCCATCTCACATAAAACAATTTCACTGGCTTTACTTTTGACATTTTCAGTACCGTCCTGAATGAGCCATGTCAGGGCTCTGTCACTTTAAGAATGGCCACGCCCACCCATTCCCTGATTGGCTGGGTTTTTATCTATGTGAAAATGTGAAACTAAAGGCACTTACACACTAGCATCGGCTCTACACGGCCTAGTTAGGGTAATGAGTGTTCACATCAGGGTAGCACAGTAATTTTTCGCACGTAACCGGATGTCTTTTCAGCCCTCTTCACTAGGCGGTCTGCCTCGGGTTGAAACTGGTTCAACACACCCACTGTCCCTCTGCGCCGATGCTAGTGTGTAAGTGGCATCAAGGTCACATTCCTGCTTTCCCCACCAAAGTCAGTGTGTTTACATGCAGTGTCAGAAAACCCAATTATTGCCTTAGTCTGACCCAAGTCAAACCAAACTGGATTACTCCTAATCGAGCTACGGTCCCCAGATAATGTGGTTAGTAAACAGAGTAATATGATAATATGATCGCCACAAGACTCGCGTCTCCGTCCATTCATCCTCTTTCTGCTTGTCCAAAGTCGGGTTGTTGGGGACAGCAGCTTAAAGGTCAACGTCACTGAAAAAACATTTTATAATTATTATTTCTGATTATAATCGGGCAGTCTGAGTTTGTCATGCAGGCTGAACATGAAAATAATCTCCAAATCCTGCCGTGTTCTGTCACTTTCTCCTCCGGTATGACTTCTACATCCTCAAACAGGTGCACCAGAGCTTTTTTTCCCCCAGAGAATGACTTACAAGGCATCCATTCCTACTAGAGACGACTGCAAATGTATTAAAAATATGAGTGAAGTTGATCTTTAAGCAGAGAAGCAAACTTCCCTCTCCAGTGGAGTTCTAAGGCATTCCCAGAACAGCTGAGAAACATCGTCCCTCCAGCGAGTCTTTGCTCTGCATCTCAGTAAACAAAAATGTTGGATCCTCACAGGGGTGGTCTGGGACGAAAATTCAGCCCTGGCATTTCTTCGTCCCGCCGGCCGTCAGAGTGGGGTGGGGGGAGTGTTTACAGAAGCAGATTAACATGGCGGCACAAAAAGACACAAAATGTCAGGTTTTTATAATAGATCCCCTTTAATGTTACCTCATTCTTCCTATGTGATATCATCTTCCATCAGTGTGGGTTAGAGCAGGGGTTCCCAAATTGGGGGTCGGGACCCCCAAGGGGGTCCCCACAATTTTGTCTTTTCTGAGGTTGTGAGGTTAACAAGATTTTATTTGTAAAAATTACATTTATAAAATCCCAATAACACACCCTACAGTATAATCAGACCTTATAAAAGTTATAAATATGTATGTCTGTGGAAAGTTTGTAAATCATCACATTTCATTTGTTTATGCATGTAGGAGTTGGGTTTGGGGGTCCTGACTTGTCTCGGACACAGGTAAGGGGGCCCTCAAAGGAAAAATTTTGGGAACCCCTGGGTTAGAGTTTAAAATTGGCTACATGTGTCTAAACCTGGGAGCTAAAACGTTAAAGACTGTAGGAGCCAGTTTTACCATCTGTCCTGTTAAATATGAGTGGTGCAGTTGTTAAGACTGTTACCTCACAGCAAGGTTGCAGGTTCAAAACCTGGCTGCCATCTTCCTTCATGGAATTTTGCATGTTCTCACCTTGCATGTGATTTCCTTCCACAGGTTAATTAACACTATTACTGTATCCATTTAATTTGTTTAGAGTGAAAAAAAATTCACCCTCTAAATCAGGATTTATTTTTTCCTTTTTCATTTTTAGGCAAAAAAAAAAATAAATGCATGAATAAACTGGAGCTCTTTTTAAAAGATGATTCTTTCATGTTCAGAACTCTGCAGTTTTTAGCTCTTCACATATTGCAGAAAATGTGTTTCTCAGTTAGAGATAAATGAAACTTTTAACCTGTTAAGTCCCATTAGTCATCATCACACACTGGTGAAATTACATCTCTGTATTTGACCCATCCCAGTGGGGAGCGGTGAGCTGCAGCTGCGGCTGCGCTCGAGAACTATTTGGTGGTTTAACCCCCCAATCCAACCCCTTAGTGCTGAGTGTCAAGCAGGGAGGCATTGGGTCCCATTTTTAAAGTCTTTGGTATGACCCGACCGTGGATTTGAACCCACGATCTCCCGCTCTCAGGGCGACACTCATACTACTAGGCCACTAACTTACATACCAAAAAGAAAAACAAAGAATATTTGTCTTTCTTGCATTTTTTTATTCATTTGGGACAATAAGGGCTATAATGCAAGGTATTAATGATGTCAAAAAATAATATAATAACTTTAAAAACATTTTATCAAAATATTCCTATAATTTTTAGATTTGTTGGTTTTTTATTGATTAAATAAATAAAAATGAAGTGCTTTAGCTTCATTACTTTCAACATAACAATGCATTTTTATTCCTGTTTTTCTCTTTGTTAGACTAGCTTAGTGTTACTGAGTCATATTATGTTGTGTAGTGAACAGATGTAGAGGACTACCTTCTGCTGTTACAGTAATGTGCTTTAAATATGTAAACTTTTGTTTTCTGGTAGATCTGGAGTGAAACCACCTGTGTATCAGAAGATGACAACTATTAGCTCCACTCTGAAGCTGATCGCTGAATTTTAAACTTGTTTTTGATCATCTTACATTAATTCTGATGCTTGATAGCAGTAGCTCAGGACAATGCTGCTGTTGTGTCCTTGGGCAAGACATTTAACCCGCCTTGCCTGCTGGTGGTGGTTGGAGGCCTGTGTATGACAGGCCTCGCCTCTGTCAGAGCGCCCCAGGGCAGCTGTAGCTACATCGTAGCTCATCCCCACCAGCGTGTGAATGGATTGATGACTGATTGTGTTGTGAAGTGCCTTGGGGGGTTGTAGAAGCCTAAGAAGGCGCTATACAAATACAGGCCATTTACCATTTGAATGATGCAAAGTAACGTGTTGTATGTTTAGTTTCATTTTGCTGGAGAAACATTAGAAGGTGGACAGGAAAACAGCTGAAACTTCAGCTCCCTTTTATTAAAGATGATTATCTCTCAGGCTCATGTCTAAAAAGCAACATGTGGCCCCACGGGTGTGGGATGCAGATCCCTGCTTGTCTGGGTGCAAATCCAAAATAATACAAACTAGCACAACAGTCTCATGAAGGCCAAGAGCGCTGACAGAGATGGCCGATGTGCATTAACAAAAAGATTATTGACAGCTACATTTTAGCTGAATGAGCAGGAATCCATTCTCACGTGAAGCCTTCTTTTCTAACTGTGCAGAAGTGTGATGTAATTCATTATCTTCAATAGTAACCAGTTATACTTGTTAGCATTAGGTTAGAATAACTATAATTCCTGGTGATTGGGGTCAGAAAATGATTTCATTCAAGAATCTTTGGAGGCTTTAGCCATCTGGGTCCATGAGACGATTTCTAACACTGACTTTTCCCCACAGATTAGCTAGCTGCTGCTGTAGAAGAACAAGGAGAATTTCATCCTAAAGAGCGCTAGCTGCTACGTATTGATTTGATTATTCAGGCGGCTGCAGACTAATAGTTCTGTTGCTGGAACTGAACCGAAGAATCTCAGCAGAATAAAAATCAATTTGGCCGAGGCTTTCTGTGCAACCAGTAAGGAATTGGTTCAGAGGGAAAATATGAGACGGCCGTCTCAATGCACAGAAGGCATATTAGTGTTTTTTATTTAACACAAGCATTTAGTTTTACCGTTTTAACCGTTTTATACGTTTACATAAAAACTGATATTTATGGAAAGATTAGCAGCAGTTAACTAAATAACGTGAACAACCTGTTAGTAGAATTAGCAAATCTCTAAGCTAACCGCTGGTCAGAGGGCAGTTATAGTTTCAAAGTGGATTATTTACAGGGTTAATAAAATGTTAGTCAGCTGTTGGACTTAGAAAATATTCAGCTGACATGTCTGGTGCTGCAGTCTGCTTCCAGCATGTTTCCTGCATGTTTTAGATCATGAACACAGCTGATTTGTTTGATTTAGTGATGAACCGCTCCTGTAGACACTAATGAAGGCTGAGGAGTCATTTCAGCTGTTAGATTAAGGTGTTAAAAAGACCAACGCACAGCGAGGAGATAAGTTTCACTTTCGCTAACGAACACTAGGGGGTGCTAGAAACAAGCCAAAACTGCCAAGAGTTTCTTTAAATAAATCGAGTCAAAAATATTTAATTATCAACATAAATTGTAAATCATTTCAGAAACACACAAACAAAATAAAGGGATAATTTCCTTATCAGTCCTTTTCTTTCAGTTCTAAGATGAAAAATATATATGTATATATTCACAGATCTGAGTGACTCACTATGTCAGAGTTTATTTAACCTACAAGCTGATATGTGAGCAAAACAAAAGCAAGCCTCTGAACACACGTAGTCATAAAATACAACCAAATGTGGAATTTCTGCTCGTGACGCCATTTCAGGACATCTCATCAGCGTAGTGAAATGATTTAGAAACTATGTGGGGTTTTTATGTTCTACCTATTTGTTGTGTTTAAGACAGACATATTGAATATTTGGAAATGCATCCCAGAGTCCATCTGTGCAGAAGCAGCGAGGTTCCTGTCATTATGCTGTGGAAGAAAAGTAATTGAATTGAGGGGGAAAGAGGACAGACTAAGAGGCCAGATGTAGATAACATTTACTAAAAGGAGGAGACTAATAAACCCACTCATCCAGACTCTTTGATGTGACTAATGCTACTGACTCACATTTGACTGCAAATCCAACATTAATTAAGATTAACGCAGTAAGAAATAATTGACTTTCAGAGAACTCACCCTTTCAATTAAATTCAAAGTCAGAGGAAGGTGTTGTCGAACCTGTCTGATGAAGTGTTTAATGTTGAAATAAGAACCCCACCAGCAGGTAATTTTGTCAATAGGAAACCTTTGTTACGCTGAGCAGAAAATAAGGATTTTTTCTTTTAAACGTGGGGTTTGAGGTGCAGGAAGACGTCTGCCATAAAACCAGTTTTTGAGTCGTGCAAGAAATTGTTGTTTCTACCAACATGTTTATGAAGATTGTAGGAGGATTTTTTCCTCTCTTGCAATCAGCACACATTAAGTCCAAACTTTGACATGATTTAAATCTGCGTGGGTTATAAAAATGGATTACGGTTCTGCGTATGATAGCCCTCACACAAACGGAGGAATTCTGCAGCCTGTTTAATGAACAGTCTGAGGAATATAACACTTCACATCACGCAGAGGTGTCTGATTTACAAGCCAACGGATTCAAGCACATGCCTGCATAAATCTTTTTTTTCTCAGGTGTTTTTGCAATTCGAGCTAGACTTGTAAATGACAAATTAACATGAATACGCCTCATTTATCCGGAGGAGTCGGGAATCAGTCTGAGTGGAGAGGAATAACTTAAGGGATAAAAGTTCAGGCAGGCGCTTTGCTTTGCACCTGCCACATACTGGCGGAGCAGGTGGAGGAGTTTCAGTCAGGTTTAAATCAATTAGACCACCTCATTTATTACGCTTCGTGTTTTACGTACTGTAAGAGCTGCAATGATGCATATTTGGACCTTTGTTTAAAATAAAAAGATTTGTCAGAAAAGGTTTAATTTGAACCCGTTTTCATTAAACTGTAACTAAAATGGTTGAAATTTAAATGAAAAAACACCACCTGCCACTAGCACACTTAAAAAATAACGCATTTCTGCAGTTTATTCATAAATTAAAAATCATATTTATTTAAACTTATTCTACACAAAATGATTATTATGTGGAGTTCTGAGTCTGAGTCGTGCGGTATAAAAATAAATGTACTTCCTGTTTGATTCAAAATTGCTGAAAATAAAATTACCCATTATTGTCTTGCTTTTTTGTTACCTTGACAGTAATATCATTATTCATCTGTTTCCATAAACAAATAAATTAAAATGTAAAAAGAAATAAAGATGTGAAAAGTGTGAGAACCCTAATTTAACCCTTACTAAAATCTATTCTAGCTAATGAAGCAACGCCACTGTAGACAATTTATATTTTATGTTTCTGTCTGTCTCGTTTTTATTCCTAGCTGGGACCACGTATATCTTTGGGAAAGGTGGGGCCCTCATCACATTCACCTGGGCCCCCAACGAGCGGCCGAGCACCCGGGCGGACCGGTTAGCGGTGGGCTTCAGCACTCAGCAGAAGGAAGCCATCTTGGTGCGGGTGGAGAGCACGCATGGGCTGGGAGACTTCCTTCAGCTGCACATCGTAAGAACACATTTTATATGTTCAATGATAAGTTTTACCAATTTAAATCTGTTTTACACAAATATGAAGGAAACAAACATGTTTTGTATTTTTTTTGCAAATCATATTATTATTATTATTATTATTTATTTATTATTATTATTATTATTATAAAATACTGTAGCAGGTAAAAAATATTTAACGAACATAAAACATACAGAAACTTGAAGGGTATAAGAATAAATACGGTGGCCCACAAGGTTCAACAAAAGACAAAATCCTCAACAATAGAAGTTATGCTAGTACCTTATTCACACCAGAGATATGAGTAAATGATAGATGACAACGCTGGAGACCAGGGACCTCATTTTTAAAGCTTGCTACATAAAAAGCGAGGTCCAAAATTGCGTAAGACCTTTTCCATGCAAACGTTTGGAGTTAAAGAAAAAAAGTAACGTGAAAATGTGCAGAACTTTAAGTAAAATCTGACCCTGGTGTAAGCACATTTTGGAGACGGAGAAACTGGCAATACCACTGGTGAGATGGCAAAATGGTCAGTTTAAGCTAATATGTCATACTTATAAACTCTTACACACACACACACACACACACACACACACACACACACTGGACTGAGAATAAAAATGAGAACCTGATTGAAAATATGTTGCTTTTAAGAGTTATATCACATTACTTTCATATGTGCATTTTCAAATTGCCTATTGGTGCATTATTTGTGCCATGGCACATCTGGTGTGAACCAAAGCATAGAATATAATGGCTTGTATTAGCCATATGATAAACAATATTCGTTTTTGCCTCCACCATCAGATCTGACCATTTCTTTTTGAGGTTTTTCCTTTATATGTTCACCACAGATCTCTGCATCGCTCCCGCAGCAGTCACTGCTGCAACAACGCTGTGCCACTCGAAGGCAATAAAACCTTTTTCTGTGCCTCTACCTCACCCACAAGCACCTTGATTTGAGTGATTAGACTCACAACACCACAGTAAAAGCCCCAGGATCCTTAAAGGGGACCTAGAATGTAAACCAACATTTTTCTTGTTGTTGAATAAGACAGCTTGGGTGGTCAACAGTAACATGCCAAAAAGTCAAAGCCGTGTTTGACCTACTTTTTATGTAAATTAGAAAGTTGAAAAAGGCGAGAGAAAACCTCCTGTTCTGAGAAAGCCTTCCTTAACACGTCATAAGGGGGAGCCACGCCTCCTCAAACCTGCATGTGTCTGAGGCCTTCTGGGGAAACCAACCAATCAGCATGTCCTGGCCGAGTGGGAGGGGTCAACAGCTCTTTTCACTGAAGGCCTGAGTAAGGGGGTTTAGAATGGCCTGTATCAGGGCTCCTGGGACAGATGAAAGCCTAAAAAAATGTTCTTATGCTTTTTGGAGGCTCAAAGCTCTGTTTTAGATTGTTGATTAATTGCATTCTAGGACACCTTTAAATTTTAGGTTTAATTACAGAATAATTTCTATTTTAGCATAAGTTCTGCTGACCACAGCTTTCTTTGTAGGTTTTGTCATTGTTTAGCATTTTTTGTGTCTTTAAAACATTCTGGTAGAGGAACAGAAAGCAAAGGAAGGTGTGAACATTTAGGACAAAGTCGACACAATCTTGCTTTTCTTTAAAAAGCTGCCTCATGGCGCTCAAAGGCTCCACCTCTAAAAGAAAAAATGTCAAGTAAAAATACTTAACCCTCCATTCCTCTATTTATAAATTTATAAAGTTTTTATGTAGATGATGCTATTATTCTTGGCACTTAAACATCACAGCTTGTATGAGTCACTCATTTGTCGCATCTGAGTCCAAATATTGAAGTAAAACTGGAACAAAAAATGGAGACGGGCACATAGCGATTTTCCAGGAGATGCGTTTTAAGGCGAGTGTCTGTTGATTGACACAGAGTGATTCAACAGCTGCCAGTTTGTTTTTTGGATGCCTGTTTGAGTATTTGGTCACAGGATGGGTGTGCCGCGATAGCAACCAGACTGGAGATCTGTCAGATGTCTGTGAGTGGTGCAATAATTAAAATCACATCTGTTGCCTATTGACAAAAACTAAACCATGTACACGGCTTGTTGTAGAGTAATGCTTCATGGATTCACACTAACCACACCATCTTTCAGGTCCTTTAAATTTATGCAGCTGAAGATTTTCAATTAATTTGTGCAAAGATAGCACTCAGAGTGCTGTTTATATAGAGGATAATGTGGCAGCGATGCACAGCTACAATGTGCTTATAGAAATGACTTTTTACAGCAAGACAAAACCAGATCGCTCAGAGAAATTCAGTGGTCACTGATTTTCTTTTACTTTGTGTGTATAGCTCTTTGAACAACCTCATTTTGGAGAAATGGAGATTAGTTCTGAACCAATTGAGATGCTAACTGTTAGTCCCAGTGGGGATGTTTCCTGTAAAAGAAACCTACTTTGAAATATCTGTTCTATTAATTGACCTTTCGCTGAGCAGTGGTACAGTGGTAATGTGGCGCAATCATGTCCTTTTTATAAAAGATAACACGATGGCGGCATAAAGGAGGTATGGGGCGCTCTCTGCACTGTCACGGACTTCCTTGTATCTTGGACATAACTTGCTTTTTAGTGCGATCAAAGCCGCGCTCCTTATGTTTTTTTTCACAAGCAGCTACAGGCGGCTGTCCTCCACCGTCCCTGTGAACTGTCAGATGATCTGAGCTCCAGCTCTAATGGAGAAAAGCTTCCTGCGCTCTGCATCGCTCCAGTTTATCATCTCAGCTGAGTCTGTTTACAAAACGAAACTTATGCCAGTGTTTACTTTCATTTTCAATAAAGTTCCCGGCCGGAGCTCGGCATTAATTCATCACGTGATCATGACACCACCCTCTGTTGCACCAAGGCTTAATGTGCGTTTATAAGACACACGGTTGAGGTAATATTATGCAGATTTTCCGGCACAGTGTGTCTAAAGAGACTTGGATAGTCTGGGAGGCGGACCTCCGCCCAGCCGTGGACGGGGAGCACTCATGCTTGGCTGTTGCTGGTTGAGCTCAATGACGAGGTTCTGAAGGGAAACGAAGGAGACACGACTACTATCGAGGCTAATGCTTAGTAGTAAATTAGGCTTAGCTTCATCATCTTGTTTGAAGTTGTCAGATAGTAACGGTTGCTATGATGTGTGATTGGACAATAGCCGTTCTGGGGGCGGGGCCGGCGAAAGGCTAATTAGAGATGAGAGAGAGAGAGAGAGAGAGAGAGAGAGAGAGAGAGAGAGAGAGAGAGAGAGAGAGAGAGAGAGAGAGAGCGAGAGAGAGAGAGAGATTTTCAGCCTTCACACTAGAGCTCACCCAGAACCTTTAGCACCTATGTTACAAGTTGGGTTCAGGACTACAATGCATCATCATCATTATTATTATTATTATTATTATTATTATTATTATTATTATTATTATTATTATTATTATTAATAATAATAATAATAATAATAATAATATTAAAGAAGCATACGTTCAACATTTTGTTGACATTTGAACTTAAATTTTAACACTTCTTTCTTGTTATTTTCTTCTGTGTGGTCCTTATATGCCGCCATAATCAAAAGAGGTCAAAAGTCAGTTTTTGTCCGATTTGTTTCCATGGAGGGAGCAGGACCTAAACTTTGTACTGGAACCGGCCACTAGGGGGAGATGTTTTATTTTATTCTTAATGCATTATGGCGCTGTCTTTAGTTTTTATATGTGATGGTTGAGATCCTGCTAAAACAAAAATCAAAATAAAATGTAGGCTGCAAAAACCACTTTATACAAGGAACTCTGGGTGTTTTTGGGTTGTGAACCCCATCTTCTGCTGTTCATAAGGGAGGGTTTATCTTTATGATTCATATTGTTGAGATCATGTAACAGTTTTGGATCAGAATCCGCTATATTGCAGTGTAGCTTAACAACAATCAGTGTTATGTAATATTTATCCATGAATGCTAGTCTGTTAGTCCTCTGAGGTACTCGTCATTTTCAGTCCAAAGTCCTCCCCTGCATTGGTTTTTTTAATTGCCTGATTTAAAATGTAATAGTTTTAAAGTGGCACTGACCTTACCTGCCTTGCCAGTAAATGCATAGATTGCAGCAGGCGTGCAACGAAGGCTGAGAAATGTTCTTTTTCACAGCTTCTGCCAAGTCTCTTACAACCAGACAGATTGCTTAGTTTGACACCTTATTACCACTCAGTGGAAGAAAATCTAGAAGAGCTCAGAGGCTGTTGAGGTGGACTTTTAGTTTCTTAACTAAAGCTGCATGTCACTTCTTTGTCTTCTTTATTTGCTTTCACATTTTATCACATTCTTGTTTTTCCCTCTCTAATTGCCTGCTGAAGAAGACAGCGAAAACTGAAGGACGACAAAAAGAGACAGGACCCCGCTGGCCAAAATAACACCGGCCACAAGGGAGAGTTGGAAATAATAAAGAAAACAGATGAATTATGACTTTTACGAGCTGGGGGGATTTATGGGAATCAGATAAAATGCCTTGGGGTTAAAATCTCTCCCTCCAATCCTCTTCACATATCAGTGTTTTATTTGAAAGTGCGACATAATCAATACTCACAGTAGGAATTCGGACCAACAGAGGATCACTGCATTTAAATTGTCACTGCAGCTCCAGCTCAAAGACCAATTATTCTGAAGCAAACCATCGCCATATTCACCGGAGAGCACATTACAGAGGCTAATTCTGGTCTCAGATGGTCATGTTCTTAATGAGTAACTAAGAGATGAAACAAAAAGTAAATTCATTGTGCAAAATTCTGAGAATTAAAGAAGCTTGAGGAGCCGTGCAGCACAGCCACGCTTCAAACCACAGAGACGCTGAGGAGACTGATTTGGTAACCAGATGAGGTCTGGAAGCTGCTTTCTTATGCAGTTCCATAACATATTCATCAAGTAATGGGCAAAGCAAACTGAATCCCAAAATTAAACATTTCAGTAAATATTCAGGTGGGGGGTTCTGTCTGGGAACAGATGTATATTTCATTTCAGACTTCCAGGTAGAGAGGTGCAGATCTGGTAATGCTATAGTACCATGGTAAAAGCAAATTATCCCCTCGTTATCTGAGTTTTACAGATCAGAACAGGATCTGGTTCTTTACAAGGTCCAGGATGGTTTAAATCTCACTTCAAATAAAATATAAATCCCACAACAAATGATACCATGTCGGTAATAATTAAGCATAAACAAAGCAAAATGGTCAATTTTTGGTGGTTCTATAAACACGATCAGTGTGATCACCTCTAGAAAAGAAGGGTTGTGCTGGTCTGGAGCATACAGGTGTGTGTTAACACAATACCAACCTGTTGGATCATGGGGTACACGTACCTTTTCACACACAGCTTTTAAATTGTGTGTTTGTTTGTTTGAAAAACGACTCACACAGTAAAATCTTTTTATTTTCTCTTGATACCCTGAAACTGGAAGAGTTTGATTAAACTTGAACGGGACTTAATTATGCAAAAAAAAACTTTTGCATCCATTTGTGCTACCATGTGGGTATTTACTGCCTCTATAAAAACTACAAACATGAAAAAACCCATCCATCTCTTTTCTGGTTTTAGGAATTATGTGCCTAAAATGAACCGTTTCAAAAAGTCCTCGTTTGTGATGTCACAAATGGGACAATTAGCATAGAGCCTCCTCTCACATGCAAGAGAGAGCTGCTGCTGGAGGAGTAGTGGCTATACTCAGAGCCCCTCCAGGATATCTGAGCTTCTCAGCCAATAGCAGCCTGAGCGGGGGATGGGTGGGCGTGGCCAGCAACAGCTCATTTTCCTGAAACGGCTCATTCTGGAATGTCGAGAATAAAACTGATGAAATCTCTTTATGTGAGAGGGAGTTTGTTCACAAACGTCATGAGCATGTTTGGTATCAACCATAGAACTATTATAACTAAAAAAAAAAAGTCATAATAATATGTCCCTTTAATCATAATTATATATTTCACATGAACGCCAGTTAAATTAGAATGTCACAAGTGATCTCTTTCTTCTTTTTATGAAGTTCACATTAATGGTTTGTTTGCACAGATTCCATTTGAAACTAAACACTAGCCTTTGATCAGTTGGGAAAAGAAAGAACACTTAAAGCATTTCTCTTATTTATTTCCTTTCTATCTCCTGAAACAAAAAAGAAAGAACCCCGCGCTCCACACTCACTGACAATTGTTTCTATTACCACATGCTATCACCGAGCTGCTGAAAAGACACTCCCTCGTTCCTGTGGGGACGTTAAAAGATAAGAAGCGTCTGAATTCCCACCAGTTCTGAGACATCTTCAGTTAAAATTTGAATAAAGCCAACTGGAACAGAGACAGGCGACAAACTGAGACAGACAGATGTGCTGGTCTTTTAAAAGAATCATGATGGGTCCACTTTAATGCTCTGTTTAAAGATGGATCACGTGTCTCATTTAGATCTGTCATTGTCAGAGGCCTTGAGGGGTTTCTCTCTTAACCAATCAAAGATAAATCCTCATAATCATAATATATTCTATGTTGCTCCAACGTTGCTCTGATCCACAGCTGGTGTCACTAATGCTGGAGATATCTCATGTGGCTCCTGCAGCTTTCTCTAATCTCGGTTGAAGCTTGCTGATGTTCAGGCAGACTTGTTCTGGACCTGGATGTTTTTAATGTTGACCAACAGACACGGTCAAGTTTGACCTGAGGTCGCACCATCCCGTAGATGTGTATCGACTCCTCATCAGGTGGATTCACCTGAACAGTAATTAAACCCCGGACAAATAAATAGCCTCTGAAAAGGATGCAGAATACTAGCAAACACAAATTTTGAGGGTCATAACTCAGGAGATAGTATAACCACTATTAATTATGTATGTGAAAAGGTGATAATAGGTTTTCCCAGCATGCTTTAGTAGAACGTGATACTTAGGTGTTCTGTACAGCAAGGCCTTATGCTCTAATCAGCTCCACCAAGGTACTGTAACACAGACTCTAATTAGCAGCAGCTTCATGGAGAGTGACTGGGAGATGTTGGACACTAAGGGTTTCATTTGTTATGTGGATTTGAATATCCAGCTGTAGCTGTAGCATCCTAAATCAGCTTTTTCTGCCATCACAAACATCAAAATGTAATCCAGCAGCAAGCCTCAGACATGCCCCTGACAGCGAGTTTTCTTAGGTTAGAAGCCTGTCTGTCAAGTTGTATTATTAATAGGATGCTGAAGGAAGACTTGGCTCTTCTAGACTTTAATTCCAAAGACGTCTGGAATGATTGTAAATATAAATTGAGGTTAAGACCAAAGCTCCAAGGCATGTTTTACATTTCACAATCCATTAGGCCTGTTTCCACTATTGGAACTTTGGGGTAATTTTACCGGACCTTCACAGCGTGTCTCCATTTCACCAGGCCGGCCCAAAAGGACCAGTTTCTGGGGCATTTCAGGAACCAACAGAGTACCTGAACAGGGGTAGGTACTCGGAAATGGCCCGATAGAGTTGCTGAGCGGAATGTGTGCTGATTGGTTGTACCGCAGAAGAAAATCAGTGCGTTTACCGAAGTATTGCCCTAAAAAGACTCACGTCGGTTTTTTTAATGCATGTAAACGCGTTAGTCTGGCTGAAGGTGAACTGGTTCTAATCGAGCTGAAGCACCCAGATAATGCGGTAGCAATCCAAATTCATTCTGCATGTAAACAGGTCAGCTGAACTGAACCGATTGGACACTTGGGTTCCGGAAGTGACGAGACCGCGGTAGCGGTCTTCTGATAATATTATCACCGCAAAGTAACACGTGTAACACTAGGTACCAAATCAGCTGTGCTGCAGCCATTGTGCATATCCTGTTTCAATTCAGTATGCTTTACTCCTGCCAGCGTTTGTTTACTATTTGTGTTGCTACAAGCTAACCGGAAGAATACCAACATGAAAGGGCGCATGTCGCCACCTACTGTACCGGAGTGGAACAAACTTCATTTGAGAGGTCGGTTTTCTAATGCACATGTAAACGAGGATAAAGACTCTCAGCTTATTATCATAAGATCGACCTGCATCCACTTAGATGTTGATACTGCACATGTAACCGCACTGAGTGACACCAGCAGACATCACCAAACAACCAGCATTTGTAAAATTGGAAGAGTTGCTGGTGAAGCAGAATAGAAGGAAAAGACAATAAGCAGTGGTCATGCTGCTTTAAAATCACCATTTCTAAACTCTCAACACCAAGAAAAGGGCAGAAATCTCCCCAAAACGCCGTAATTCACAGAGCTTTGTGGTGTCTTACAGAGCGCCTTAAAAAACTGTTTCTGCTGGTCATTGAACGTTGCGTTTTACATCTCACAGCTGCTCTCCTCCTCTCCCTAATTAATTAAATTATGGAATAGTTTGGGAGAATAAAACTTTTAATGTTATTAATGTCTAATCAGTGACATCACTCACTGCCAAAGCAGTGGCGATATGCTGAAGTCTTAGCAAAGTGCTGAAAGGGACGGTTTTGTATATGGAGACACAACAGCTGAAGGGACCAAGTTATCGCATCCCCTGGTTTATTTTACCCCTCCCAGAATTTTCCCAGAACTCCTCTAGTGGAATCACAACTAATGAGGGATTATGAGAGTGGGAGGGGAAAGGAGATCTAGTACTTTTTAGCATGCTAGCTAAATATTTCCTGCAGCTGGGGCGCAACCGGCCCGTGCCCCAGAAACAATAAATACAAGGCTATTGTTCAGACATTACAGTCCATCTGCATGCTTGGGTTTGTATTTTAGCCTCTCAGTCAGTAATGTAGAAAATAATCATTTATATTAAATGATGCATGCAGAGTTGTGACAGAAAGGTCGTGCAAATTATCCACAAAATGGCTGCAAGGCAAGTCAATATTGTAAACTTCATCTGCCATGCAGGAGCATTCTATTTACAGGTTCTCATGTCTAATTTCAGTGCTTATTTACTCTCTATTCTCTGGTTGGAGGTGTGATACAATACAGCCAGCTGCTGTTTAGAGAAGAATCTGCAGACTGTTTGTCCCTGATAGTAAACAGCAGAGACACAAATGGTGCAGGCATGGGATTTAACAGCCTATTAGTGTGCAACATGTTACTTTACATTTGAGTGTGAGCGCATCACAGGCACTCTGGATGGATGAGCCTGAAAAACAGGCCTGTTTTGTTCTCTTTCTACTGACTTTTAATATTATTTGTAATTTCACAACAGTTACGACCATATTACCACCACGCTGTGCGTGTGTGTGCATGCAAGCGAGCGTGCTTCGTGTGTGTGTGTCTGACCATGCTTTGCATTCAGAAAGACTTCAGTGTGGTGAGTCTCATGGATCCAAAGAGTCACAGAGCCCTCACACCTTTTGTTTCCTATGTTTCTTATTAGTGCCACCCAAAGGCTAGCTTAGGAAGCAGCTGTGACCTTTAAGGGAGGTTGTTTGGTTGGAATTGGGTGAAAGAAAGAGAAGTTGTTCAACCAAAAGGCAAACAGCAGGATTCTGTCAGAAGTGTTTAGAATCAGGAAACCTGAACTGGCTGGAGGAGAACTTACACTGAACCCTGCAGGAGGAACTCAGCATATTGTTTGAACATGGTTTCTACCTCTACTGACTTATTGCCGTTTCTTTATTTTAAACTGAGATGTTGCTAAATAGGATCATGTTACTGTGATCAGAGTGGAGGTTCCTAATGGGACCTGAACCGTTTATCTTGGTCATGCATGAGAGAAAAACCAAGATATGTCTTTGGGAACTTTTTTTGTCTGATTAGTCTTTCATTCTGGTGAAAATTGGCTTCCACTCCCAAAGAAAAAAAAAGGTTCAGCTTATTTATGAGTTTCTATTCCTGCCTCCCACAGTCCATCAGCTCTTTTTACAAAAGAGAGTAAAAATGACTCAGAATGTTTTTATTCCATTGTTTTATTTGTCAGATTGTATAGAAATCTCGCTAACGCTCCTATTTGTGAGTATTAGAACATAAACCAAATGTCTGCCATCAGGGTGTTTCTCATTTCTCCCAGTCGTAGCTGTGAGCTGGTAAAAGATATTCGGCTGGTTGTTATCTGTGCAGCAAAACGTGGCTGCATCCTACACACTCACACATCTCCCTGGTTTCCTGTGCTCTGTCAAACACCTCAAGTTTCATCATGCATTCAAAAATACTCCAGGCTCATTTAAATTGTAGAATCAGAATCTAGGATGCAAAGAAGCTGATTCTAAATGAAAGTTTATAGAGAGTTTAAAATGAGAAAATGCCAGAATTCTGAATTTGATAGCTGACATTAATTTAAAGGGACACTTTGCAACTTTTTAATATTTTTAAATCCTTTTCTTGAGCCAGTATGTGCTAAAATGACCCTTTACAGGGTTAATGAAAGGCCACCCAGCCCCTGTCGCCCCCTGTGGCCAGAATATTCCACTTGCAACTTCACAGTTGCCGATCCGGTCTGTTGGGAAATTTGAGCTTGACATACCTGGTGCTGCAGTCTGCTTCCAGCATGTTTCCTGCATGTTTAGATCATGAACACAGCTGATGTGTTTGATTTAGTGATGAACCGCTCTAGAAACTAATAAAGGCTGGAGAGACATTTCAGCAGTTAGATTAAGGTGTTAAAAAGACGAACGCACAGCGAGGAGAGATACGTTTTACTTTCGCTTTCGCCAATGAACACTAGGGGTGCTAAAAACAAGCCAACACTGACTAGTGTCCCTTTAATTTCTCCTGAAGGATCAAGGAAAGGTGGGCGTCATCTTCAACGTTGGAACGGATGACATCAGCATCGATGAGCCTGCTGTCATTGTAAATGATGGCAAGTACCATGTTGTGCGCTTTACACGCAGTGGTGGAAACGCCACTCTCCAGGTGGACAACCATCCTGTTATAGAGCGGTACCCACCAGGTAAGGCTCCTGACAAACAGCTGTTCGTATCATCCATGGGCTGGTTTTATTAGCATTACACCACTGCAGATTTATCTGTCCATCAGATTTATGTTTCTGCTCTGTGGCTCATTTTAATTCTCATGTGTTACCTTTGTTTTTCCATCACATTTGATTAATTTGCTATAAAAATTTAATTATTTTTTTTTATATTTTTAAAGAAGGATTTTAGGGATTTTTTAAATCTCCTCAAAAAGATGCTTCAGTAGATTATCAGACTTATTTAACATTTATTTATCTCATTTTACCAACTCCTGGTTTTGTCAGTACGGACGCACACAGCGCCATGATCCGTCGTTGCAAGAGCTCTGCAGCAGGCATGCAAGGACAGACGGAGTCGAGCTCTCTTTTCAAAACATCCGTCCAACAAGACAGAGAGCGCAAGCTTGTGATTGGTCAGAACGCCGTTTCTGTAAATACGTCACCAGCACCGCCATTGCCGCCTCGAAAAATAAAAAGATATCTAGCGGCAAACACGGAGCAGCTTGAAGAATACCTCGCGGAAAAACTCTGAAAAAATGGACGTTTATTCACCCGTGACTGGAGGAGTATAAAGATACGCAGCAAGCGTTTTATTCGAAATGACGGGAAACGTGGGTTTAGAGGTGGCGAGCGCATGAAGAGGTGGAGGAGAATGAGGGACAAGTTTATTCGTGTTAAAAAGTCACTTAAATGCAAAAAACACAATATAAACTGCAAATATAAACAGTAAATGCACTATCTTGGACCGGATATATGACAGGATACCCCAGAAAAGCGTTACACCCTCTGTTGTCCTGGCGGGGAACTGCTTTGCTACACTCTCCAGGTGACGGAGAAGTCTGAAGGCAAAACGGTTCCATCAACGCGTGCGTGTCTCCGCCTCGGGGAGCTGACGGATGAGTATAAATTAGGCTTAATCTCTGCTAATAAGTTATTTTACAACAGTATTTACCGTTAGAACATCTTCTGGGATCAGAATCAGCTGCTTGACTTGTCAAGTCCGCCACAGTCCCAGCCTCGCCTTGCCGAGCGGACGTTTTACCCGTCAAAATAAATTTTTGATTATTATTTTTTTCCTCTAAATGCCCCCTGGAGGTATTTTTTTTTTTAAATATAGCTTTTTATTAAATTGTTCCATATTCATCCTTTGATTAAGTTTTGAAGATGAGCATAAAATGTTAACTGTGTTTTATAATTTAAAAAAATTACATCATTATAATTATCTTTATGAGTGTTTATATATACCTGAATGTTTTCAGGTGAATTGACTCAAATAGCATCAAATCATGCATTTAAAAGTACAAAAGCAATCAGCTGTAATCAAACACATACTGAAAACAAACCCACATACAAAGACATCAAATACACGTTCAAAAATAAATTAAACATAAATGTAATGACGACAGAGCGTCCTTTAACCTGCTCTGAACCAATCAGCTAATTAACATCATCCAGAGCAGGTGTGAACTGGTATAATGAGCCGAAACCAAGCTTTCTTTCTGCCTACAGCTGCTGCTTTCAGCACACACACACACACACACACACACATACACATACACTCACACACACACACACACACACACACACACACACACACACACACACACACGCTCGCCTGTTTTCAGCTTCCACTCAGTAATCAGTGATTTTGAAACATTCCAACAGGTAAATGAATTCACCAGAGGGATATTGAAGGTTGCGTTTCTGCAGCGTGAGTGGGCGTCACATGCTGTAAATGACACAAAACATGGCTGGTCTGCTTTGGGCCTGCAGCGATGTGTAGTAAACTAGAATATTCAGAACACTGACGGCAGACGGGTTGCTCTCCTCAGAGAAAACCACTGATCTTTTCAAGCTGCTTTCGTGGAAGAAAACTGAAAACTATGAATATCAGTTTGGAGAAATTAGTTCTGACTGAATTGAGGAGCTAATGACTAGTTCAAGTGGATTACTCCCTAAGTCTTTTAAACAATATGTTTCTCAAAAAGTAATTATTGCAATAATTTTTTAAACCTTTCAATTTTGCATTACGTAATTGTTTATATTGAATTTTAGCATTATTTGCAGTGGAAATTAGCAGCGAGCTAGCTGTAGCACTTCTGGTTTAGCTTTCAATCAGAATTTCAAAATGCTTCTGCCTGGCAGCAAGGTAAATGGATTTAAAAAGCACTTGCACGAATCTCTGTTGGATATATTTTTGTAATTGGCTATACTCTGACTAACCGTGAGCCTATCAATCTGATTAGAACTATTCTCTGTTAATGAAAGACATATTTACAACTTTAAAACCCCACTTAAAGAAAACTAAAGCCCCCGTTTAAATGATGTTCTGCTTCCTGTGTTTTAATGTGAAATATTACGAGGCGTATTTTCACACAGTTAATACTCTCCACATTACTTCCTGCACTGTATCCAGTCACAAGGCTGAACTGGTTTTTTCAAACCCATTTAATTAATTTTATGTTTTCATATAAACGTTCAACAGCCAAAAAACATAAATATTTGTTAATATCAACAATTGCTTGAAAAATCAGGAGCTTTGTCTGTAATGATAAATTATATCATCCATCCATACTGGGATTAATATCCTGCTCTAATATGTTCTTATTATCCAGGGAGATTTTTATTGTTTTGATGCACATTTTTTATGTATTGTTTTATTTATTTATTTTATTTTGCATGTGTTTAATAAAGAGCTGATTTACTGCCTTGCTTGTGTTTTTATTGCTTTCTTTTCCACCTTGTTTAAAAGCTGAAATGTGCTTTTCATGTTACAGCTAACGCTTCATCCATTGCTGGAATCTGTAGATGAGCTCATGGCAGCAATGTATTTTTTCTCTGTGTTTGTTTATAATTTGTTTTATAAGACATTTTTATTAACAGATTGATCTGATCTCAGGGGCTCCATTTCATGGGCCTGCACCAAACCATGCACTTCATTATAAAACACTTCATGCACAATTATCTGCAGAGTGATTTCTGATGTGTCATTATTTCTGTTTGGATTTTTTCATAACCCCCCTTCCCAAAATAATAAAGCTGATTGTTGTCTGAATTAAATGATTATCCAGGATGATGTGAGTTGGGTGACAGACGTGTGCACAGTTATTGGGCTGCTTCAAAGCCGGTCAATGTACGGCTACAAAATTTACCTTGACAAGAAGAAAGGGCCATTTTACTTCAAAAGATTTGATTAAAATTTTACAAGAAGCTGCCGTCATCAAGAACGTCTTCTTGTAGGGATTGTAGAGCAGTCTGATGTGTGGAGTTGCCACACACTAAAAAATACCGGGTTATTTTCATAACCCAAGTGCTGGGTTAAAGCCGTTGGGTCAAATTTTGGATTAGTTCAACCCAATATTGGTTCAACCCCAGTTGCACCCAGGAGTGGGGTTGATGATATGCCGGGTTCTTTAAAATAACCCAGTGCTTGAGGTGTTTACCCAGAAATTGGGTCGTTTTTAACCCAGTGATTTTTACAGAAGAGAGCTGAAGCTGACCGCCACGGCATGCAGCCTAGTGAGCACCTCACAGATTTTTCATCAGTTGCACGGACAGATGAAGTGAGAACGAGTGTTTATGGAGCAGATGGATGCACCTGTCTCTGAATCACTAATGGACTCAGGGCATCGCTTCAAAATCAGGGAGCACAAAGGTGAAGGAGAGCTGCAATCATTAAGGGTCAGCTACTTAGACCTCCTCAGGCAGAAGATGGGGTGAACCTGATGTTAGTCGCTGGAAGATCTTCTCTGATGTGGCGGTGCTGAGAGAAGTAGGCCATGATCTTTATGCGTAACCACATCCATCCAAGTACTCCAGTGCTAGACAGGGAAGGATGATGAATTATGAACTATGCCTTCCCACTTTCCTCACCTGATATAAATCCCATTGAAGGTTGGTAGACTCGTCTCAAACATGACGCCTCTTTGATTAGCGATTCAGAGGCTGCTTCTATAAAAATTTAACCAAACTGACAGACTCTGTCGGGCTTATGGCAGTTACTGAAAGAAAACACGACCATAATAGACAGTTGGAAAGGCTCAAACTGCTAGTGAACTGGAATTTTATCTTTTTCCTATATAAATTTACTTAATAAAAAAAATAAAAGAAGTTGGGAATTGTTTTTGTAATTCTGAAACATGTCTGATACCCGTGCACACACACACATGCACCCTAGAGAAAAATCAGAACTAATGTTGCATATTGTTGACAAATCACAGCAATATGATAATCAGCTGGAATAATTGTGCATTCAGTGTAAAAATGATATGTCAATGTATTTGTTTATACTCCTGTTAAATGTATAAATGAAAGATTTACCTGATTGTCTTTGGAAGTGATTCATGTGTTTCTTGTGTCTACTGATAATTAGCCTCTATTTACATAAAATTATTGTTCTTTTACTGATATTTACTATTACATAACTTAAAAGCTGAATAACACTAACTAGTGTAGGAAATTATAAATAGCCTAAACATGACTCTAATTAGCTTATAAAGGCTGTTATTAGTAATAACTAGATAACAAAGCAAATGTTCCTAGTTGGATGAAAATTGCTAACTTGTTAACCCTGTTAGCTTATAACCTTGTTTCTAACCATGTGACTTTTCAGCTTGCAGACTTTAACCTTTAATCTGTTTCTCCAAATTCTCTGAAGGACACTATGATAATGAACGACTGGCTATAGCCAGGCAAAGAATCCCGTACAGACTTGGTCGGGTAGTTGACGAGTGGATACTCGATAAAGGTAAAAATATTAATTAATTAGTTAATTAAACCTTGAAATAACTAGAAAATAACCTTTCCCCTTAAGAGGTGCAGCGCCAGAACACAAGAGTGGGTCACATTAGTCTGACACATGTTTTACATGTTTTCCATATAAATTGGGATTTCTGTTGGCAGTGATTTTTGACAGCCACACGACTGCTTTAAGATCATTTAAATGTTAAGCAAAGTTATGTCACCCTTACACCTTGTGAAGATGCTGCACCTTAAAGTTTAAAACTAAACTTAAAAAGCTTTTAACCCTTGTCTAATACCCATTTACTCTTCCAAACCACTGTGTGTAAATAGATATTGTGTGTAATAATTTAGCATAAATCCCTTTAAATTGCTGTGTAACATTTTTAATAACTCTAAACTAACTTGTTTACAATACTACTTTCATAATAATAAAACATTTTAAACTCTAACTTTTTGTTGTCATCAGAACAGTGAATTTTTTTCTTACTTTTCTTTTTTGTGACCTATTTATTCATGTTATACCAGGAGCTCATGCTAATTTGTTCTCATAATGCGTAAAAACCCAGGCAAGCTTGTAAAATACAGTACTTCATTGTTTGCAGCCATTAACTAAATAGCAAATAAGCTAGGCTAAATCTAGCTTATTCACTTTGTAGGCCTAGTAATTAGCTATTTAGCCTAGCTCCTTTGCTAATAGCATAGTTAGCATTTTTGCTACTTAACGATTAAAGACTATAGAGCGCCTAAAGGCTGGAATATACTTGCTTTTAATTACACATATGAGTGTTTATCATGGCTGACTTATATAACCTCCGCTTGTTTGAGTTTTGTTTGTGCGCATATTCTAAAATCAACGCAATGCTTTTGCAAGCTGTAATATAGGAGTAACCAGTAGAGGGAAAACGAGCGGGACATGCGTCTTGCATACTATCTATAATATACCACTGCTGTCTTTTTTTGTCGTGATCTCAAAATTAACCAGCTGCTGATCTCTTCTATGTTGACATGTTTGTTTGGTTTGTACCATAGACATGAATACGTAGATGCCCCATTGGGTGCTGGCGAGCGTAACAGCGTCGCCGCCATATTGGATGGGTCTCCTCACTCTGCAAAGTCAATGCAGAGTGAGCAACTATGCCCGTTTTTGTGTAGCCTATGGATGCAACAATAGGTGTACTATTGAAAACAGATCACGTGAAATTACTATTGATTTTTCTAGCCCACGTGATGCAATTTTATATTTTAAATTTATTTTTTTGTTTAATTATATTTATATTTTAATTATCGTGCCATACCATGTGTCTGGTTTTGTGAAAAAGCTTGATAAAATCTGTTTTTTTGCTGGGTAAGCACCTTCCTCAGTAGAAATTAATGCACTAGGTGCGAATGGAGACCCATCTAAAATGGCGGCCGGCCACTATGGCAGCTCCAGTAGGCAGCACCAGTCCAGGAGGCATCTACGTATATATGTCTGTGATTTGTACCCTACAAATCTGCACTCTATTTGGTCTGAGTTACTGTGCTGTGCCCCCTAGTGGAATCCGTCAGTACTACATGCAGCAGCAAGTATTGGCGCTTACACACTAGCACCGTCTCGGACCAGGCGGGATTGGGTAAGGTCCTTTCACATCCGGGTGGCCCGGGGATTTTTGTGGCTAAACCGTACGTGTTTTCGGCCCTCATCTGAAGGTGGTCTGACTCGCGCCGAAAACCGGGCCAACACACCCACTGCCGACTCATTGGTCGGCTCAAATTCATGCCTACCTTTAGGGGGAACCTCCGATTAGCGGATAGAATCCGCCAGCGGGGGCTTCCCGCATGCGCGCTTCATTATCACTCTGAATGCGGAGGAGTTAACAAGCCTCTGACTGAAGCTGTTTTATCTGTTTCCGTCAGCTGTGATGAGCGCAGCGCGCGCGCACACACACACACACACACACACACACACTGACACAGTGCTGCCACGCAGCTTTTTGTTTAAAAAGGAAGAGACCGCGGACTTCTCCGCGCTCCTTTGACCCACCCAGCCGTTTCTCTGTTCCCGTCTGCTGTGATGAGCAAGATGCAGGCTGCAGGCTGCTGACTGCGTCAATGCGAGGTTCAAAAGCAAGTATATCCAGCCTAAGTCTCTTCTCCTTTCGTTTGGCTCATGGGTCCCCTAACCGAAAAAAATGAATGTAAATGAACGGGGCTATAAATTAATTTTATTACACCTTGAATCACACATATGTTGTACTTCAATTTAAATGAAAAATAACGATGTGTGTTTCGACTATGTCTGTCACGTTATTTCAGATTTATATCCTGGAAAAAATCAAAAAACTACAAATCAGATGTGAAACCCATGCCATATGTCATACAGGATCAGAAAATAACGTTTATCACTCTCATTCATTTTTCTTTTGATAGTAGGGAACCCATGGACTGGAAGTAGATGGGCGCTGAAATGTTCATTCTGTATTTGTCAACAAACGTTTTTCATTGTCTTTGGTAGCAACAGACCAAAGTTTTTATTGATCTTTACATGTTTCGACATAAAACCGCTGACAGACACGTCACATCATCACCAAGTGACACTTCTGAGGAAGACAGCAGATGCTGTCGAAACATGTAAAGGTAAATAATAAAAAACATGATCTGTAGTTACAAAAGAACGTGAAAAACGCAGATGGGTGTGGCTCCCCATTCACTGCTTGGTGATCAAAACTAATTAATTAGCTAATAAGCGGCTTACAGGTCTAAGTATTTTGTTAGTTTGTCCTGGTTCTGAGGCTGCTAACAGTGGTGCTGTTGACTTCTCCCAGATCGTAAAACACTTGAGAAACAAGACTGTTCTAGTGGCTAGTTCAGGGGTAGGACACTCCAGTCCTAGAGAGCTGCTATCCAGCACGTTTTAGAGGTTTCCCTGCTTCAACGCAGGAAAACAAGTAAAAAAAACATGCTGAGTAGCGGCTGTCCAGGACCAGGGTTCCCTACCCCTAGGCTAGTTAGCCAGAGCATTGTGAGTCAGCTTCACAGTCTAAATATAGCAAGGAGGGTTTTATTTTCTCTTTTACTAGTTCTAGAGCTAAGGTGAAAGACCTTTAGCCTTTTCCCATCCTGAGATAGGTTGCTAACATCTTCAAAATGACTTAAATGAACTAAAAACACATCTAAATAGCTTCCACCCCCCAGCTGTAAGTGTAAATAAAATGACTAAACTTGCGTTCCTTCTGAAGGTAACATTTGATTAAACATATAAAACTCAATACATCTAATTTATATAATAACTAAAATTAATCTTGTGAAAAACATCTCCCATGTGACTTCTCCATGTCTATTTTACTATTCTTTCCACATCTCCACCTTTTCTTCTCTGTGTCTCTGTGTAACTTTAGGGAGACAGTTGACCATCTTTAACAGCCAGGCAGCCATTAAAATTGGCGGTTATGACAAAGGTCGGCCCTTCCAGGGTCAGATTTCAGGGCTCTACTACAACGGTCTTCAGGTCCTTAAACTGGCAGCCGACAACGACCCCAGCGTTCAGGTGGAGGGGAACCTGCGTCTGGTTGGAGACTCGCTCTCCGTGTTGGCCACCGACACCACCTCCGCCACGCCGTTGGCCGTGTCCGATATGTCCACCACCATCATGGAGACCACGACCACCATGGCTACGACCACCACCCGCAGGCCCAGGTCAACCAGCATGAGGGAGAGCATCTCAAAGGTTGGAGAATTTAGAGAACTGCTGATGATATCCTGGGACTGTTAGGGTTTGGAAATTATTTTTGACTGAAATACAGAACTGATATCATTGATTTAACATTATAAAACTTTTATATGTTTAGGAAACAGTAATTTAAGATTATCTATCCTGTTTGTAATGCATACATCAGACTTAATGCATCTGTAGCTCAAGTCTGTGCAAACACAACATAAGTTATAACTAGAAGAAGTCGGACAAAGAGTTTTGTGCTTCAAAAGTTACCAGAAAGTAAAGGTGAACCGTTTCATGATCTTTCAACCTCAAATAAAAGAACAGCATAAAACCAGGGAGAACAATCAGATATCTGACCTCTCGGCTCCTCGCTAAACTTTACCAAGGCTGTGACATTCAGGAGCAATGAGCATCGGTTCCTCCATTACAATTAAAACATTAAAACAGCGATACTAACTATAAAAATAACCTGGGTAATGGATGCACGCTTTGTTAAAATTTACATAGACTGTCACGCAAATTTTGTGACATTTATTTTAACACATTAAATCACAAATTTATGAAAACTAACGCATTCATCAAATATTATTTTTATGATGAATTTTAAGATTTTGCTGCTGTAAATTTGGGAATTTTTCTTTTCAAATATCAATTTTTATTCTTGTAAATAAATGCATTTGATCATAAAAAATATGACTTTTTTGCTACTTTAACATCAGAGAATATTTAATCTGTGTAATCTCATAAATACATCAGATTAATCTCAGAATTTCTGGGATTTGTTTCATATTTTTACCCCTCAACCATAACTATTTTATTATCATTTATTATATCTCCAATGTACCATCATAATGCTACAGACCCAATGAAGAAATATTACTATTTTTTCATGACAGCCGTTATATACGTCTGATGTGTTTTCATATAAATCCTTAAAAATAAAAACCTTCATAACTTCAGGTCTGTTTTACATTAATACACATTAAAGTTTTTCTTGTTTTCTTATCCAGTCCTTTCTCAACTGTGCTTCTGTGAATTCTAGTCCTAATTGTGTGTAAAATAATCCTATAGAATAAAATAAAAGCACATAAATGGTATTTAGCCTGCAGGTAATTTCTCAGTAATGTGTGATAGTTAGTTTGTGTACATGAGTGCGTGGAAACAGCCACAGGGCCAACAGGATAACAGCAGCTACATACGCTCTCGTTCTGTCTAGAGTGGCTGCAATCTAAAACACAACAGTCCTTAAATAGAACAGTCAGCAAAAAAAAGAAACGCACTTTAAAAACACAGATGTAGACCAAGAAAATGTGTTAATTATTCATTTGCTGAGGGAAAAAAAACAACACATTCTCAATTTTTCTTTCAGCCTCAGAGCTCTGATGATATATTGGTGGCATCAGCTGAGTGTCCAAGTGATGATGAGGATCTGGAAGAGTGTGAACCAGGAACAGGTGGGTTCCCTTTGGAGTAAAAACCTGGAGTACACGTCTGGATAATTAACGAATTAAATTCATTTATTATTTCATAATAAAATGTTTCATTCTGAGTTTGGTCGTTCAGCTCATCAGATGGGCTGGAGCTAAACCTGCAGAGTGGTCTTTAGGATAGGAGCACAGAAACAAGCTCAGGAGCTCATGAATGAGTTTGACCTTATTATGGCTGTCTCCGTTAATAATATGACCTTATCAGGAAAGTTGGATGTTGGCTGCAAAGTGTGACTGAAATAAAGATGAAAGAGAATCCATAAGGGTGTGTGTGTGTGCGTGTGTGTGTGTGTGTGTGTGTGTGTGTGTGTGTGTGTGTGTGTGTGTGTGTGTGTGTCTTAGTGCTGTGCAAAAGTCTTGAGTCATTCCTTATTTCTGTATATTTTCTGTATATTTTGCCTCAGATTTCTTTTCCTAATCTAAATAAGTCGTTCTTTTAAGGTTTTTAAACTTTTCTCCATTTTTCTATCATTTTTATTTAAATAAGCAACTGTTTCAGGGGATTTTTTTTTATTTATTTATTTTTAACTCTGACATGTGAGTCATTCTGGCAGAAAAGGCTCCTAAATTCAAGAGATGAACCATATTAAAGACATTTATGGCAAAGGACCTCATTTAAATGAGATCTTTGGGAACTTGTTCTTGTTTCTTGATGGAAGGTAAATAATGTACAAAGACACGACATGTAAAAGGCTACTAGTGCTTCAACAAAGAGATGACAGCAGAAAACAGATCGGACCTTAGATTAATCAGATCTGGTTTCAAGTTGTTAATGGATGACATGACTCAGATGGTTTTTTTGGTTGGTTTTTAGCCTTGACCCTCTTTAAAGTTCCATAGTGTTCTGTTTGAGGAATGGACAGAAAATAAGAAGAAAGAAACAAAAGGCTAAAGAGAAATGTTGGAAGAGTTTCAGAAAACCTGAAGAAACGGGGAGGGGGGGGTCCCCCTATTTTAAAAGGGGTGCCGCAGGGTGTGTTCCAACTACAGGGGATCACACTCCTGAGCCTCCCTGGTAAAGTCTATTCGGGGGTTCTGGAGAGGAGGGTCCATCGGACTGTCGAACCTCGGATCCAGGAGGAGCAATGTGGCTTTCGTCCGGGCTGTTGAACACTGGACCAGCTCTATACCCTTGGGGGGTCCTGGAGGGTGCGTGGGAGTTCACCCAACCAATCTACGTGTTTTGTGGATTTGGAGAAGGCGTTCGACCGCATCCCTCGGGGGGCCCTGTGGGGGGTACTCTTGGAGTATGGGCCCCTTGATACAGGCTGTTAGGTTCCTGTATGACCAGTGTCAGAGCTTGGTCCGCATTGCAACATTGTAAGTTGATTCCCGGTGAGAGTTGGACTCCACCAAGGCTGCCCTTTGTCACCGATTCTGTTCATAACATTTATGAACAAGCCAAGGTGGTGAGGGGATTCGTTTTGGTGGCCTAAGGATCAGGTCTCTGCTTTTTGCAGATGATGTGGTCCTGTTGTCTTCATCAGAGCGTGATCTCCAGCTTTCGCTGGAGCAGTTCACAGCCGAGTGTGAAGCAGCTGGGATGAGAATCAGCTCCTCTAAATCCGAGACCATGGTCTTGAGTCGGAAAAGGGTAGAATGCCTTCTCCAGGTCAGGGACGACGTCCTGCCCCAAGTGGACGAGTTTAAGCATCTCAGTGTCTTGTCCATGAGTGAGGGAAAGATGGATCGGGAGATTGATAGGTGGATTGGTGCTTCGTCTGCAGTGATATGGGCGTTGTACCGGTCTGTTGTGGTGTAGAGAGAGTTGAGAGTTAGAATGAAAAGCTTGTTCATCTGGGAGGGGCTCAGAGTAAATCTGCTACCCCTCCATATCCAGAGGAGCCAGTTGAGGCGGCTTTGGCATCTAGTTGCCTCCTGGATGCCTTCCTGGTGAGATACTGGTCTGTCGTGGTGAAGAGAGAGCTGAGCCAGAAGGCGAAGCTCTCGATTTACCGGTCGATCTACGTTCCTACCCTCACCTATGGTCAGGAGTTTTGGGTAGTGACCGAAAGAATGAGATCACGGACTCAAGCAGCCGAAATGAGTTTTCTCCGCAGAATGTCTGGGTTCTCCCTTAGAGATAGGGTGAGAAGCTCGGTCATCCGGGAGGGATTCAGAGTAGATCCGCTGCTCCGCCACATCGAGAGGAGCCAGTTGAGGTGGCTCAGGCATCTGGTTAGGATGCCTCCAGGACGCCTCCCTGGTGATGTTTTCCGGGCACGTCCAACCGTGAGGAGACCCAAAGGAAGACCCAGGACACGCTGGAGGGACTATGTCTCTCGGCTAGCCAGGGAACGCCTTGGAATTCCTCCTGAAGAGCTGGCCCAAGTGGCTGGGGAGAGGAAGGTCTGGGCCTCCCTTCTTAAGCTGCTGTCCTCGCGACCCGACTCCGGATAAGCAGAAGAGAATGGATGAATGAAGAAACTTTGATGATAGTTTTAAGAAAGTTTGAACAGCTAAAAACAAAATATAGAGGAAGCTTGAATAGAAAACTTGTTCAATGGTGGTTCTAAATTCTGACTAAATCAAATGAATTGTGAGGATTAGATCAGAAGCTTGTATGAAAGCTAAGAGTCAGTCCCAGCCATAACATGTCTGCTCTGTTGTCCTGAACCTCCACCCACAGGTGTGCACACAGCACGAGCGCTGTTCATGGCTGTTTTATTTACTTCTCTTTTTATCTTTTATTCGCTCTGCATTCATCTGCAGCCTTTCATGGCTCTGTGTACGTTAGTGCCTGAATGTAAGCTTTTCATGTTTTTCCTGTAATTCTTTATCTCTGTTATTGAAGGTTTCTGTTTCGGACTCCCACTCATGTCAGTATCGTACTTTTAGGAGGATGATGCAGCAAAATGATATCACAGCAATATTCTGCATCATGAGCAGCATTGCTAATTTAGCATCCCCTACCTTTTCTCTTTCCTTTCTAGGAGGTGAATTAGTGTTGCCTATTATAACAGTGGATTCCCTTGATCCCCCATCCATCGCCACCCATTATCCCGTCATCCCTCCTCCTCCCACCCTCCTCTCCCCTCTTGAAACCACCAAAGAGTCCTTGATCCTCCCTCCTCACCCTTCCTGCCCCCCGGACCAGGAGGACTGCGGTGACCCTGTGGAAGTCTCGGCCTTCGGCTCTGGGGAGATGACGGAATCTGACGATGAGGACTTTCACAATAATAACTCCCCCATGGTCACTGACAGGACAGTCCTTCCTCCACCTCCCGCTGCTGGTGAGGGTGGAGTCCATAAACCCCGCCCCTTACCTCCTTTTGTTCCCACCACCAACCCTGACCAGCTCCACATTCCTGCAGGCAAAAAACACAACCGTGACCAGGTGCTTCTGCCTCCTGCTCCCCCATCCTCCCGAAACACACCAGGACTAACTTACCCCCCCAATTTTCCCCATGTGCCCACAGCCAACCCCACCGCCTCCGATGATAAGAACCAGCCCGGTGCCGTGGAGGTGATCAGGGAGTCCAGTAGCACCACAGGAATGGTGGTTGGCATCGTGGCTGCTGCTGCTCTCTGCATCCTTATCCTCCTCTATGCCATGTACAAGTACCGGAACCGGGACGAGGGCTCCTACCCGGCAGACCAGAGCCACAATTACGCCAACAGCTCCACTCCGGAGGGCAACGGCGCAGTGGTCAAAGACAAAAGCACAGCTACTGCCTCCGTGGCAAAGGCCATCACAAAGGGCAAAAAGAACAAAGATAAAGAATATTATGTTTGAAATTGCAGGAGGAGAATGGGGACTGAGACAAGAGGAGGAGGAAGGACGTTTTTGTTTCGCTGCCTGAACTTGTCAGGTTCTCTGTTGGAAATTTTAAAAAAGTCACAAGAAATCAACTACACAAAGCGAATATATATTACTTTTACATGATTCCAGCAGTCGAGGGTGCCCGGCTTCCTGTGTAGTGACAAATTCTCCTCTGTGACACAAGATCTGACTCATCCTCTGTGTCAAAACGGGCACTCAGTCTGCATTCACTGTTTCTTTGTTAGCAGCATATGATTTTAGTTCATGTTTTTAACTAGCTAGGAAGGGGAACATCCACTTTGGCTTTGTATATAGCATGGATATGGTACTGTGAGGAAAGTGCTGAGAACATCCCGTTTCTTTGGACTACTGCTCCATCCTGAGTCTCAATGTCCCCATTATGATACATGAGGCAGAACAGGCCAGTTATTGAATTTTTATGGTAGATGAGCCGAGAGCGCCCCGACAGTCATCCTAAGCACACTCAAAGAGAACGCCTGCACTTGGATAAGGCATCACTTCTGCAGACTCCACATTATCTTATGTGGCTTTGAAACTCTCCAGTCAGTCTGTGTACGTCCACGAGAACCAGGAGGGGTTACTCTGTGTTGTGCTGTAAAGGACACAATATTATTAAAAAAAACAACACCCAGCATCGGAAAGAGAAGAGAAAGCACTCTCAGCGAATCTTCTCAGTTCGATGAGTCAGAAACTTTATTTGTGTGAGAATCGGCCGTCTGCCATGACGGTAGGGGTAAGTGTGAACAAGTCCAATAACAGCGGAGGTATTTTCTCTAGAAAATACTGATTCTATGTACTGTACATATAAGGGTTAGATTGACAGAGCACCCCCAAAGCAAACCAGGATACTCAGTAACCCTCCTTTTTTCATGACTGCGTCCAAGTGGAGCTTTGAGGAGCACAGAATCACGTTTAAAGAAGATTTTCTGGTTGCTGCTTGAAAATGCACCTCGCTTTCTGTAAAACTGTCATTGGGTATTTCAAAAGCACACAGAAAATGGAAGCATATCTCTAAGGCAAAGAAATTCCTTGTAAAGCAGCCAAACATGTATTGTTTTAAGGATTTGTTTTCTATAAGTTATCAAAAGACTATTCTATGGGATGAATAATTAAAGAATTTGTGAATTGTAATGATATTTCTCTGATATTTCGATGTATCTTGTTGCCATTCTTCTTAACACGTCACATTTTGGGTTGCTTTCTACATAAATTTGGACAAAAAGCACACTCTCCTCCAATAGCTGCAGACATCTTGTGTTTTTGAATTATTTACCATCCAGGTCATACAGAGAAAACACAAGGACCAACCAAATCTATTTTTTGTGCATTTTCTATGTGCTGAATCTGATTATATAAAGCCATTTAGTTCTATATTCATGCTCTGTAATTTCCTGTTAACTTTTTTTTATGGAAGTGCCATTCAACATGAGCTGCTCGGCACTCAGAAAATACTCCATTCCTCACTCATTGCTATTGTATAGTGTTCATGTGAAATGGATCTTAATATGTGTACAGAACGTGGATAAAGATGAAAATACACTTGATTATATACTTTGTACACACCTGTGTCGAGTGGTGCTTCCAACAAATTCACAGGTCAGTTTCTAGACATCTAGCTGCCATTGCCGTGGCACCATAGTGACCACACCCCTCTGAGGCACAGGGCCAGGTGGGTCAATATTTACATTTATGAGTCTACAGTGTTTTATGTTGGAGACGAGTTAAAAATTGACCCCTTTTCATTTCTCAATCAGAATACGTAGAGGTCTGTTTGAGTTTGAGAGTGAACACTCTGTACTCTGGAGGGATTTGAGGATAAACCATGTTTATGTTTCATTATGTTGCAAACGCTTGTATCCAAAGTTACCTGTAGTAGGAAACCTGTAGCCTGGCAAGCCATCCTATGTATGTAAATATATAGTCTGGGCACGACCCACAGACAGAGCTCAGTCGTGGGACAGAATCTACGGTTGTCTATCAAACTGTCTCCACACACTATTGGACAGCACTAGACCAATCAGAGCAACGAATAAGGTGATGTATTCATCTCTATGGAAATCAGTCAATGGGCCAGTCCACCGTACACCATCGAAGAAGAAGCAAACATCCTTTTTGTAAATAAATGACTTAAGTACCTCTATCTGCTCATGTCTCAAAGAAAAGCCCAAGTCTGAAGCCTACTGCACAGTGGCAGCATCAGCGTCGCAGAACGGCAGCGGAACAGTTTACTCACGCTTACACTAGGAGAATCTCAGCCGCAAAGCGGCTTCACCGCCACCCTCCTCACTGGACTTGCGAGATCACAAAATCCCTCGAGATTTCAAAGGTCACGGTTTGTTCATACCATCCGCCATTTAAACAAAAAGAAAAAAATCACGTTTGATATTGCTGTTTGATGTCATATATAATGTTGTTCCTCGCCAATGCCAGAATTAAACCCATGAAAAACACAAAGCTGCACTTCTCGAATGATGCGGTAAGTAAAGAAGCCGTGAGATCACATGTATAGACGTAATCTACATAGATATGAAATTGAATCCCTGCAATAGTCTTTTATATTGAAAATTACCAGACATTTTACACTGAAACAACGTGTGATTTCCTGTCTAGCCCTATGTTAACTGCGGAAATTGACGCATCCCAGAAGCGACACATCAAAAATAAAACTCGATCCTATCTTTAGTGGTACTGCGTGCCGCTTCTGGGACGCATCTGAAAATTTGCATGTCGCGGCTGGTTTGAATCACCCCTACAGACTATAATGGATTCTATTTGAAGCAGCGACGTTCTGCTGCTGTTCCGTGTCGCTGATGCATCTAGTGTGCAGTAGGAGTGAATTGTCCAAAGTTAAAGCCAAAGCCATTTCAAACAAGTGTCGTTCCTGAGCCGACGCCATCTTTGTAGTTTTTCTCCATCACAGCTTTAGTGCTAAGACCCCCCAATGTCTCTACAAACATAGAGCACTGTGACTGACTAGACACAAAACTGTTTGGTCCAATGGTAGACTGGCTGAGGCTACAATGGAACTGTGCCACCATGCAGGATCATGAGTCCAATGGCAGAAAAGATGCATACTGGGTTTGAATTGGAACAAAAATCATTTTGTTTTGATCTGTAGACCAATGCATAGTAGCACAGTTAGTAGTAATGTTGCCTCACAGCAAGAAGGTTGTAGGTTTGAATCCCGACTAGGTTTTCAGTGTGACGTTAGCATGTTCTCCCCATGCGTGTGTGGATTTTGCTGGGTACTCTGGTTTCTTCCCACTGACCAAACTCCTCTAGGTCAGGTTAGTTGAAGAGTTTGAATTGTTCATTGATGTGATTGAATGTGTGATTGGTTATGTGTCCCTGTGATGGACTGGAGACCTGTCCAGGGTGTCCCCACCTCTCGTCTAATGACTGCTGCAGATAAGCACCAGCTCTCCATGACCCTACTGAAGATTGAACAAATACGAAAAGAGTACATTTGTACAGTAAATTGTTTGAGATTCAATAAGATTTGCAAATATTTTGGTCATTTTAAACACTTTGTAACATAATATGACATCATTCATCTTGGAGGACTATACCATTAAAGCAGAAATTCTGATGTTTTTTTGTCAGAGGGCACCATCTAGAGGCGGAAAAAATGTATCACACCTTAAAGCCATACTATGCAACTTTTTCATATTTTTAAATCATGTTCTTGAGCCAGTTTGTGCTAAAATGACCTTTTACAGGGTTAATGAAATGTCACTCAGACCCCCACCAACCTCTGTGGCCAGAATACCGCACTTGCAACTTTAGAGTGGTGGTCTGGTCCCTGCTGGACGTAGTAAAATGGAGCTGACATACCTGGCGCTGCAGTCTGCTTCCAGCATGTTTCCTGCATGTTTTAGATCATGAACACAGCTGATTTGTTTGATTTAGTGATGAACCGCTCCTGTAGACACTAATGAAGGCTGAGGAGACATTTCAGCTGTTAGATTAAGGTGTTAAAAAGACGAACGCACAGCAAGGAGATAGGTTTTACTTTTGCTTTCACCAACAGAACACTAGGGGGTGCTAAAAACAAGCCAAAACTGCCAAGTGTGCCTTTAAGCCCCCCTCACTACTGCCATGATTACAGCTGGAGGTGATGCCTCTTGTTCATAAACGCACACCTTCTCACATTATATATATATATATATATATATATATATAGTGCTGTCATGAGATTAATTTTTTTTAGATTAATTATGATCTGTTATTAATTAATCTAATTAATCTCTGTTTTAATCTCACTGAGAAAATCCCTCATTTTGATGTATTTTATTTAAATTCATTACATTATTGTGGCAGACTAAAAGATTATTATATAACAAAACAACTGGCTTTATAAAGTCATTTATTGTTTAACAGACTTCTAAACTTTCCTTTTACATCACCATGGTGGAATAATACTGTGCTCTTTTGTCAGTCTTGAATAATTAGAAATTAAAAATAAAACATCAGGTCCATATAAAATAATCTAAGTTAACACATCAAGGAACGCTTTTATGAGCAATGCAAATAGTGATCACAGAACTTGTTACTAAAACATTTATCATATATATATATATTTGTTTGTTTGTGTTATTAAGGCTTGCTTGTCCGTAAGAAATGTCACCAACTCTGCATCAATCTGGACTTCTGGGCATGGGCATGGGCAGGTGCATGCGGCGGAGCCTGGCCCTAACTCAGGGGCCTCAGGTGGACCTTGGTACCTCCTCAACTGGCAGAACACTTCTATTCCATCGTGGGGGAGGGGGCTCTCCGGGTGCGGGAGGACTCAACTCTGCCTGGGTGTCTAATGTCTTGTGTAGTCTGGATGTTGATCAAATGTGAGGGTGGGAGTAGATATTCTGCTGGGGTGGGGCTGCGTTGGCGACCTCGGGCTCCGTGGTGCTCTCTGACACTGCTGCGGTGGGCTCTGACCCGATGGGCTAGGGCAGGGGTCGGCAACCCAAAATGTTCAAAGAGCCATATTGGACCAAAAAAACAAAAAACAAATCTGTCTGGAGCCGCAAAAAATGAAAAGCCTTATATGAAGGCAACACAGGTTGTAAGTGTATATTAGCTATATTAGCCTATTATCAAAATGACTAAGTAGGCTACAAATACATAATGAGCATTCATGATTAAATGTTTATTTCCTGCAGCGCATCCTGGAGAGAATGACACACCACGTGACTCTGCTGTACGATATTTGGTGCTTTACGTTTTAACTTCCATTACAATATTAATCAGTGGTATTAATTTGATCATTTCTTCTTGCGGCCATCACAGCTCACATACCTGCATAACAGCGCTGTCTGTCTGATATCGATCACATCACACGACTCATCACAGGATGGAGCTGAATTAATGTCTCTGATTTGCTGATTGGTGACATCGCCTGTCGTTTTAATGGTCCTTGTCTTTGTGGAGAGAGGAATGTCTTTAATTTTCTGGATTATCTCGGTTTTGTTTTTGAAGTCTGAAATAGGTGCTCTGATATTTTGATGAGTGAATCCTTCATGTAATCACCATCCGTGAACAGTTTCCCCCGCTTTTATCTCTCAGGTTGCAACAAAACTTGCAGCAGTAGTGGAGTTTGGAGATGGAATCCACTTCTTAAATCTACTTTTATAACCTGACACACGGGAGGCGACATGCGGCAAAAGCCAGAGACGCCTCTGTTCCAGGGTGAACAGCGAGACTTCCCTTGTTTTGATTGGCCGTCAGATTGGAGGGAATTTTGGGCTATTAAAGCAGCTCAGAGTTGAAACAGCGGTAGATATGAAGTCTCACAAGGTTTTGCTGGAGTTAAGTGAAGTCTTGTAAAGCTCTGGGACATCAGACACGGCAAATATTAACTTTTCCTCCATGTTTACCCGGAGATGTACTGAGAAGCATCCTGTCCCCTCATTGGTCAGTCAATGAAACCTCCGCTGATTGGTCCTTGTCCGAGCAACAGCGGTGAAAAGTTGAAGTTTTTCCAGATAATCCTTCTGCGTCGACAATGAAAGCAAATAATTCGGTCCATTCTTCCTTGAATCCTCTGTTCTCATCAGCTATCTTTCTCTTTTTCCCTTTGGGATTCACGGCCCTGACACACCCGCTGGTTTGTTTACATCCATCTGCCTGGCACGGCGCCGCCATATGAGCGCCGCACTGAAACGTGTGTCGCAGGCTATGACGCAAATTTTCGTTGACAGAAATGTTAAAATGTAATATTTATTATGTGCATTTTTACAGCATTGGAAAACGTTAAGAATGTTTGTCCTCCTACAGAAACGATAATAAAACAAAAAATATATCCCCCATCCATTTTCATACTCTTGTGGGGACATTTGTGAAGAAGCTCCATCCACTAGGGGTCGCTAAAAGAGCCGCATGCGGCTCCAGAGCCGCATGTTCCCGACCCCTGGGCTAGGGTCTCCTTGCCCTGGGTGGTGTCTTAGAATGGGGGTGCTTATTGGGGTCAGCGGGGGAGCTGGCTCCCTGGGAGGGCTTAGGCCCCCCAGTCTTTCCTCCCCATCCTCAGACATTTCCCTCCTCTTGCTCCAGCACATCACCACACACACATACACATAGGGCCTTGGGGTAAGGGCTAGTTTTGTGGGTGCATGTATGATTCCCATCTCCGCAGTCAATGGCGGCCTGCGCCCCAATTTTAATTTGCATATTAAACACTTCCATCAATGACATTTCATTCAGATTCAGACTTAGGGCCTTGGAGGGGGGCACACACTCGACGGTACTGTGTGGAGAGAGATCACTCAGCCTCTCCTCGGGTGCAGGTGCCCACTTCCAATTTTAAGCTGCACCTAGACACCGAAGGTTCTTGGTGTTTTTAACACATAACCTAAGGCTGTGGTTGGCACTATATGCACTAGGATTTATTATCGTGTGCTTTTCAGCAAAAATTGCTGCTGTTATACATCCTCATGTTGGTGCAGTGATGTTTTGGTTCTGTTGTATTTTTGTGTCCCTTTTTTTTTCTTTTTTCTTTTTCTCTTTCTGCAGGTCTAGAAGCGGATTCTTTTGCATCCTTTATTGTTTATTTTTGTGACACCCC
>SSNS01000260.1:349918-421174 GCA_006937985.1 Aphyosemion australe | reverse complement strand
CCCCCCCCCCCCCCCCCCCCCCCCCCGTCTCTTTCTCCCTATTCTCTTTCATTTCCGTATCCGTTGAAATTTTAAACAACCGAAAACATTTCTAATAAAGTTCTGATATCAGGCGGGGTGTTATAGCTGAATCTATAACGATCTACCTGTGAGAATAAAACCGTAAGACTTGTTTTCGGCACTCAGACATCAATTCTGTTTGCTATGCAGCCAAACAGGACACGGGGTTAAAAAAAAACTGGACCTCAGGGACCTGCTGGGGGTGTAGAGACAATGTATGATGGTGCTTGTCCATGTAAGGCCCTGAACACCAGAACCAGGATCTTGAAATGAACCCTGAAGTTAACCAGCAGCCAGTGAAGCTGGAAGAGGAGCGGGGCGACGTGGGTATGTTTGGAGGACTTGGTCAGCAGCCTAGCACAGGAAATATCAATGATGGCACACATAAATGCACATATGCATGAGGGCATTTTTATTAGAACAATAGTTCTATTTGAATATTTTATATGGCGACAATAGGTTTGAGAATATTTTCTGAAAAAAGAAATGCAGGCTGACATAATCTACAAGGAGCACACTTAGCTAACTAGATCTATTAGCATGTTTAACATGGAGAAACAGCCTTTCACACAAATAGCAGGTTAAAAAAAACGTGTAAAAAATGTGTCTTACACTCCAGTTTCATCATAATTTTCTCCCCCACTTCCTCACAGCCTCTGTGTTTAGGAGGCTGCATGCTTTTGGTGATTTAGAGGTGCCTGGATATCAAATATTTATTATAAAACACAGTGGGGATTTTTTTTTCACATCAGGTTTCAAATAAAACTCAATGTCTTGATTTGATTCTGCCAATAAAGTCTAAATATCACAAAGAATTAAGCCAGCTGAGTCACACACACACACACACACACACACACCATGGTGTGATAGAATCTGGGCTCAGTCATGTTTACACTTATGTGAGCGTGACTCGAGCTGCCCAGTCAGTCGCACCAGCCGAGGCAGCGAGTCAACACATCCAGCTCAGATCTGGTTGCATCGTTTTCATTTCCACCCGTTGAGACACAGATTTGGTTTAGTTTTAGCTCCTCGCATGAGCGAGGAGCTAAAACAAATACACCAGTTTCTGTTCTCCCCTGGACTCGGGAAACTGGATTCTTCTCTATTTGGATTAGTGTTGCTTCTACTGGCCTGAAAATGATCTCTTTCTGCTTAAATTGAGGGTTTTTTTCCAAACAGACCAAAAGCTGTAATGCACAAGTTCCTCCATATTGGAGTAGGAAGATCAAGTCTATATGCATTTAGTGCAAAATGGCGAATCCTAATTCTTCAGCCAGGGTTGACCACCTCTGGTGTGTGTAGCATTTAGTAGTCCACACAAACCATTCCCTCTCTACTTCCTGTTGGCAACTCCTGTTCCTGTTCATTAATATTTGACTTTATCAAAAATTTGGATTGGACCCACTTCTCCACTCATTCTTACAACACTGAATAAAAACACATTTTAAATGATTAAATGTTAATGAATCATTCTGAGCATCATGCCCTACACACACCATACCTACAAACCAAGGACATCTTTTTTGTTTCCATAAGCATCTATGGTGTAAACTGGTTTAGAATGTTGACCTTTTCCATGAGGCAAAGCTCCTCTAACAGCTGAGAACAAAAGTGAAAAGAAATTGATGCTCAGCGAAGGATGATGTATTTTCTACTTCAAGAATAAAGCTGCTTTTTTTTTTTTGTCCGTCAGTCGGATAATGTCGAAATAAAACATAAATTCACAGAGACTGAAGAGAGTAAACAAAGATCCTGGTTTCAGTTTATCATTTCTGAATGTCATCAGTGTTTTGTTTATAAGAGACAACTTAAAGAACCATGTTTTAAATAGGATGTTTAGGCTGTTTGTTACCAGCAGCTAGTCACAAAACACTATTGGCCCCAATTTCTTTTGGAAAAATTTTGGAAAAATACCAGAAAAATAAACATAATTTGATATTATGAATGGCAGAAAGCTTGCAGAATACAGTTGATTTAAAAAACGATGCATCTTTCTGGTCTGGTGTCAGGGCTACTCTTTTTTTTTAACTTGAGACTTTCGTTTTATTTATAAGGGTTGTGATATATTGTAATTAGGTTTAACTTTCTCATTTGAATATCCCCCGTTTTAGATTTTTTTTTTACTGCAGGTTTCTGGTTTCTGGTGACTTAAAGCACACTTAGTATGTGAGCTTCAGAAGGTCTGGAAAACTGGATCAAAGCCACTTTAAAGGATGAAAGAAAGTGAAGTTAAGATGCAAAGAGAACGGCTGGTTTCACGTGTTAAATCTAAATAGTTTCATTGGTTGATTTCCGTGTTGTTCATTTTGTGAATCAGCATTGTTTTCAAAGACCAATAGTAAGTTGTGTTCTTGACAAAACAACAGCATTTGGTGTTGTTGGACACCCCCCTGCTGAAATCACGAGGAACTGTAAGATGGAGACTACTTCTTCAGTCTGGTTGGAGGCCATAGCTGTCTGCATTAAAGCAGCCATCAATTCTCTAGAGGTTTATCACTGAGGACAAGAATTTAAAGCGGCTGTATTTTAAGCCAGCGGGGTCACTTGTCTTGTCAGTGTCTTTGTGCTGAGACTGATGGGAATTGTCCTGTGGACTGCAGAGGTGTGGTGTCAGTACAGGTCCAGTGCAGGTGAGGAGTGATTCGTGCTGACAGAGGGTATCAGGGAGGTTTGCTACAAGACACGATAAGCCACTTCTGAGAATCACAAAGATGTCACTGGGTTAATTTGACAAAAGAGCTACGACAAGAGAAGCAGATGACATCTGTCCAACCAACCGCTGGTCACGCAAGGCAGGGTTCATTCATCATCACGTGTTCTTTCTCCTTTTGTGATGGTGTGGCTAATATTACAATATAATATACAGTCAGGTCTATAAATATTAGGACGTCAACACAATTCTAACATTTTTGGCTCTATACACCACCACAATGGATTTGAAACTAAACAAACACGATGTGCTATAACTGCAGACTGTCAGCTTTAGTTTGAGGGTATTACATCCAAATCAGGTGAACGGTGTAGGAATTACAACAGTTTGCATATGTGCCTCCCACTGGTTAAGGGACCAAAAGTAATGGGACAGAATAATAATCAGAAATCAAACCTTCACTTTTTAATACTTGGTTGCAAATCCTTTGCAGTCAATTCCAGCCTGAAGTCTGGAATACATAGACATCACCAGACGCTGGGTTTCATCCCTGGTGATGCTCTGCCAGGCCTCTACTACAACTGTCTTCACTTCCTGCTTGTTCTTGGAGGATTTTCCCTTCAGTTTTGTCTTCAGCAAGTGAAATGCTGCTCAATCGGATTCAGATCAGGCGTTTGACTTGGCCATTGCATAACATTCCACTTCTTTGCCTTAAAAAACGCTTTGGTTGCTTTTGCAGTATGGTTTGGGTCATTGTGAGTTCTGAAGCATTTGGCTGAATATGAGCAGATAAAATTGCCTGAAACACTTAAGGATTCATCCTGCTGCTTTTGTCAGCAGTCACATCATCAATAAATACAAGAGAACCAGTTCTACTGGCAGCCATACATGCCCACGCCATGACACTACCACCGTGTTTCACTGATGAGGTGGTGTGCTTAGGATCATGAGCAGTTCATTTCCTTCTCCATACTCTTCTCTTCCCATCACTCTGGTACAAGCTGATCTTGGTCTCATCTGTCCATGTTGTTCCAGAACTGTGAAGGCTTGTTTAGATGATGTTTGGCAAACTCTAATCTGGCCTTCCTGTTTTTGAGGCTCACCAATGGTTTACATCTTGCGGTGAACCCTCTGTATGCACTCTGGTGAAGTCTTCTTTTCATTGTTGACTTTGACACACACACACACACACACCTACCTCCTGGAGAGTGTTTCAGGCAAAATTATCTATTATTATCCAACTGCATTAAAAATCACTTTCCAGATTGCACAATTTATCTGGATAGAGTTTTGTCTTTGTTTTTTTTTTCTAACAATGACAAATTGAAATAAAATAGGAGTAATGGAATAGAATAGACTTTATTGATCCCACAGTGGGGAAATTCACTTGTCACAGCAGCACCATCACTCAAAGGGTAATTAGACGAAAGATAAAAACAAGGATGCATGTATATACACATAGTCAGTAATCTAGTATTGTAATCTTAGATCACTAAAAAACCACAAATAAAAGATGAAAACAAACTTGGTACCAACACTATGCAACATACTGTAAGACACACAGACAACAATGTGAATCCGGTATTGCACAAGTATAGAACACATACTGAATATTGCATTGGTGTTATTGTGTACCAGGATGATACCAGTACAGCTTAAACTGAGGAGTTATACACTCTTACAGCAGAGGGGATGAAAGATCTACGATAGCGCTCAGTTTTACATCTGGGATGTCTCAGTCTACCTCTGGAGGAGCTGTCCATGATCTCCACAGTGGAGTGCAGTGGGTGGGAGGGGTTTCTTAAGATGGAGGTCATCTTCCCCAGTGGGCAGCCCAGAACCGAGCTAGCTTTGGTAGCTAGCTTGTTCAGTCTTTTCCTGTCTCGGTCAGAGCTGCCTACACCCCAACAGACCACAGCAGAATGAATAACAGAGCCAACAACAGAGTGATAAAAGGATTTTAGCAGCTGGGATTTAACTCCGAAGGACCTCAGCCTCCTCATGAGATGGAGGCGGCTTTGGCCCTTCTTATACAGAGCATCTGTGTTGTGGGACCAGTTCAGTTTACTGTTGAGGTGAACACCCAGGTACTTAAAGGTGTCCACCACCTCAATGTCTGCTCCCTGGATGTTTACTGGTGAGTGAGGAGGAGTGTTTCTCTGGAAGTCAATCACCATTTCCTTTGTTTTACTGGTGTTCAAGCGAAGGTGGTTACGCTCACACCAGTCCACAAAGTCCATGATGACTGACCTGTACTCCTGGTCATCCCCCTCAGAGAGACAGCCGACGATGGCCGAGTCATCAGAGAACTTCTGGAGGTGACAGCTGCTGGAAAGGGTGAGAGCACTGTACCCTGCGGTGCTCCAGTACTGCACACAACCACCTCAGACGTACAGTTGTGCAGCCTCACGTACTGTGGCCTGTTGGTGAGGTAGTTGATGATCCATGAGGTCAGATGTTCGTCCACTCCTGCACCCCTCATCTTCTGCTGCAGTAGACACGGCTGGATGGTGTTGAAGGCACTGGAGAAGTCGAAGAACATGATCCTCACAGTGCTTTTTTGCATCTCGAGGTGATTCAGAGCCCGGTGCTGCAGGTAGATGAGGGCGTCTTTCACCCCCATGTTTGGTTTGTATGCAAATTGAAGTGGGTCTACTTCTGGGGTCACCACTGAACGCAGATGGGTGAGGATGAGTCTCTCCATAGTCTTCATCAGGTGGGAGGTCAAGGGGACAGGTCTGTAGTGGTCTGGTTCCCTGGGATGTGATGTTTTGGGGACTGGAACCACACAGGAGGTCTTCCACAGGATGGGGACCTGCTCCAGTCGAAGGCTCAGGTTGAACAAGTGTGTGACCACTTCACACAGCTGGTCAGCACAGTCTTTGAGCAGTCTGGGGCTGATTCCATCAGGACCTGCTGATTTTCTGCTCTTAAGCCGCCTCAATTCTCTCCTCACCTGGTCCGATGTATCGGAGAGGGGGTAGTGAGGGGGGGGCTTGTTGCTGATGAGAGTTGGTGGAGGGGGTAGAAGCTGATGAATGGTGTGAAGTTGGGAGGTGGGGGGTTGGCTGGCTGACTGGAGGTGGTTGGGGGGTGGTGGTGTTGGTGGTGCCTGTTGCAGCAGTGGGGGGAGTGGAGTCGAATCTGTTAAAAAACAGGTTAAGCTCATTGGCCCGGTTCTGGTCCCCGTCAGCAGACCCAAAGAATAATAAAGAGAGTGAATAAGGGAGAGCTGCTCTGACAGGCTGCAACCCGTGTCGCGCCATCTTGGAAGTCGAGGTTATTTTTAAATTGTGAGGAGTAGAGAGTAGATAATTGCAAGAAAATATAAGCAGTAAAAGTACAAATTTGGCTAATAGAGAATTATTCCTATGAAGTATACTCAACATTTCTACTTAACTAAGGAAACAAAGTATTTGTACTTCATCACTTGGCAGTTGACACCTTTGCAATGGAGAAACAGCTCTAGTGGGTTGGGTTGTGGGTAAAAAGCTGGGAGGCCCCCAGAGTCCAAAACATAGCACTTTATGGTGATGCAATTAAAGGTATACTACAGCTCATGCCAGGTATTACCAATAAGTTTCTTTAAATATTATAAATATATCCAGTCACTGTGGTGAGTAATGGAAAGTCAGAATGTTGTAAGAGAGTAACTCTTGTGATGTGGTCAGTGACTCCACCCCAATCAATGAGTGACAGTTGCATTTTCAGCCCTGCACGACAGGCTTGGAATCGCAGCAAAGTTCTAAAAAGCCTTAAAACTGTTATGAGCTGAGTTCTGTAGGTACTGGTGCAAAAGGCTGTAATGAGGAGGTGGATGCTGCTGGAGAAGTTATATTATATTATATTCAATAAATTACTTTTTGAAGTTTACTCAACAAAAACAAACCCCACATCAATAGTTGAAATAATAAATATTGAATAGACATTTTGACTTTAGTCTTGGCACTTCCTGTTTAAACCGGAAGTGCCAAGAGTAAAGAACAGGAAAAAATAAATGCACTGTGTAGAAAATGAATAAGTCTTAAAAGTTATGCTGATCAAACTACCAATTGATGTCAGTATAATTAATTTTACCACTTGGATGAAAAAACAAAATTTTGTTATTATTTTACCCAATTTTCTTTATGTTGACTTAACCAACTGAGGTGATTTTTTGAGTGTATTTGCGTCTGTGCGTGCCTACGTGCGCGTGTCAACTAGCTCGAGTAGCGACTCGGTAAGCTAGCCCGCTGAAACATTTTCACCCAGGCTCCGTTTATGCCAGGAAACAGCTGTCACCAGTGGGAATCACCTCTCCTGTTACATGTCGGTCACCGTCTAATGCCAAAGATGATGTCGGACTTGGACAAAACAGCAGTAAGTTAGCTAGCACCAACAAACAGCGAGGCTTCAGTTAAGCAGCCGTCCTCGCTGGCATCCTGAGGAGGAAACCTCTGAGATTTTACAAGAACTGGACGCGGAAGGAGAATATGAAGCAAGCTGAGAGGCTAATGCTAACTGTGAGCTATGCTGGGATCCAAAATCAGAAAGAAATTCACTGTAAGCACAATATTTACTCTGTCAACTTAGCCTGAGCTAACGTTTGCAAAAGACAATCCGTAACTGACCGGTGGATATCTCAGAGCTGTCTTGTTAAATGTATCATCAACGGAAGGTACTCTACATAGTTTAGACTGTTGGGCCTAGCATTAGCAGCTAACTAGCGTCAAGAATACTAATAATGTTTTGTCATCTAATCAGAGCAATGCCCTATTATTTGTATAGCTGGTATTTACTAAGACCGCTGACTGAAGGCATTGGTTGATGAAGCTGGAGTCTCAGAAATGCTTTCAGTTCGATAAACTAAGCTAAATTGTATGCTAGCCTGCTAATGCCAATCTGAAAACTTAATCTAAGAAACACAGCACTCGTTTGGACGCAAAAATGTTTTGTTTCTGTTTTGTTATCATGTCGGAAATCCGAAATGTGAATGTCAGACATATGATGTCCCCACAAAGAGGCCTACTTGCAGATGTTTTGATTGTTTTACCGACAGTGCCAGTGCCTGTTTTGCTTGTTTTCTGTCGTTCCAGTAATAGTTGCTGGTTCATTGATGATCACTGTTTATCTCATTATATTCGTTTATGATGAGTTAAAGCCTAGGATAAGCAAGATCCTAAATTAAATGTAAAGTAAAATTACTCTGGGAAGGTTGCTAGAATCACAGGTTTAGATGTTGAGTTTTTCCTTTATTTCCTCTACAAAAAACCTTAAAATTTATTTGATATATGGTAACACATTTTGTTTTGTTTTGTCTTACAGATGAATGTTTCCTTATATAATAAGCGGGATACCAATGTGCCAAAAAGTCACCTTCCAGATGACCCAGCAGGGGTTAGGGTAAAGTGTAGCAGCTTTGACACAGGAAGGGTGCATGTTCTGGCAGAAGAATATGCAAGGACTCTCACCCCTAACTGACACCTATATATATCCACCACGACACAGAACTGTTGTCCTTGATGAAACAGTCTTGGTCACCATGCTCTCCACAATGGAAGTGCCATCATAGACACAAGTTACCGTGGTAATGGTAACGGCTACACAGTTTTTTGAGTTGCAACATTGAAGCTTTTGTGTAATCCAAACGTGGAGATGGGCTCCCAAGCTCTTCAGATATTGCGGCAGGGTGTATGGGCTTCACTAACAGGTGGCTGGTATGTGGACCCCCATCAGAGCACGTTCTCCAACTGCTTCCACCTGTACCTCTGGATTTTCCTCTTGGCCTTCCCCTTTCTTCTGTACATGGTAAGGACAGTTTTACAGCACTGATTCAATTTAATAAACTTTTTTAAATGGTTTTCAGTTAATTTTTATCTGACATGAAGACTTTACCAAAAAAAAACAGTTTTCTTTTCATTGGCTTTGAATGCTTCTTTGAGATAGCCTAGCCTCGTAGTTGGATTTTTAATATTTCAACCTGCTCAAACATTTAAATAGTTTTTCAGGTGTTTCAAATAGACTTCTTCTCTTCATGAATATATTAGTTTTAAAGCAGCAATCTGGAGTTTTCCCTCTTTCAGCATTTATGTTAGCCTAGTGAACTAGACCAAATTGTTGCCTTGCAAAGTTTGGTCTAGGCACGCTTCATTGGAACCCTCGCAGCCCGATCCACTGCTGTGGCTGTCCAATCACAGCTCGCTATAGTTTTGGTTGGACCAATCAAAGCGCTCTATATTGTGGGCCAATCGCAGAGCGGGAGTAGCCGATGATGTCAGAGCTGCAGCCGCGAACACAAACAACATGGCGGGAGCGCAGGAACCACGTTGGTTTGAAACGGCTTTGTCATCAACATTGGATTATTTAGACTCCAACATGTGTAAGTCTGTTGGATATCCATAGAGGCTCCTTATTTTTATCAAACAAAGTAGTGCAATGTCCCAGTACACCTGATATTCACATGTTTTTCATACAAAAACGACAGAAATCATTGATGTTGGATGCCATTGCTGCCTCCCTCTTTTCCGTCGCTGTGATTACGTCACGTTGTTCATTACTCTGATTGGTCCTAGTGATATCCAATTGCATGCAGACAGTTTGAAAGACAACCGTAGATCCCGCCTCACGACTGAGAGCCGTCAATGGTTCGTGGCCAGACTATATATTCACATATATAGGATGGCTTGCCAGGCTAGATTTATGTATGATTTTTTAGAAATCCGTAAAAGTGATAATATTGTACTGTGATATAATGTAAGAAATATGTCAGTATTTTCTTTTGCTAAGCTCGCTCCATCCTGTAGAGCTCCATGCAGTTTGAATTGAGTACCACTCAGCATTAGCCAATAGCGTTAAGATATCTACTTACATACAGATGTCAATCAAAGAGTGGACGTGAGCCTTTACGAAGTACCTAGACTGATCCAAAGTTGTCTGCATTTCTTATGGGCAAGTAAGTCTTTAAAATATATATATATATATATTAATAAACAGCATAATGTGAGAATAATAATTGTAAAACAATGTGTTTTAGCTCTGTTGGTCGGCTAGAGATGTGCATTCACAAACTAAGCCGTAATCACCGAAGTAGGGAGAGAGGCTTAAGATGCGATACATTTTTTCGCCTCTAGATGGTGCCCTCTGACAAAAAACTCCAGATTTCTGCTTTAAAGGAAGTTCTTGAAAGATATCACAACTGAAAGAAACATCAGGTTCCTTTTTAAAGGGAGAATTTTAAACCACCATTGTTATTTATTGTTTTTTCAACCCTTCCCCAGGCTCTTCCACCTAGTCTGGTGGTGGCGGGTGCGTACTCGGCTGTGGTTGCAGTCTTTTTCACTGCCATTAAGGTGGTGAACTTCCGTCTGCATACTATGTTTGACCTCGGTGAGATTGTAGAGAAGAAACAGGCGTCACTCACAGCTGATGCCCCAAGAACAGATGAAGGAGATGAAGGCTCAGGAGCTCATGATGGGAATCAGCACAGGTAAGCTGTTCTTCCTAGATTCTTTCTTATGTAGAAAAATCCTATTCTCTGAGCACTTTTGATTCGTTTTCTGTGTTTTATTTTCAGGGATAGTCACGTCGGTGTAGAGATGACTGTGTTTCGGAAGGTTAACTCAACACCCCCAGTTCGCTGTAGCTCCCAGCATTCTCTGTTTGGATTAAACCAAGTGTCGGTGAGGATTGCTGCATTTGTTTCTCTTCATTTTTTTCATAATTTCTCATACCCTGCTAAAAAACTAGTGTTTAGTAGATCAATTATGCCTTCAGCAGTTCTGTAGCTGTTCAATGAACTATTTTGAAAGCTTGGCAAGCCATCCTATATATGTAAATGTATAGTCTGGCCATGATCCATAGAAAGAGCTCGGTTGTATGGCGGAATCTATGGTTGTCTTTCAAACTGTCTCTGCATGCAATTGGACAGTGCAAGAACCAATCAGAGCAATGAAAAACATGATGTATTCATCGCTATGGAAATCGGTTAACGGAGCAGTCCGCCATACATTGTTGAAGAAGAAGCAGCAGCAAATGCATCATTTTATGAAATAAAGGACTTAAGTACCTCTACCTGCTCATGTTTCAAACAAAAGTGAAAATCTAAATCGTCCAAAGTTTATGCCAAAGTCGTTTCAAACGAGTGCCATTTCTGAGCCGACGCCATCTTTGTAGTTTTTCTTCGTCACTCAGCATCTCTCTACAAACATAGTGCTGTGATTGGCTGGGCCTAAAACTACTCAGGCCAGTGGCAGACCTGCTGAGGCTACAATAGAGCTTGGCTAGACCGATCTGCAGAGTAAAATCTTTTGGTTGGTCTAGATTTCTAGGCTACTACTTTAATGTAATGTATGTGATTCTGCAGGAGTTTTTGCCCCAGCTGGAGGATGCAGGAGGGACTAAAGGTAAGCATTTTTATTTAACTTCCCTGAGTGCTATAGAAAACCTAATGTTTTCTCCTAAACTATCCTTAAAGAAGTAGCCTGGCAAGCCAGCCTATATATGTGAATCATATAGACCGCTTGACGCATGACGTCACATGCTCAAGATCCCACCCCAGCTTCTGGCTGGGGGGCAAAAAGACAGCACATCCCCATTGACCACCTTTGTTATTATCTGTCAGTTGTCAATAAATTGAGCTAAATAGTGGCAAAATAAAATCTATCAGCATGGTTAACACATGCAGCGCTGTAGGCTGCACTAGTAGATGAAAGGACAGTAATGTAACATTTTACAGGTTTCCAGCTGATAAAAAATGCAGAACACAGCCATGACAAAAGTTCGTCGGAGCCAAAGTCTCATGACAGAATAAAAAAGTTAAATATCTGCCCCACATGTCCAGACACGATCAACTTCTAGCCATCTAATGACTTGTATATCTTTATAACTGGGTTTCTTTTTACATATTTACTCAAAATATGTTCTGTAGTCAGAGCAGGCAGCCTCTAATGTCATTTGTTTTGTTTACTGAGCTCGCCAGGTATGTCAAATATATAAAAGTTATTTATTTATTTATTTATAAACTGCTTGTCCCTCCTGAGATCTGCCCAGCATCTAATGTTGTTCGCTTCGTGTTTCTGTTTACTGAGTTTGTCAGAATAAATGGAGCATCTGTTCATCTCCATAGATGAACCGTGTCATGGTGATCCTTTAACATTAACCCACACAACACAGAAGAGATGTGGTTACACCTTCGATGCTTCAGCTGTGTAATGTCCAGGCTTGTTAATCAAATAATTGTAGATATTCGTATACTAACGTCCAGTTCTGAAGACTGTCGTCCCCACAACTCGTTAGCTATTTCAAACCAATCTGGAAGCTTTGTGCTAAACACCGTTGGCTTTGAGATGCAACTTTTTGATCTTTTGCACAAAGATGTGTTAGATTATCTAAAATAGTAATGTCTACATCCCTAGATTTTATTTTGTTAGCTTAATTTGTGGAGCTACAGGTCTGGATAGGGCTGCAGAGGGTCCTTTGGCTCACCAGCGTTGTGTGGATGTGCGCCATTACGTGATGTAAAGCAATAACATTTAAGGGGTAGGGCTGGACGATAAAGGAAAAAATCATATTGATTTAAAAAAATCATATTGATTGATCCATCCATCCATTTTCTTCCGCTTATCCGGAGTCGGGTCGCAGGGGCAGCAGCTTAACTCATTAACTGCCAGCCGTTTTCTGATCAGAAAGCCCCTGACTGCCAGCGTTTTTTTGAGCGTTTTTACTGTTTTTTGGAGAGTCACAGAACATTGTGCTCTATGATCATGTAAACGCCAAAACTACCAAAAGAAAGAGTAGACTCACTTTTTACATCAGGAAGAATCGCCGTATTTCTAGCGTTATCCGTTCGTTCACAATCTGTTGCCAGCTCCTCCGGGGGAATCCCAAGGCGTTCCCTGGCCAGCCGAGAGACATAATCCCTCCAACGTGTCCTGGGTCTTCCTTTGGGTCTCCTCCCGGTTGGACGTGCCTGGAAAACCTCACCAGGGAGGCGTCCAGGAGGCATCCTAACTAGATGCCCGAGCCACCTAAACTGGCTCCTCTCGATGTGGAGGAGCAGCGGATCTACTCTGAGTCCCTCCTGGATGACTGAGCTTCTCATCCTATCTCTAAGGAAGAGCTCAGACACCCTGCGGAGAAAACTCATTTCGGCCGCTTGTATCCGTGATCTCGTTCTTTTGATCACTACCCAAACCAAGGTGACCATAGATGAGGGTATAGGAACATACAGGTCCTTCTAAAAAAATTAGCATATTGTGATAAAATCCATTATTTTCTGTAATGTACTGATAAACATTAGATTTTCATATATTTTAGATTCATTACACACAACTGAAGGAGTTCAAGCCGTTTATTGGTTTTAATATTGATGATTTTGGCATACAGCTCACGAAAACCCAAAATTCCTATCTCAAAAAATTAGCATATCATGAAAAGGGTTCTCTAAACGAGCTATTAACCTAATCATCTGAATCAACTCATTAACTCTAAACACCTGCAAAAGATTCCTGAGGCTTTTAAAAACTCCCAGCCTGGTTCATTACTCAAAACCGCAATCATGGGTAAGACTGCCGACCTGACTGCTGTCCAGAAGGCCATCATTGACACCCTCAAGCAAGAGGGTAAGACACAGAAAGAAATTTCTGAATGAATAGGCTGTTCCCAGAGTGCTGTATCAAGGCACCTCAGTGGGAAGTCTGTGGGAAGGAAAAAGTGGCAGAAAACGCTGCACAACGAGAAGAGGTGACCGGACCCTGAGGAAGATTGTGGAGAAGGACCGATTCCAGACCTTGGGGGACCTGCGGAAGCAGTGGACTGAGTCCGGAGTGAAAACATCCAGAGCCACCGTGTACAGGCGTGTGCAGGAAATGGGCTACAGGTGCCGCATTCCCCAGGTCAAGCCACTTTTGAATCAGAAACAGCAGCAGAAGCGCCTGACCTGGGCTACAGTGAAGCAGCACTGGCCTGTTGCTCAGTGGTCCAAAGTACTTTTTTCGGATGAAAGCAAATTTTGCATGTCATTCGGAAATCAAGGTGCCAGAGTCTGGAGGAAGACTGGGTAGAGGGAAATGCCAAAATGCCTGAAGTCCAGTGTCAAGTCCCCACAGTCAGTGATGGTCTGGGGTGCCATGTCAGCTGCTGGTGTTGGTCCACTGTGTTTTATCAAGGGCAGGGTCAATGCAGCTAGCTATCAGGAGATTTTGGAGCACTTCATGCTTCCATCTGCTGAAAAGCTTTATGGAGATGAAGATTTAATTTTTCAGCACGACCTGGCACCTGCTCACAGTGCCAAAACCACTGGTAAATGGTTTACTGACCATGGTATCACTGTGCTCAATTGGCCTGCCAACTCTCCTGACCTGAACCCCATAGAGAATCTGTGGGATATTGTGAAGAGAAAGTTGAGAGACGCAAGACCCAACACTCTGGATGAGCTTAAGGCCGCTATCGAAGCATCCTGGGCCTCCATAACACCTCAGCAGTGGCACAGGCTGATTGCCTCCATGCCACGCCGCATTGAAGCAGTCATTTCTGCAAAAGGATTCCCGACCAAGTATTGAGTGCATAACTGAACAGAATTATTTGAAGGTTGACCTTTTTTGTATTCAAAACACTTTTCTTTTATTGGTTGGTTGGAATATGCTAATTTTTTGAGATAGGAATTTTGGGTTTTCATGAGCTGTATGCCAAAATCATCAATATTAAAACAATAAACGGCTTGAACTACTTCAGTTGTGTGTAATGAATCTAAAATATATGAAAGTCTAATGTTTATCAGTACATTACAGAAAAGAATGAACTTTATCACAATATGCTAATTTTTTGAGAAGGACCTGTAGATCGACCGGTAAATCGAGAGCTTTGCCTTCCGGCTCAGCTCTCTCTTCACCACAACAGACCGGTACAGCGCCCGCATCACTGCAATCCGCCTATTGATCTCACGCTCCACCCTTCCCTCACTCGTGAACAAGACCCCAAGATACTGATTGATTGATATCAATAACTATTTATAGCTATAAAAAATGTAGAAAATATATTTTAAGTGCAGCCCTGATCATTTTATGTCATTACTTTATGATAGAAAAAAGTTGGTTGTGTAACCAGACTTGGTTGTATACTTGTTTATTGTCAGACTTGTAAAAAACTAAATATTGTCATGCTGGTGAACTACTTTGACCTTTTCTTGGGACAATTTCCTTCGCCTCTCCTTGCTGCAACATCTTTTTTAAGTCACATGCTGTCTGTTTAGGTTTGACAGGGGAGGGCTTGGTGACGGAGCGTGATCTGTGTTTTTGATTGGTTTGGAGTCAGTGGCGACTCTAGCATTAAGCTATCCGATAGGCTATAATGAAAGAAAAAGAGAAAACTTTTTATTGAGTTTTTATTGACCCGTTTTTTTTCTTCATCGCACTACATTTCTATTGATCGATATATATCATTATTGAGCTATTGTTCAGCCCTATCATGGGGTCTATAGTCTGGCCATGACTCATAGACAGATCTCAGTCATGGGGCGGAATCTACGGTTGTCTTTCACACCGTCTTTGCATGACATTGGAAAAAGAACAATGTGATGTACACATTGCTATGAATGTCCGTCAACAGGGCAGTCCAACATACACTGTTAAAGAAGAAACAAATACATAATTTTTCTAAATAAACCTAAATACCTCTATCTGCTCTTGACTCAAAGAAAAACTCAAGTCTAAATAGTCCAAAGTTGATGCCAAATCCATTTCAAACGAGCCGTCGCCATCTTTGTTTTGCTGAGTGTGTGTAACATCCCATCCACCAAACCAATAGAGCGCTGTGATTGGCCCACCAAACCAATAGAGCACTGTGATTGGCCCACCAAACCAATAGAGCGCTGTGATTGGCCCACCAAACCAATACAGCGCTGTGATTGGCCCACCAAACCAATAGAGTGCTGTGATTGGCCCACCAAACCAATAGAGTGCTGTGATTGGCCCACCAAACCAATAGAGCGCTGTGATTGGCCCACCAAACCAATAAAGCTCTGTGATTGGCCCACCAAACCAATAGAACGCTGTGATTGGCCCACCAAACCAATAGAGCACTGTGATTGGCAAGGCGCAAGACTGTTTTGGCCTGCTAAGGTTCCAATAGTACGTGGCTAGACCAACCTGCAACCAAACCAACAAAATCGTTTTTCTTCGGCTACTGTCTGTCTAGATTTCTAGGCTATTACAGAAGTACATTCACTTAGCATTTGTTTTATTTCAGGCCTCAAAGAATTAACGCAGGAACAAGGAAGCAATAATGTAATTGTGACATCAGCTCATCGTGAGATTCTACGTCAGAGTTCCCACGACACCCAAAGTAAGTCTGCTGTTATTATTTTGGTCTGATCTGCAGTGAGCTTTGTTGCATTCTGAGCAATATCTAATCCCACCTGTACAAAAATAACTCGAGCTCAAAGCATACCAGTATGCACATGCAAATCCATTTATGAGAGATTATTTTTTAACTCTTCTTTATTCCATGTAGCAGCGTTTTAAAGTTTTAGCCCTTCAGAGTGTATTATATTCTGACTTGCATTTCTCGCTGCACAGGGCCACCCATCGCAGTCCAGTCCTGCATCCCTAATTGTCTGGGAGGCGATATTCCACGTCTCATGGGAGTGTCTGGTGTGTTAGCTGGACTTGAAGTACGTGGAGAGTGCTTGTCTATTCCCCCTTCACCTTCAAGTCAAGAAGATGGAGGCGAGAAGGAGCAGCTGGAGGAGTTGCCAGAAGAGTTGTCTCATCCGAACCCAGAGGACAATGGGATGGGAGCTTATTCTCCACTTGGCCCTTCAGCTGAATCAGAGAGCTTGGGGGATACTCCCCTTAGCCCTCTTATAAAGAGCAGCTTAAGTGAGGAGCTAAGTGAAAATCTCATGGGTTTAGGTCTGGACCCAGTAGCGTTTGCACCAGGGACAGGGAAACCAGGCAGCCGCAGTGGGGTAGCGATGGCTGCTGGATCCACAGACAGTTGTTTCAGTGCAGGCGGGGCTACAACAGACCGTGAGACACTAAGCACTGTAAGCAGCTATCGCAGTGAGAAGACTGATTCCACTCAGCTGGAAAGTCCTTCCTTCAGCCAGCCACGGCCTTCAGATGGACAAGTGTCCTCGACACCAGTGATAGGTTCCAATGTCCTCAACAACACAGAGGACACGACAGGACAGGGTGGCAGTGATACTGACAATCTGTCAGACAGTGTGCTGCTTCGCTCCCCTTCCAAAGATTTATCTATCAGCCAGGGGTTAGACCGGACACTTGTTGAAGGAGACGATTTACCCCCTGTTCCCGCTGATATAGCACAGCCCCCTCCGCTTCAAAACTCTTCTCCTTCAAGTAGTGGTCACTCAGAGATTTGTGATTTAGACAGAAATGTCCAAGGTCCTCCTCTGCCCCCTCCACGGCAGGCCAATTCAGTGCCTTCAGGGCTGGCCCTGGGTCTAGTGTGCTCTGAGCCGGCTCTGCCCATATCGTCCATCCCCCTCCTGCTGTCGGACCAGCCTGCTCTCCAGGCCCAGCAGGTCGTGCGTCCTAAGGACTTAAAGCTGCTGCGGGCCAGTGGCAGTAGCATCGGCCACAGGCCTGGCCGGAGGAAAGCTCAGAGGAGGCGAGCTGGAGCGGGCAGCAGTAGTTTTGACTGTGGCTCTTACAGGCGTCACCACAATCACAGACAGCACAGAGATTACATCCCAGTGCGCAGCCGGTTGGGTGCTAAAGCTTACAGTGAAAGTTTGTTTGAAGATTCTAGTGATGAGGACGACGGCAGCGACATGAGCGCCGGTTCTAGTCTGGGTTCTCAGCGCCGATACAGCTCTGATGAGGAGAACGACGATGAGGATGACACAAGTTCTTCTACCTCCTGCTACTCTTCAGACCTTGCTAACACTGACATTACATCTCTTCTCTCCACTGCTGCTCAACTTCCTACCCAGAGGGAGGGGGATTTACCGGAAACCTCTGGCTCTGGGCATCCTCGTGCTGCTCAGCGCTCCTCTAGTACAGCTAGTGCTAAGACTCATGCCAGAGTACTCAGTATGGATGGAGCAGGTGGAGGCCAGAGCAGCACAGCAGCTGTTCCCACTACCCTGCTTTCAATGCCATCCACCTCCACGCCAACACCCCGCACTCTCACAATGTCTAAGTCTGACCTGGAGGCGCGCACCATGCACACCGATGGCTTCCCTGGAAGTCATCATCATCGACTGGATTCTTTAGGAGGGTCCTGGACCGGCAATCAGATGGGCTGGAGGGCTGGAGAGTTAATTGAAGAGGGAGCTGTGGGTGGAGGTTAGTTGTGTAGTAATCAGTGGTTTAAATGTGTTTCAGTTATGCTATTAAAACAGATATTGTCAGTATAGTTTCTAACATGCAGCTAATTAAAGTTACAAAGGCAAATCTGCATGACAAGCTAGCTTAAAACATTTGTTTCCATGCGTCTTAACAACCTTCTAACATATTATAGCTATAAATATTTTGTGGAGATAAAAAACAAACGAAAAAAAATTAATGAAGTGTTTCTGTTGCATTTGTCTAAAAACAGCCAATGACCGTAAACCTGTTGCTGTTGTTGGTTTCTAAGCTTGGGTTAAAAGAGTAATAATGAGAACTAGTTTTGAAACAAGATGTGGAGCAATTCATGTTTTAATTTTGTCCTACTAGCACAGGGGTAGGCAATCCTGGTCCTCAAGAGTTGCTATCCAGCATGTTGTAGTTGTTTCCCTGCTCCGGCACACCTAATTCAATGGTTAAATCACCTGTTAACCAGGTTTTAAAGCTCTGCAGAAGCCTGTTAATCACCTAATGATTAAAATCAGGTGTGTTGGAACAGGGAAACAACTAAAACATGCTGGATAGTGGCACTCGAGGACCAAGATTACCTACCCTGTACCAGCTGTTAAAGTGCCTAATCATTTTAATTACAGCTAAGCTGAGTGTCTTATGGGCTAAACATCTAAGATTAGTTATTTAATCTTTGCATTTATAAAACAAAAGGGTGTTGATCATAAAACCAGTGAACTAACTGGTAACTGTGGCTCATAGGGACTAGCTCGGGTTTGTTTGGGTTTTGTGAAGCTGCTGATTTTTACATTCAGTCAGGGTAAAGAGTCTCCTCAGTTGAATGTAAAATGTGTCATGTACTGCTGGTGAAGTAAAACAGCCTGAGTAAAAAAATCCACTTTTCAGAGTTGCTGTAAAGAAATTACATTTTTGAATAGCAACATTTTTTCTGTACTTTCAGCATATTAATTATTTTTTGAATCAGACCTACCAACCCTTTAACTCCTTAAAGCTGCTTTAACAAATTTACGGAAGAAGCAAGGTTTTGAACGCAAACACGGTCACAGAACACTCACCTCTTCCCTCAAGTATCTTCCCTGAGACGCTTCTGCCAGAACCGGACACCCGCATTTCAAGAAGAAACCCTAAATACCAGTCGCCGTTTTCTAGGTCCAAACATCTTTTGTTGTCCATGACTTCAAATGGTGTTTTTCTTTTTGGGACTCTGGTAGTTTGTCCTAAAGTTGAAGTGGTAGCAGCCGGCTGTTTCTCCTTCTCTGATATTATTGAGTGGAGAACGTCTCACACCAGTGGTGTTCTGTTGCTAAATACGTGAGTGTGGAATGAGTGGAGGACCCAGGGAACTGCGGCGGTTCAGAGAAGACCAATAGATGCTTTTGGTCAGAAACGTGTTATTGTTGGAGGTTTTTAGACAAATGCGAGAGAAACACTTTATTAATTTTTTTATTTCTACAATATATTTAGCTATACTATGTTAGAATGTTGTTAAGAGGCATGAAAAAATGTTTTAAGGTAATTGAATTTCCAAATTTGCTATTGCTGCTTTAAAGCAGAAATTCACAGTTTTTCTCAGAGGGCATCATCTAGAGGCCAAAAATTGTATCACACCTTTAGCCCCTCTCCCTACTTCCGTGGTTATGGCTGGAAGCAACACCTCTTGTGTATGTGTGTATATATATATAAACTGCTCACAAAAATGAAAGGAACACTTTAAAGAAACACATTAGATACATCAGATCTCAATATGAAGTTGGATATCTATACAAATAACGACAGGGCAATGTCTTAGGAACAAAAGGATGCCAAGTCTTTTAATGGAAATAAAAGTTTTCAGCCTACAGAGGGCTCAATTGTGTAAACACCCTAAAATCAGAGTGAAATGAAGATGTGGCAGGTTAGTCCATTATTTCAAAAACTTAATTTCTGCAACTCAAAATGCTTTTCAGTATCTTGTGTGGCCCCCACGAGCTTGTGTGCATGCTTGACAACGTCGGGGCATGCTCCTAATGAGACAACGGATGGTGTCTTGTGGCATTTCCTCCTAGATCTGTGTGAGGGCATCCCTGAGCTCTTGTACAGTCTGAGGAGCAACCTGGCGCCGCCTAATGGACCGAAACATAATGTCCCACAGATGTTCTATTGGGTTTAAGTCAGGGGATCGTGAAGGCCATTCAATTGTTCCAATTCCTTCATCCTCCAGGTACTGCCTGCATACTCTTGCCACATGAGGCCGGGCATTGTCGTGCATTAGGAGAAATCCAGGACCTACTGCATCAGCGTAGGGTCTGACAAAGGGTTCAAGGATTTCATCTGGATACCTTATGGCAGTCAGAGCACCATTTCCTAGGCAGTAGAGGTCTGTGCGTCCCTCCATGGATATGCCTCCCCAGACCATCACTGACCCACCACAAAACCGTCATGTTGAACGACGTTGCAGGCAGCATAACGTTCTCTTTGTCTTCTCCAGACTCTTTCACGTCTATCACAGGTGCTCAGGGTGAACCTGCTCTCGTCTGTAAAAAGTACAGGGCGCCAGTGGCGGACTTGCCAATTCTGGTGTTCTTGAGCAAATGCCAGTCGAGCTCTACGGTGCTGGGCAGTGAGCACAGGGCCCACTACAGGACGTCGGGCCCTCAGGCCATCTTCATGAAGTCTGTTCCTGATTGTTTGGGTAGAGACATTCACACCAGTGGCCCTCTGGAGGTCATTCTGTAGGGCACGAGCAGTGCTCCGCCTGTTCCGCCTTGCACAAAGGAGCAGGTATCGGTCCTGCTGATGGGTTGTGGACCTTCTACGGCCCTGTCCAGCGCTCCGAGAATAACCGCCAGTCTCCAGAAATCTCCTCCATGTTCTGGAGATTGTGCTGGGAGACACATTAAACCTTCTTGCTGCAGCATGTGTGGATGTGCCATCCTGGAGAAGTTGGACAACCTGTGCAACTTCTGTAGGGTTAAGGAATCTCCTCATGCTGCCAGTAGAGATAATTACTCAAGCCAAAACTAGCACGAGTGGAAAACCAGCCAAAAAAGATCAAGAGGGAGAAACTTGAAATGACCTCCACATGTTAAACCAGTCCTGTTTTGAGGGTTTTGTAATTGTTGCCACTTTAGTGCACCTGTCGTTAAGTCCATGAACACCAATACAGCTGAAAGTGATTAACAATGCCCTCAGCTGCTTAATCAACCAGAAAATTATCAGACAGGTTTAATTGATTTCATGCCAGGCCCAATAAAAAAGTGTTCCTTTAATTTTTGTGAGCAGTGTATACATATATATCACCCACCACGGTTGGTGTCATCCTTCCAAGCTCGGGTTCTCTACCAGAGGCCTGGGAGCTTGAGGGTTCGGCGCAGACAGACTTATTAAAGACGTACTTGTCACTCCCTGTGACTAACATCTGCACGTAAGCGAATGGCTAATGCTATTAGCTAATGGCCAATTGGCTAAACAGAACATTGTTAGATGTGTTTAGATACTTCTGATGCTAGAACCTCCCTGTTGTAACTGATAAACACTCTTCAGCTTTGGGTCCAGACGACGGGAACAAGCATGAATCAGTCAGCAGTGTTAAAAGGACCCAGGCAATCCGCAGGAGACACAATGCTGGGAGCAACCCTACACCTCCACCTTCAACCATGGGATCCCCTCCCAGGTGAGTCTGGGTAACATCTGTAACTCTCATATCCATCCATCAGATCAGATGCTGCTGTGACACTTAAAATGACACATTAAAATGTTTTTCTCTCATTCATAGCCTCCAGGACCTTCAGCGAGCTCGGACCTCCTCACATTCACGCACCCGCACACTTCCCTCAGCCTTACAGTTTGCTTCTTCACTCCTCCTGCCTCGCAGCGGCATCCACGAGGCTTCCACCTTCGATGACACATCAGAGGGAGCTGTGCACTATTTCTTTGATGAGAGTGGTGAGTCACTGGCTTTGAAGGAACACCAAAAGGACCCCGGGATTAAGGTTTTCAGTCCAAGAACAGGAATTGATTTTAGCTTTACTTGGGCTTTCTGCTGTTTTGTGCCAAGATAGGCTTGTATTTCTTGGACAAAAGTGAATGTATAGATGCTGGAAATCTTAAAACTTTTTTTTTATTTTAGAAAAGCCTCAAATTACAGATGCAGCAGAGCAGAAATAAATACACACCTCAGACGGGAGTTCACGCAGCACAAACAGACCTTTGCTTTTAATCTTACTTGAAGATTACTTTCTGTGTCTTTGTCTGGAAATTGAAAGTTGTTGTTGAAAGTGGTCCTGTTTTGCTTCTGTGCTGTTAAAAGGACTGTGTTTCTGTTTCCCTTGCTGTGCAACAGGAGTAAAGAGGTCCTACACATTTGGACCTGCTGGAGGAGGCTATGAAGACCCAGTTCAGTAAGTAAAAAAGGTTCTGTCATTTAGACCCCACCCCCAAACCTGTAGCTTAAAGGTCGCCATTACAGGGAAAGGGAGAGGCAGTCTCAGTCCTCCAGCTTCACCTCCACTGAGGTTCAGGATGGAGCGCCGGTCCTCTCCATTCTCCAGCCCAGACCGGTGATTTTACAGGGCATGCAGGTGCGCAGGGTTCCTCTGGAGATGCCTGAGGTTAGCACGCTTTAATGCTTCTTCTTACTGAACATTCAAGGTTGAAAATCATTCTGATCAATCAGGGCTTTTATTTATTGGGCTTAATTACTGAATTTAAATGTTGTTTCTAGTTTGATCTGGATCACGAGTCCCTTCAAGAATCTCATGAGAACACTTTGATGATCGAAGAGAAGGCCAAACCCAAACAGTACTATCGCTTTTGGGTGGTACCTGGAAAGTGGCTGAGGGTCCGATATGATCGACTGGCTCTGCTGGCGTTACTGGACAGGTGAGAGAAACAGTTTAGGACACAACTCTGTAAAAGTGTGAATAATACATGAAAGGGACACTTTGCAACTTTTTAATATTTTTAAATCATTTTCTTGAGCCAGTATGTGCTAAACTGACCCTTAAATGAAAGGCCACCCAGCCTCTGTCGCCCCCTGTGGCCAGAATATTCCACTTGCAACTTCACAGTTGCCGGTCCAGTCTGTTGGGACTCCAAAATGTTTCCTGCATGTTTTAGATCATGAACACAGCTGATTAGTTTAACTTAGTGATGATCCGCTCCTGTAGACACTAATGAAGGCTGAGGAGACATTTCAGCAGTTAGATTAAGGTGTTAAAAAGACAAACGCACAGCGAGGAGATAAGTTTACTTTCGGTTTCACCAACGAACGCAAGGGGGTGCTAAAAACAAGCCAAAACTGACTAGTGTCCCTTTAAATCCTGTTTGGTTCTTTTTTATATTTGGAAACGGTAAAATGAGGAGTTGGAACCTGATTTCTTCTGGTGAACTGAATTCTTTATTTGACTGCAGGAACCGTCGCGTGGGGGAGAATGTGTTTGCTGTTGTGCTGGCCAGTCTAGTAGCCTTCCTGGGGTTTCTGCTCCTGCTGCAGGGCTTCTTTAGGGACATCTGGGTCTTCCAGTTCTGCCTGGTCATTGCTAGCTGCCAGTACTCCTTATTGAAGGTACCTCACCTGTGGATTTCATCAAAAAAAGTCTTGTTTGTTTAAAAATCTTTCATAGATCTGTCACCAATGCCTCCACCAGGTCAGAATGTCACAACGTCATCAAATCTATTGTGCTGTTAGTTTTCTGGAGGAATTCCTGCTTAAGATTTTAAAATGTCAAATGTGTATGAAAACTTGACTTCTACTCTCTGTTTCAGAGCGTACAACCAGATGCAGCCTCTCCCATGCATGTGAGTTCAGAGTTTTTACTAAAGCAGCCGTTTGTTTAACTTCCTCTAGATACTGACACTCAGGTATTTATGAAATGTAGAAATCAAATACAGCTGGATTAGTCTCACAGCACTCTATTCCACAACCTAAGAGACAAATGAGCAGTTTTAACCTACCTGATGGATTGATGTGTCTGAAACGTGTGGTTTACCAGGGCCATAACTGGATCATCGTGTACAGCCGTCCGGTCTACTTCTGCCTTTGCTGTGTGATGATCTGGATCTTTGACCTCTCTGGGCGTTCTGGAAGCCTGCAGCCCTTCTCCCTCTATGGTGTCACCTTCTTCTCAGCACATTTCCTGCTGTTTGTCAGAGATATGCTGATTGGTTAGTTTTTTGCTTTAACTTTGCAGTAGATGTCGAGGTCATTAGTCTGAAGATTGTTCACGTTCTGTAAACTGAGTGAGGCTAATTTATGGGTTTGATGACATTTTTTTCTTTTCCCTTTTCTATCCAACAGTCTTTGCCTTGTGTTTCCCGGTCATTTTCCTGTTTGGGTTGCTACCTCAGGTCAATACTTTTGTGATGTGTCTGCTGGAGCAGATTGACATGCACGTTTTTGGTGGAACGGGTAAGATCATGTTTATACGACTTTGTGGGAAAAGCTTACAGTAGCGGAGGATTTAGAAACTGAAGTTAAAACCAACAGGAGGATATTTTAGGGGATTTTAGAACATTTTAGCGGTGTTATTCATTCCACAGATGCATGATCCTTACCAGATTTACTTCACAGTAAAGGTGACCAGTCAGGCTTTCTAACAGTGTTAGATGTGTTGCTGAGAAGCATTGTTACAAGAATAAAAACAGAATCCAAAATGTAAATGGAAAAGACAGAAACAGCTGAAGAGCTGTTTGTGTTCTCCACATTAGCATGTTTCTCGTCCAGGATGTTGTTTGACTCTCCTGGCCTCTGCCTCTTCTCTCCTCAGCCACCACCAGCCCTCTCTCGTCTCTCTTCAGCCTCATTCGCAGCGTGCTGGTGGCTGCTCTGCTGTATGGATTTTGCCTCGGTGCTATTAACGTAGGTGCTACACAGACTTCCTCCACTTTCAAATGGTTCAACCTGGACCTTCATGGGTTTGATTTGCTGTGTTTAGGCACCGTGGGGGGATGCCCATGTGCCAGTGCTGTTCTCTGTGTTCTGCGGCCTTCTCCTGGCCTTGTCCTATCACCTCAGCCGCCAAAGCAGCGACCCTACCATTCTGTGGTCAGTATTCTCTCTGTGATTGTTAAATCTGGCCTCGAATATAATTAATAACCTCTTTTATTCACTTCATTCTAGATAAGGTATTAAAGTGAAATGTTTAGTTTGTTAACAGATGACTTCATATTTAAAAACATTTTTTTCCTTCTACTTATAATTTGTATCACCCAATGTCAGCTTGGTAACCTTCATGCATAGGAAGGATGGTGTTGGAGGTCATACTTATTGTGCTGACTGGCTTTTCTTTTTTTACAACCCACCCCGTTGAAGACTGATGTTCCAAATTAGGTTTTCATTGAACTGTTTCTGGGTTTTTTTCTACCTCTTTACATCAGGTCACTGGTCCGATCTAAAATATTCCCAGAACTGGAGAACCGATCACCTGAAGAACCCCCTGTGGAGATCAAGGACCCTCTCCCTGAGAAGCTCCGTAACTCTGTGGTAAAGACTGTTGCTCGCTTGATTCTAGTGGCACTGTTTTCTGTTGTCCAAGCTCATACTTGCTCTTTGCAGAGGGAGATTCTTCACTCAGACCTGGTCATGTGTCCTCTCATGGCTGTGATCACCTTTGCCATCAGTGCCAGCACCGTTTTTATTGCACTTCAGGTCAGTTGCTGTGTTATTGTTCTGTTCACTTAGAATACTTTTTGAGGTTTTTCTTAATGTTAATGTTTTTTTATTTTTCTGCTTCACTCAAAGCCGGCGCTTAGCTTCGTTCTGTACATCCTGGCTGGAGTCCTCGGCTTCCTTACGCATTATCTCCTGCCTCAGCTCCGCAAACAGCTGCCATGGTTCTGCCTGGCTCACCCTGTGCTCCGATCCAAGGAGTACAGTCAGTTTGAGGTCCGAGGTGAGTGTCAGGTTGCCCTTTCTTTTATTTAAACAGGAAAATGGTACAAAAAAACACCTGAAGTATAAAATACACAATTTGAGAGTATCACTTTAAAGTCGTACTTAGCTGAATGGCTTCTTCTCAGAGAACTAAAAGAATCCATCCATCCATTCTCTTCTGCTTATCCAGGGTTGGGTCGCAGGGGCAGCAGCCTAAGTGCCCGAACCACCTCAATTGGCTCCTCTTGATAATAGAATATTCATGTCCTTTTTTATTTTTGCTCTCTTCATTCTAACACCTCCTTTCCACCAGACGCAAAAGCAGCATTTAACGTAATAGCTGCATTTTACCCGCGAGCTCCTGTTCAACCAGGGGCAATTCTGAGGTGAAAGGGGAGCGAAAGCGTTCCACACAGCTGATCCCGCAGATTCACAAAATCAAGGGGAGAATTGCAACACCACGCGTGATTTCAGAAGTCCACACAATGACAAGCAAGGAGAAGCACGTATCCAAAAAGGTCTGCGGTTTATTTTCTGTTTTGTTTACATCGGCTACGGGAGTTTCACAGGTAATGACGTACTGCACAGGACTTTTATTTTGAAAGTTTGGTTTTACGCTTATTTTGTGTTTGACTTCCTGTCAGGCCTGATCGGAACTGCAGAGGTTTTGACGTGTTTTGGAAGTGTAGCGCGTAATAAATAGACTCAAATCATAATTGATGGTGTCCCTTCCCTTCTGGGACGCGTCCAAAACGTTTGCTGCCGGTGGAAAGGAGCTCATCCACTATAACGGCGACTAATTGACGCCTAGTACGTTTCGCGACACGTTCACATCCACTGGAAAGAAGGGGTCAGTCCTTCAAATAGTAATCCATAGTTACTTTACTGATTACTTGATTTTTAAAGTAACTAAGTCAGATTACAAATTACTTTATTAGTTAAATCCTGAACCAAAGTCCAACTTTTGTGCTTTAGGAATAAAGTAAAACTACAGCACGTTTGATTACACATGTGCTACAAGTGCGTACACTTGTTAGTCTATCTAACATACATCGGTCATAAATGTACAGTAAAAATGCTCAGAGGGAGGCAGGAAGTACCATGCTGCACTGTGATAGGGGGCAGAGCTGAGCCACATAGGCACAGGTGCACATGTTTTCCTACACAGAGGGTGGGGGTGTGGCGTGGAACTATAAGTACTGTATTTATAATTGTAACTAACTTACTCGCTCTTATCTGGGATTGTAAAGTTCTACACCCTGCTGCTCCAGCAGGTGGCGCTGGTTCAGCTGATTAAACAGATGAGATCGGTGGTTTTCCCACACTTTGTTGGAACATGCACTTGATATAATTTGCAGCGCAGTTACGTTTGTTTAGGTCTTCCACCAACTTTAAGTAGCCAAAATACGTCCAACTGAACTGCTCAGGCTCTTTATATCAACAATGTCATTCGCTGTGTCCTTCCTTTTTTTTCTTTCAGGATATTCATTATCTTTCTCAGTGATGCTAGCTGCAGTAAGAGGCCCCAGCTGCTCTAATATTAGCTGTTAGCACATCTGGCTGCTAGTGTCTGTGTGGTTCTATTTCAGCCACATGATTGGTCCAAGGTGGAACAACTCTTACTATGATTGGCTGGTCATCTGTTCTTTATATCAGAGTTTTTGGTCGACCTGTTCTTATTAGGGGTGGGACTCGATTAAAAAAATTAATCTAATTAATTAGAAGCTTTGTAATTAATTAATCTTGATTAATCACATTTTAATCGTTCAAGAAAAGTTGCCCCGAAAGCAAATTTTTTAAATTAAACATGAGACAGAGAATCAAACAATAGTCATTGACATTATTATTGTAATTTCAAATATTTTAATTTCTAAAAAAAATGCTTTAAAATTTTATTTCAATTCAAAACAGGAGAAAAAAACATATATGTATATCACTGGCAAAAATAGGACAGACCTAAAATTACAATACTATTTTAAGTACATTTTGATAATGGTATTGTCTTTAAATAAATAAATAATAATAATAATAATAATGGGTTGATAGAATGTGTGCAATTTGATTTTTAGCATCATTAGAGACAGAAATGAAGGCAAAAACACATGAAGAGGGATTTCTGATCACTCATTTGATTGTAGTTTTAGTTATGTTTGGAACACATAAAAAAGAGGTTCTGAGCTTTCGTTAGAGGTGCAGCTTACTATATTGATATTTAGGGCATGTATTTCGCTGCTAAACTTCAACATCCCCCAATTGACCTTTCGCCGAGCCCCGCCCTCCTTAGTTACTGTTGCTAAGTCCGACAATAGGTGGGTCAAACACTGACCAGCTCGGGAGATTTCCGCGATGGAAAGAAGTAGTAGTTTTGGAGCAATTCCTCTGCAATATCATCCAGATCGAGGCCAAAAGGGTTACAGTATGCAGTGGAGGGATATATTAGTGTCAGCTCCGCTGAGCGAAGCGTAGCAGGGAACAAGGAGTTGGGAGAACGAAAGAAGGCGGCGTCTGGGGACGCATGGATCTGAGGAGCAGCGATGCGGTGTCCCAGTGAGCTGTCAGATGATCTGAGCTCCAGCTCTAATGGAGAAAAGCTCCCGGCGCTCTGCATCGCTCCAGTTGATCATCTCAGCTGATTCTGTTTACAAAACGAAACTTATACCCGTGTTTACTTTCATTTTCAACATAGTTCCCGGCCGGAGCTCGGCATTAATTCATCACGTGATCATGACACCACCCATTGTTAGCCAAGGCTTAATGTGCGTTTATAAGACACACGGTTGAGGTAATATTACGCTGATTTGCCGGCACGGTGTGTCTTAAAAAGGGTCTTGGATAGTCTGGGAGGCGGACGACCACCCAGCCGCAGGCTGGGGTAGCACGCATGCTTGGCTGTTGCTGGTTGAGCTCGATGAGGAGGTTCTGAAGGGGAATGAAGGAGACACGACTACTATCCACGTTATTTTTGAGTAGCCTCATGGAGAAACGCTGATGCTAGCAACATCCGGTGAGATACCGGAAGTAGCACATACTCATTGGTTTGCATTATGAGGTTTTGTTGCTAGTAGCAGTTTATTTGAACATTTGAAGAGGATTTTAAAAAATATTTACCCCTCCAAAAAATTTAGTCACGCGCCTCTGGAAGATGTTGCGCTGTTGGCGCTTCTACTAACAACCAGAGAAAATTAAATCTGTAGCCACAAGAGCGATGTTTAGAACATGCACCTCCAGAGTGCGAGAGCGTGCAGCTGCGAGCGTCGGTACGGTTCTCGCCGCCTCTCCAGAGATGAGGAACCCAGAAGGATGTGGCTGAAAAATCTCAACTTGAAACCACCACAAACTTTATTTGTGCGTTCCTTTCATTTTATTGTGAAAACCCCCAGAGAGGAACACTCGCATCCTACTTTGTAGTTGGATATGACAAAACTCCGAAGAGACGCCGAGTAGTAAAGAGATCTGACAACAGTCTCACAACAACAGGAATTATTTCATGTGTACAATTTTCTGAATATTTATAATTTAACGTGCGTTTAGACTGCTGTTTTTAACCTAAAAGTGCCATCCTGCTGTTTGTATTTCCCCTGATGTAGAAACTAAAACCCAGGCTTGGTGATGAGGGATTTAAGGCTCTGACTCAGCTCTATGTCTGCTTTTAAGTAAATAAGATTGTGTCCCACCTCTTTCAACAAAACAAAACCAACAATATTACGATGTAGGTACTGATGAGCCTCAGAGCTTTTAAGATTGTTTATTGCCTCGCTGTCAGACGCAACTGAGTTCAGAAAGTAGCTAAAATGCTACGTTACGTTAGCTTTGGCGAGACTTTAAGATCATCCCCCCCACCTCTCTGCTACAGTAGGCAGACGGAGTGTAACGGTGTCCCGTTTGAGCTGTGACAGCTGGTGTTCATGTTTTCAGTCTCTAAAAGCCCAGAAAAAGAGGATTAGCATGAAGGAATTGCTTCGTCTCAATGTAAACAAATGCGGACCGGAAGTTGCTTGCATCTTTCGCGCAAAGCATCACGGGCCGTGAGAATAACGTGGATAGAGGCAAATGCTTAGTATAAATTAGGCTTAGCACAATTATCTAGTTTGGAGTTGTCGGATAGTAACTGTTGCTATGATGTGTGATTGGACAATAGCTGTTTTGGGGGCGGGGCTGGCGAAAGGCTAATTGGGGGACCCTCGGGCTTAAAGGGTTAAATGCGTTATTTTTTTTAACACGTTTTTTTTCTAATTAATTAATCATAATTAACGTGTTAAATTCCAATCCCACCCCTAGTTCTTATACATCTATCAGGAAAAATAAATAAAATAAAATATTTTTAATCTGACTACTCAAATTGAAATAGTGATGCGTTAAATTCCTTGCTGCTGAAAAAGTGGTCAGATTAGAGTAACGGGTTACCGGTATGACTGTCCCTCAGTAGGATGTCTCATTGGGTTGTAGATACAGATGCTTTAGATACTGAGACAAATTTCTGTTTGTGTGTGTTTATATTTGCTTTTTTAACTATTTGTTCACAATTATTTCACATTACATACGCCTCATTCTGCACAGCTTTCTTTCAGGCATCCCGCATCCTGCTGAGTAGGATGTGGGATGCCTTAAAAGAGCTGCTGAGTTCTCATCATTTGAACATTAAGATAAAAACCATGTAAAGTAATTATTAGACAGATTCAACAGCAGGTATAGAGATGCAGGTCTTCACTGCTTCCGCTCTGTCCCAGATGCTGCTCAGCTGATGTGGTTTGAGAAGCTGTACGCGTGGCTTCAGTGTGTGGAGAAATATTTAATCTACCCGGCGGTGGTGCTGAACTCTCTCACGACTGAAGCTCGGACGGTCGGCCAGAACCACAAAGACCTGGACATCTAGTAAGCCTGCTGCTTTCATGTTTATCCTTAATTTACAATCTCTGCTGTGTTTCCACATTTGAGTTCTGTTTTTGTAACATCTGGTAAATATCAAGTAGTTTTGGAAGAGCAACTAAAGTAACTTTTTCAGCTAGGAGTTGTCTATAACGTCTCAGTTATGGCAGCTCGTGTCCCTGATTTTGTCTCCGTGTCTTCCTGCAGCAGCCGAGCTCTTTTCATCTCCGTGGCAGGAATGAAGCTGCTGCGTTCGTCCTTCTGTACGCCGTCGCAGCAGTACGTCACGCTGTGCTTCACCACACTCTTCTTTCACTTCGACTACCCACACTTCTCAGAGACCTTCCTGATTGACTACTACTTCATGTCCATACTTTTCAGCAAGGTAAAAACACACCTCAGGTCTTTTTATTTCAGTGTTAGCTGCTGTGTAGAGGACACATTTATCTACCGTTAGTAGCATTTAGACAGTTGTTAGCGTGGTTTTATTGTGTTGTTCTGTATGTCTGTTTGCACAACTGTGGTTAATTCCTTGTCTCATCAGATGTGGGACCTCCTGTACAAGCTGCGCTTCGTGCTGACTTACATAGCTCCGTGGCAGATCACCTGGGGCTCAGCCTTTCATGCCTTTGCTCAACCCTTTGCTGTGCCCCGTATCCTTTGATTTGTCTGAATTTCTGACAGTTTAAAAGAAAACTTTGACAATAATAGACCCTAAACCCTCATCTACAAAATCTAACATTAACAACAGATCCAGTTTGGACATTTTGGGCTTCTTTTTGCTGAAGGATTATTGTAAAGAACCACCATTTTTAATCATGGAAGTGTCCTTAACTGGTGCTGCTTCAGACTCTGCTGTGTTATTTATCCAGGCCATCTTTTCTGCCATCTTTTCCACCCCCCTGAATCCTGTTCTAGGCAGCGCTGTGTTTGTCACCTCTTACACCCGACCTGTGAAGTTCTGGGAACGAGACTATAAGTATGTTTAAATAAAACTGCTCATGCGGGGGTGAAACCACTGCTCATACCTGTCTAATTGTTCATTGTCACTTTCTGCAGCACCAAACGGGTCGATCACTCAAACACCAGACTCGCCACCCAATTAGACCGCAACCCAGGTATGCTACTGTGTTCTTTTTAGTTTTGCTCTGTAGCCATGGTGACGCTCTGTCCTTTTCCCGAAGGCGCCGATGACAACAATTTGAATTCAATCTTCTACGAGCACCTGACGCGCTCCCTGCAGCACAGCCTGTGTGGAGACCTGCTGCTCGGACGCTGGGGCAACTACAACACGGGCGACTGTTTCATCCTCGCGTCCGATTACCTCAACGCTCTGGTGCACATCATCGAGATCGGAAACGGCCTGGTCACCTTCCAGCTGAGGGGTTTAGAGTTCAGAGGTCAGTAGTGGGTTTGATGGGAGCAAAGGATTTTCTTCACTAAGATCAGGCACTCAAACATAATTTGAGCTGTAATTTAGATTTGTGGGTGTTTGACTTTAATTAATACCTAATCAAATGTTCCATCTGTGTAGGTACCTACTGTCAGCAGAGGGAGGTAGAGGCCATCACAGAGGGGGTGGAGGAGGACGAGGGCTGCTGCTGCTGTGAACCGGGTCATCTGCCTCACATGTTGTCTTTCAATGCTGCGTTTGGACAGCGCTGGTTGGCCTGGGAAGTGGCTGCCACCAAATATGTCCTGGAGGGTTACAGCATCAGCGACAACAACGCAGCCTCCATGCTGCACGTGTTTGACCTTCGAAAGATCCTCATCACATACTACGTCAAGGTACACACCTGGTCTAAACAGAGCCTTTCTGAGTGGATCATACATCTCTTTAGCACTTAGCTGACTGAGGACCAAGTCGGTGGGGTCTTTTGTGTGTCTGTTTCTGTCCATCCTTCCTTTTTACATGAATACTCTGTCTGAGCCATGAAAATTCACACAGATGTCAGATAAATTCTTATACATTAAAAATAACCCTCAGTGTATTTTAATTTAAGTAACATCCTGATGTTCTGCAAAGCTACATCCACAGAAAAGAGACGTAAGTTTAATGGCGAGTCTGTAGATGGATGAGAACCTAACTGATACACAGCAGTAGGAACAACAGTCATTGTCAACAAAACAACAGATAAGAAAAACTTCAGCATCCCAAACATCATCAGGGAGTCACAAAGGACATCATTAAAGTACAAAACACTAGGTTTTATAATAATACAGAAAAATTAAATATATATTAGAAATATAGTTAATATGTGAGGAGCTTTTGTTTAAAAGGACTATACTTTACAAAAACACTGAAATGTTTTTAATGAAGCATTTGATATTGGGCTTCTTTTAAATTTTTACTATTCACCATGTAATTTAGTTTTAATATAGAAAATAATTAATTATAAAAAAGGATAAAATAAATGGAATTTCAACACTGTGATTAATAAAGTTTGGCGGTCTGTATTCACAACAAAAAATACATAATTTTTTATTGCCCAGCTAGGAGGTTAACATTTAATATGTTGTGAATGATAAATAGTTTGGTTTAATTGTTTTATGTCGGCACCAACAGAGCATCATTTACTATGTGAGTCGCTCCTCGAAGCTTGATGAGTGGCTGACTAATGAGACCGTCCAGGAGGCTCTGCGTCCTTGTCTCGGGTCCAACTACGTAGACAGCGATCCCACCTTCAACCTGAACATCGATGAAGACTACGACCACAGAGCCTCCGGCATCACCCCTTCCTCCTTCTGTCTGGTTTACCTGGACTGGATCCAGTACTGTAACAGCAGGCGTCAGACGGTGAGACGTCGACACCAAACTCCCACATCAGCTTTATCCTGGCGATTGTTTGTATTAAGAAAAAAGCAAAAAACTTTCATGTATTTACATTTTATTGTTGTGTTTTAGCCAGCGGCTTGTGAAAGAGATTCCCCACTCGTCAACCTTTGTTTTGGTTTGTGTATCCTTGGAAGAAGAGCTCTGGGAACAGCGTCCCACAGCATGTCTGCAAGGTAAAACCAAACCAGAATAATTTAATTATCACTTAAACTAATAATAATTATACAACCAGCAGTAACCAACCATTTTGTCTTGAACAGTTTGGAGCCATTTCTCTATGGCCTCCACGCCCTCTTCAAAGGAGACTTCCGCATCACGTCACCTAGAGATGAGTGGGTGTTTGCAGATATGGACCTGCTGAATCGGGTTGTGGCACCAGGAGTACGAATGTCCCTCAAGCTACATCAGGTGGTCCAGTCTTGTCCTTTATTCATAAAGTACTTTAAAGTAACGCTTAATTAGTTTCCTGTTTCTCCCTCCTACTGGTTCAAAGCAGAGGTACAACTGTCATAAACAACCCTGCTGCACCCTGCTGTAGCGCTAGCAACGAGCTAACACAGACCAACTGATACTAAAAAAGCCACAAAGTAAAAACAACCACAGTTGGACAAAAAATATTTATTATTTTGATTTCAGTTGTAACAAAGCCAGGTCACCATCAATTCATGTTTTTGTAGCCGCCTTTAGCTCCCTCAAATGAGTGGCTGTGCTGATGTTCACTCTGGTTTTAGCTCCAAAGACATTACTCTTACTTTTACTTTCAGGCTCCTCCATGATGCCAACAAATAGCAAACTTCTTCATTTGCTTTGTGTTGATGGTCAGCAAACTGACAAAGCTAACTTCTAGCTTGAGCTACCGGCACAGTAAACAGCTGTTGCTTTAAAGAAGTAACAGCCTCCCACTAGTGTTCCTACCTGACTACAAAACTGTTAAGTACAGTTTCTGGTCAATAGAGGGCTGCAGAGTGCTGTCCAACCATTAGCATTAGCAACTCCACCACACAGCAGAACTCCTTCAAGCTCGTGCTATTTGTGGAGATAAAACATCAACGTTGCAGCGCAAACGGAGTCAGTGGTAGAGTTGTGTTGCTGTTAGCCAATCAGAGGCAAGATGTCAGAATATTAAGAAATAAGACTCCAAATCCTGCTGTCTGAAGCTCAGCTCAGCTCTGGCTCACTTCTACTTCCTGAAACAGAAGTGCCAGAGCTTTTTTCCCCACAGAGATCGATAATTTTTACTAGAGACCACTGTAGATGTGTTGAAAAAACAAGTGAACTTGGTCTTTAAGCAGCTAGAACAGGATCAAAGTGACAGATCACTGTTTCAAAGTGCTGCCTGGGAAGAAAGGGGCTTTATTATAGTCATTTGTCTCAACTAGAGGAAGTGTCATCTAACCAAGGCTCTGGTTTTAGATCAGCCTGGTCTCCAGGTTCATGACAGTTGGTCCATGATGCTCAGCGGAGGAACCAAAAACCAAAAATTTTATTTTTTCTTTCTTGAATAAAAAAATTTGAAGTAATGGCACAAGAGAATGTCTTTTCATTTTAACAGGACATAAATTTGACATTAGTAATTAAAAAGGAAAACAAACTGCATCCCCTGCACTGTAAATACCAAGTTAACCTGTATAATAATAAATAATAATACATTTTATTTAAAATATACCCAAGGACTGTACAAGAAGGCAGTTGAAATGAAACCAAGAACAACAAATCAGCATCTAAAACAGAAACAATGTGACTCTAATCCTCGCTTCCTCCAGGATCACTTCACATCTCCAGATGAGTACGAGGATCCGATGGTTCTGTATGACGCCATCACCACCAACGAAGAGAAGATGTTGATATCTCATGAGGGCGACCCGGTGTGGCGGAGCGCCATCCTAGCTAACATGCCCTCATTGCTCGCTCTGCGCCACATAATGGACGATGGCAGCGATGAGTACAAGATCATCATGCTGAACAAGAGGTTCCTCAGCTTCAGAGTCATCAAGGTCTCTGCTTTATGTTGAGCAGGATTTTAAATGAACACATGTTGCTTCATTAACTGTTTAAACGGAGGCTCAGCTGCTCTGTATGTACCCTTATCTTTGTGCTGCCCCCTTCAGGTGAACAGGGAATGTGTGCGGGGGCTGTGGGCGGGGCAACAACAGGAGCTGGTCTTCCTGCGTAATCGTAATCCAGAGCGTGGAAGCATCCAGAACGCCAAACAAGCCCTGAGGAATATGATCAACTCCTCCTGTGATCAGCCCATCGGATACCCCATTTACGTGTCCCCGCTCACCACCTCGTACGCTGGGGGGCACGGCCAGCTGAGATCTGTGTGGGGGGGCCCCGTCAGTCCACACAACATCTACACCTGGCTCATCAGCAGCTGGGACAGGTGCACCTTTTCACCTGGTGCCTTAGTTGTTCACGTGCTTCTGGGCCGGTGGTCTAACCGGTAATGTCGCCCCCTACAGGCTGCAGAAAGGATGTGGTGCAGGCTGCAACAGCGGAGGAAACATTGAGGACTCAGACTGCGGGGGTGGCTCCGCCTCCATCTCCACTAACCCAGCCATTCACACCACTCAGAGCACACCAGCCTCCAGTCTCCCCCAGCCACCGATCACTACTGTCCAGCCCTCCATCATGGGTTAGTTTTCTCACTTATTTATATCTCTGTTCATTTTCTCCAGTTAATGAATTCAGATTGACTGAATTATTTTTCTTTTTTTTCGTTTTAGGTACAGACAACCCTGTTGGCCCCACCCAGAGCTGGCCTCACCACCCTCAACCTCTCCCATTAGCTCTCCTCAGCCAATCAGAGGGCAGGATAGAGGCGAGCCTGCTTTCTTCTCTACAGCGAACATCCTCCATCCAGGGACTCCTGGGCCAGCAGCTCTCCAGCTCCCAGCTCTCCTTCAGCAGCTCCGTGGCTCCTCCTCCTCTGCCAGGCACAGAGCGCTTCTGCCCAGCCGCTCTCCTGGAGAGCTCGGGGCACAGAGTGAGCCAGAGGAGTGCGCTGCACTACGAGAGTCACTTTGGAAAGTGGAGTTTTTCAGGCAGAAAGGGCTTTAGTGTTCCAGCTGCAGCGGAGGGGGAAGGAGGGCCGATCCAGACGATCCGCACACAGGTAAGGAGACAGCAGGACTGGACTTTATGGGTTTTTTATTTTCTGGTACGGTTCTTTTAGACGGCACATAAACAAAAACGGCATGTCTGCTGTTAAAAGATGAACAAAACCAGGTGCTGCTAAGTGTAGCTTTATGTGCCTCAGTAATAAAATCAGAATGTTCCTGAGGTGACGGAGAGCTGATTGGTGTTAGCGTTAGCACCAGGGGGGGTGTAGCCATCACAGAAACTCCACCTGTAGCTGCTCACAGAGCCGCCAGCGCCCTGATGGAGAGGTTCTCTTTATTCATTGCTGAGGTCAGCCATGATGCCCACGTGCTGCCCCCCCCCCCCCCCCCCCCCCCCCCCCCCCCCCCCCCCCCCCCCCAACGAGGAGGTCCGTGTGAGTGATGCTGCTGGACGTGAAGAGCAGCAGGTGTTGAACTGGTCTGTTAGGGTTCTGTAGTCATTCCATTCTTTCTAACGTTGAGACCGTTTCTAGTTTCTGACTGAGGACACTGATGACTTTAGGATGGGAGCCATACCATCATTGTTCCCTAGGCAACTACAGCACTGTACTGTATCCTATTGAGGCCAGCTGTGGGGTCTGGCATGAACTTCTGTAGTTGTGAGTTTATTGTTGCTGAGACAGAGTTTGTTATTGTCAGTGGGAAGGTGAGTCCCGCCTGCTTGTTTCAGGTTGGTAGAGAAAACACCTAAATCCTCCTGCGATGATCGTTTGTGTTTTCCTGCTCTGATTTCCCAGGATTGTATTTTTTTGTAATCCGTTTCCTCGTGTCTCCTACAGCCCGCCCCCCCGGCTCCTCTACAAGAGGCCAGTCTGACTCACGATCCTCTGGGGGTCACTCAGACTCTGGACCCGATGATGCTGGCTGCAGGTGAACCCCCCACCCCAAAAGAGGAATCCACAGAGCTGCCTTTACTCGATCACCTACTCCGGTGATATTTTCTACAAACGAGAAGCACACAGTGGACCGACTCGGGCCCACGCATACCAAACTCAGTCCCGCCTTTGGGACTCGTTCCATCTCAACTAGCTAGGATTTCCAGTGTCCCACTGCAATACGGGCTGGATCTGAGTACCCCCTCTCTTCTGGGCCATACAATCTCTCACCATCTGATAGCATGCTGAGCTGATGCACGTGTCAAATCACCACAGGGTTTGATTATCTGCTCACTCCTTTTTTACTGACATGGACTCTGTGTGTGTCTGCGGACAGCCTTCAGGCTGGATCAGTAGTGACAGGCCACAAAGGCCAGTGCAATTATGAGGGATGTTTCAGGACGGTTTATTTTTCTAAACGGAGAAAAGTGGACGTACTCCGATGTCCGTCATTTGACATCAGCAGCAACATTATTATTTTTCACAGCCAATAAAAAAACACATCAGCTTGTTGCTTTGAAGGACACGTGGAAACCTGATGAGCCTTGTGTGGACGTCAACGTTTAACGGGANAATAAAAACAGGAGTGGACCTAAAACAGAGCCTTGGGGTGCCCCACAGAACAGGTTTGTGGAATCTGACATGATTTGGTTATACAGACACTGAAACTTCTGTTAGAAAGGTACGATCTGAACCAGTCTAGAACAGTTCCAGAGATTCCCACCGAATGATGAAGTCTGTTAATTAAGGTGCTGTGATCAACAGTGTCAAAAGCTGCAGAAAGATCCAACAATACTAAGACTGTAAATTCCCTGTTGTCTGCAGCCATCATGATGTCACTGGAAACTTTAAGCAAAGCTGTTTCTGTTGAATGATTTTTACGAAAACCACATTGGAATTTATCAAAGTTGTTGTGAAGTTCCAGAAAAGTAATCAGTTGATCGGCCACAACTTTTTTTAAGATTTTAGAGATAAAGGGCAATTTAGAAATGGGTCTATAATTATTAGGCTGAGAGGAGTCCAAACTGGGTTTTTTCAGGATCGGTTCAACAACAGCATGTTTGAAAACTGAAGGTACAGAGCCAGATTGGAGAGATAGGTTAATAAAATCCACAATGCATGGGCCAATTTGGTCAAAGACCTTAAGAAGCAAAGTGGTTGGGAGAAAATCAACAGGGCAGGAAGTTGGTTTCATGTTTTTCTGAATGAGACAGATGTCCTTTATGAGTCATAAACCGGCTCAGTGCAGGTGAAATGTTTCTGGGTCTTCCACTTGACTTTTTTTCTTCCACAACCCTCAGGATCCATCCATCCATAATCATTTCATGTATGCCGATGACTTGGCCATCCTTTCTCCCAGTAGTGCTGGTTTTCAGCAGCTGCTGAACACATGTTCTGATTATGGACAGAAGTATGATGTGCAATTTAATGCAAAAAAGAGTGTTGTGCTGATTTGTCGGACCAAAGGAGATAAAGATCTTTGTTTCCCAGACTTTTACTTGGTTGACAAGAAGATAAATGTCCGTGCCAAAACTAAGTATTTGGGTCACATCATCACAGATCAGCTCTGTGACGATGATGACATTTATAGGCAATGTCACACTTTGTATGCCCAGGCCAATATTTTGGTCAGGAAATTTCACATGTGTTCTGACAATGTAAAAATCCACCTGTTTAGAACCTACTGCTCACCTCTGTATACCGCGCCTTTGTGGTGTAAGTATAAGAAAGCCAGCTTGCAGAAGCTCAAAGTAGCATATAATGATGCATTAAGGACTCTGCTTGGGAAGCCTAGGTCCAGTAGTGCAAGTCTTTTATGTTGTAATGCTCTTGTCCGGACCTTCCAAGCTCTAATGAGAAATTTGATGTACAGGTTTATCTTGCGGTTGAAACGATCTGAGAACAGACTTCTCCGGATGCTGGTGAATCCCAGTTTTAGTGCAGTGCATTACCAGTCATCCATTTGGAGACACTGGTATGCATGTCTTTTATCATTTTTTGTATCGTTTTTATGTGTTTTATGTTGTTTGCTTGTTTTTAATGTGGACCTTGAGTCTGATAATAAAGTTGATGATGATGATGATGATGATGATGATGATGATGATGATGATGATGATGATGATGATTCTTTACCCTGATGTAAATGAAAACTGTTTTTTAAGTTTTCAGCTGATGACATCACAGAAATTCCTGCTGGGAAACAGCTCAGCAGCTTTGACGCAGGTCTCCATGATGACGTCAGATCAGCGTAAAATTCTCCGTTATGATTGAACAAAAATCACGAAGGAATGTGAACATTTACACTGAATGAGCTGTGCTTCAGACAGGAGCGATGGATGGGTTTTGGATGTTTCCGGGTTTAAACAGGAACGTGGAGCTGGAGGGAACGCTGGTTTTAGAAACAAAGTGTGATTGACTTGGGGTCACATTGTGTTAAGTGTTCCCTTTATTTTTTTGAGCAGTGTGTATATGTATACATATATATGCACATTTGTGGTGCGCTGGAGGTCATGTTGCAGGGCTCTGGCAATGCTCCTCCTGTTCCTCCTTGCACAAAGGCAGAGATAGCGGTCCTGCTGCTGGGTTGTTGTCCTCCTACGGCCTCCTCCACGTCTCCTGATGTACTGACCTGTCTCCTGGTAGCGCCTCCATGCTCTGGACACTACGCTGACAGACACAGCAAACCTTCTTGCCACAGCTCTCATTGATGTGCCATCCTGGATGAGCTGCACTACCTGAGCCACTTGTGTGGGTTGTAGACTCCGTCTCATGCTACCACTAGAGTGGAAGCACCGCCAGCATTCAACAGTGACCAAAACATCAGCCAGAAAGCAGAGGAACTGAGAAGTGGTCTGTGGTCACCATCTGCAAAACCACTCCCTTATTGGGGATGTCCTGCTAATTGCCTATAATTTCCACCTGTAGCAGTGCACACACACACACACACACACACACACACACACACTTATATATAAATATATACTAACAGCACTGTAATTTAAGTCTATTTTAATTTTAGATAAATGTTTTAGTAACAAGTTCTGTGATCACTATTTGCATTGCTCATAAAAGCGTTCCTTGATGTGTTAACTTAGATTTTTCTATATGGACCTGATGTTTTATTTTTAATTTCTAATTATTCAAGACTGACAAAAGAGCACAGTATTATTCCACCATGGTGATGTAAAAGGAAAGTTTAGAAGTCTGTTAAACAATAAATGACTTTATAAAGCCAGTTGTTTTGTTATATAATAATCTTTTAGTCTGCCACAATAATGTAATGAATTTAAATAAAAATACATCAAAATGAGGGATTTTCTCAGCCATTAGTAGGTGAGATTAAAAAAGATTAATTAGATTAATTCATTACAGGTCATGATTAATTAATCTAAAAAATAATCTCATGACAGCACTAATTAGGACTGAATTATAAAGCTGAGTTTGAGGATGTTCTGATGTCTATTACTACTGAACTAGAAGTGTTGCTAGGCAACATAAAAACAACCTTCATAGAACCTAAATTCAAATTTGCATTTTTTAAAAAACATTCTTTTGTGGTAAGTTAAGAACTTTAGCCAAACCGTCACATCTCACTTGAGACGGTCGCAGAGACACTTGACGTCGATCTTCGATAGTTTCTCAGCTTTGTGACTTCAGCAGCAGCATCATGAGTAAACCCATTAAACTGTGTTCCTGTCACTGCGCTCCTGCTCTGACTACAGATCCAGGTAAATCAGACAACGTTACAAAAATAAACTCATGTGGAGTAATGTTAGTTATTTAAGCTAAAGAAGGGCTAAAAGGTGTGACCAGCAGCAGCAGCAGGTTTAAGGAGAAGCTAGTGGGAGCAGACTGAAAGGTGAGACAGGCTCAAACTAACGGTGCAAAAACAATAAGTCGGACCGAAAAATAAATCAAATATGACAATCTCAAGGGTTTGATGGACGATAAATCATTGTCATGTCTCTTCATGCTTTTATATCAGAGTTNGGGTTACTTGAAGAATCAATGTTTAGAACTGTTTGTCTTTGGGATCAATAACACCCCATCCAGCCAGCTCTCCGCTCCCCCCACACACACACTACTGTACTACTGCTCCTCCTGCTACTACTAAGAACCCACTACTACTGCTGTCTACATGAGTTAATCCAGCGTTTTAGTTGGAGAGTACACGTAAAAAGCAAAGGTGGATTATTAATCTGAATGTTGTCTTACAGAAATATTTACAGGGTTTGTCCTCATGGTGTGCTGGTCTATTGCCTTCTGTCAACTGTTTGTCCCTATCTTCATATTTTCATCATCTCAGCGACGGCGATCTTCTCACAAAGTTTAGTTTTGGTTTTCGCTGAGCTGTGTCATGTTTTTACGAGCAGTCACTCAGAACTTTTCAAGACCAGACTAAGCTACCTGATTGTCAGAACCAGCTTATGAGATGAGCAAATTTTATAAAATAACTCCAGAACTCTGCATTATTGCTGAAAATCAGAAAATCCACCTGAGAGGAGTCTGGCTGCTCGTAGGCGCTCTACACAGCAGCAGTTTAAAAACACATTTATGTTCCTTTGAGTTAGCAATTCAACTGGAATTTTCCTGAGAACGCGCGTTGAAGATGGTTTCTTTCCCTCTCTTGCACTATGTTTGACCACTGTGAAAAGCTAAAACACTGAGTTTTTGGTGGGTTGTAGTCAAACAAACAGGAGAGAAGCTGTCGGCGTTTCCTCTGCTTCAGTGGGTTTTTGTTATTATTCCTTGTGTCCAGGTGGCTGCAGTAGTTATAACGTTGTGCCATAGCATTAACCTCCAGTCTAACACTCACAGAAAACAGGAAAGAGACCACAATCCTGAGAATTTGACTTTTTCTGCAGGAAGTTTTTTTTTTTTTTTAAGTGGGGTTGTTGGAGTTTCAATGGCTGCATCATTCAGATTTTTATTTAGCTGAACAATTGCGGTGCAGTGTGACAAACCAAAACATAGGTTTTGTCCAAATTTTAGTTTTTAATTGTCAGGTGTACAGAAAACAGCCTTTCCTGCTGAATATGAACCTGTTAGCTTGACCTGCCTGTTCTCTTGTAAAAAGAAAACTTAAAAAGTCTAACCCTTTAGAGGAAGGCGTAGGGTTCATGTTTCTGTTACAAAACGCTCAACAGTTTTTCCTCTAAGCTGCTTATGAACATTTATTTTAGCAGCTCAGAACTTTCAGCCAGAAGCTACAATAAGTGAAACGTGAGTCAGCAGCTCTCTCCAAACACCATCTCAACTCAGGAAAAAACACTTTTTTGATCAGTGCTGTTTTTTTTAATTCATTTTGTAAATAAAGAAACAGGGATTTTTTTTTTTATTTTTTTTTGCTGGGAGTCAGGAAAGCACAAGCTAACAGACAGACCGAGGTGTCAAAAAGGGATTGTTAATCTCTGAAATGATGTACAGCATGTTTCCTATATAAATATATATTTAAAATATAAATCTATTTTATTATTATTGGGTTTTGGTTCCTTCATCAAAGACACTATATGCTGAGTTTCGGGGTGGGATTCTTGAGTTTTTTTCGTCGCCGTGGGGAGCTGCGAGGACTGAAGCGCTCCATGATGAAAACGTGCAGTTTGGGGAAAATCACCTTTTTTGCACAAAATGTATCGAACACCATCCCAGTTCGTTTTGAATCTAGTTGTTTTGGGAGGTCTTTTATTTAAGAGCGTTAATTCAATGTTCTGTACAGTTTTTTATGTGTTTTTTTTTCTTCTATTTAAATTAAAGGGTTTGTGTCTTTGTTTGCAAATCGGTGGCTTTGATTCAGTAATTTTCCTTTTTTTAAAAGCAGTCCTAGAATTTAAAACCACATTTACCTTGTTGGATAAAGGCAGCTTGGAGTTTTTCACCTTTAAAGTGAGGACCTTAAGTAGCAAAGTCAGGACATTTGCCCGGTCCTCACTTTGGTGCAGTCTCACAGGGCTCAACTCGTTAGTTTTAGAGGTGTGGTGTGAATTCAGTTTAGTTGAGGTTAGGGTTAGGAATAGATCAGCATTGGTTAGGCGTAATACAGTCACAAAAATGAATGGAAGTCAATGGATGGTCCTCACTAAGATGGTTAGACGAGAATGTGTGTGTGTGTGTGTGAGTGAGTGAGTGACCAACATAAGCACCACAGCCAAGGAAAGTAATTTTACTGCTACACACATGTACAGGGATAAAGACGAAGCCTGTGAGCGGTTGCTCTTCTAAAAACTACAGCGTTCAACAAAGAACTTCAGATCATTACTATTTAGCTTTTATTCATACAAAATAATTCAATAAGAGTTGCTCCAGAACTGTGTTAAAGTCTCTGCTGACATCAGATCCTGTCCTCAGGGCTGTTTGTATTCAAAGCTCCATCAGTCTTCACACTCCTGTCTAATCTCTTCAGAGCTTAACCTGATAGACGTGTGTTTAGAGGAGCTGAAACGACCAGAATAGTTAATCTAAACCTTGATCCTTGAGGGCCACTACCTGCACCAACGCACCTGGTTTGCATCAGTAGGTGATTAACAGGCCCAGTGGCACAAAAAGTGGGTATGCCATGATGGGAGAAATATTTTAGTTGGCATTTTCTTTGTTTATTCATGGTTTGTGCATGAGTAAATGATATGATTAATAACAAGCACATCACCGATATGGCACCCCCCTTGGTGGGGTTGCCTCCTCACCTTTTCCACCCCATACCCAGCTAGATTTCCTGGCACACGCCTTGCTTTCTGGTAGAATAATTGTCTTTCAAAGTCTCTGAACACGCAATCATTGATCAGGTGTGTTGGAGCAGTGCCCCCCCCCCCCCCCCCCCCCCAGGGACAAGGGTTGAATGACCCTGAGCTAAGGACATGTCAAAGGTCTGCTACACGTTGAGACCTGAGAATTACGTTCCACAACTCATGATTAAAGGTTCAGCATAGAATACACACTCAGCTCCTACCCGTGTGTTTAAGGGACCTGAACATCTGGAGACATATACACAAAATGCAGGTTCTCATGTTTAATGCAGCAGTGGCATGAAGAAAAATCATTTTAAAGGCTAGTTTTCAACAAATCTGGGTACAACATGTTGCTGTGCTGGAAGCAGCACTCAGGCTGCACCAGGTCATCACCTTAAAGGTCACTGAGTGGCGCCATGTTTTAGAGTTTATGTTAAAACCTGATGGTCTTCAGACAAAAGAGCGTTTCATCAGAGATGGGGTGTAGCGGATCTCGTTGTAACACTCCTCTTCCTCTGACTTCCTCTGCCTCCACCTGCCATCCTGCCCCGTGCGATGCAGCCACAGGATGAGGACCAGTAAAGCCAGCAGCACCAGGCTCATGGCCAACGTCAGCAGAACTGCCTGCAGTAAACCCGAGGGGCTGTCTGGGGCTATAGCACAGAAAACACATTTAGAGAGAGGAAAGTGTTGTCCAGCAGAGAAAGAGTCAATAAGAAAAACTCCTTAGCTAACCTGAGTGAGTGTTCATTGTTCCCTGCAGAGGTCTGAGGTTCATTCCTCATTAGAGACACTCTAAAATTTACTTGTTACAGTAGAAAAGTGGACTCAGTTACCGTTTGGTATTTGGACTTTGGGAAAATGTTTGATTCTGTGATAGATTAATATGCAAATTACATAAATATGGTGTTGACATTAGATTAAAATAAACCTTTAGCTTGTAGCTTTTCACAGGCCTATAAAACAGAGATTATGCATTCATTATTATTTTAATTAAATGTGGAGTCCCTCAGGGGTCTGTTTTCAGGCCTACATTATTATTATTATAATCGTCATTAAATATTCCCCCACTATAAAATCTCCAAAATGTAAAAAAAAAAAAAAAAAACTAAACTGTACCATCCCATTTTTGTCTTATTTAATTGTATTACAAATGATACAGAAAGTTTATCATAATGGTAAAACAAATGGCTGTTAGGCTTCAGTGGAACCAAATGTGAAGGAATATGTGTTATCATTATTAAATAGAAATACATTAGAGACAGAACATGATGAGAAATATTGGGATGTATTAGTAGTTGACATGATCATTATTTATTAGGGAAAATATATTAAGTAAATACACTGAGCAAGCCTCAGTTTATTTCAGCTAAGAGTACCATTTAATCATGTATAAAAGCTGTGTTGTGTAGATGTTTGGTCCCATATTTATAGCAGGGACACTATTTAAAGAAAAAGTCCAAAGTAGAGAAACAAATGGCCCGTTTCCACAATCAGATCTTCGGGGGTAATTTTATCTGACCTTCACGGCATCGGCATGTCTCCATTTCAATGGGGCCGGCCCAGAAGGACCATTTTCTGGGCCATTTCAGAGACCAACCTTGCACCTGAACTGGGGTATGTACTGGAAATAGGTCCAGTAGAGTCGCTGGGCAGGGCTTGTGGTTAACTTGTGCTGATTGGTTGTAACTCAGTAGGAAATGACATCAGCAGATGTCACCAAAACAACCGGCATTTGTAAAATTTTAAGAGTTGCTGGTGAAGCAGATTAGAAGGAAATGGAATGGATTAAATTATGGCGCATTTTAACAAAATTAAACTGTTAATGTTATTAATGTCCGTGGACGTCTTTTGGTGCTGATCAGTGACATCACTCACTGCAGAAACAATCGCTATACGCTGACGTCTTAGCAACGTCCTGAAAGGGCTGGTTTTGTATGAAGACACAGCAGCTGGGAGGACCGAGCTATCATATTTTCCCTGTCATCTTCCCCCTCTCAGAACTCCTGAAGTGGGAACACAGCCATTGCTTGTCCCTGGCATAAGTCGTATGAGGATAGTTTAAAAGAATTAAGATCAACAAGACTGGAAACCAGAAGAATTAAGGTTGACTAGAGTATAAATTCAATTCAGTTTTTTTATACAGCGCCAAATCACGACAAGGGTCATCTCAAGGCACTTCACAAAAGTTTCCTATATAAGGAACCCAGCAGATTGCATCGAGTCACTGACTTGTGTTAGTGACTTTACAGAAATCCTCATATTAAGCAAGCATGTAGCGACAGTGGAGAGGAAAACTCCCCTTTAACAGGAAGAAACCTCCAACAGAACCTGGATCAGTGTGAGCAGCAAATGGTCTAAAGTTGGTGAACTGTAATACTTTCTGTACAAAGAAAATCAATATTGTCATCAATTGAGAAACATCAACTGTAGTGATGGGTGCAGCAACACTGATGCGTATGCGCATGTATCTAGCTCATAGAGCGAGACCTCGTGTTGGTGCAGGTATCGTTTAGGAAGTAGTCACGTGACCGATACAGCTGCTGTTTCGCCTGTCACTGAAGCGCCAAACTGTTAAATGGAGGAGCGTCTCCATCTGTCAGCAGGATGAGTTTCTGCCAAAAGTACATCTTTTGAAGCAAAATGATTCCACTGTTGCATCATGGAGCCAGAAAGATTACAGACGGTGGTCCATGTGGGATCATTTTGTTCTTATATCGGCAAATAAGTAATTTTTTATTTCTTTGTTTCATCCTGTTCCTCTCAGTTTCTGCTTGATCCATCAGAATTTTGTTTCTAAATTATTCTTTTTAAATCATTCATACTGTTTTCTGCAGGTTAAATGTTGCATTTGTTCAACTGAACATTAATAAAAGCATGATGTCAATGCTGAGACATCACAGAGAAGATATTTTAAACTTGGGTAAAGATATTAAATAATGCAATATGGAATACAATTAAATAATGTTATTGCATACACTAGCTCATTGAATCAGTGTGTCAGATAGTCTTGCTATTAGGTTTGCCTGCAATGATGCCTAAGATCCAGCAGGTGTCAGTAGACCAACATAGTGACTGTATCAATACAGTTTGGGTAATGTGCTGCAAGGCTTCACCAGGCCTCATCCACCCATCACTAGTGTTCTGCTTATGGACCAGCCCTCCCTTTGTCCTCCCAGTTTTAAAGTCTTGATATCATCCCCACTTAATATCATTTGATGTTGTTTGATTTAATGCTCTGATTTTAAATGTATTCTATATGTTCGACTTGTGCTTTTAAATATTATCATACTCCAGTTCTCATCATCCCACAGGCCTATTTCCTACCAGACACAGCTGACTAGTAAGTGGTGGATTAACGAGGGCTGAATTCCATTTAGAGAAAGTCTTGCTTGCACCACTACAGTAATAGAATGCAGCCATTGTCAAAACAGCAGTGCTTTTTAAGTCATGTCTGCTATGAAACATTTATTAATCATTTGCAGTTTGTAACATGTGAAACGTTAGCCTCATTTCAATAAAATTATCTCAGGTGTAGCCATTGTTGCATTGGCCAATGTTGATTTGTTGTGGCGGCCATCTTGAATCGGGTTGACTCCAAAAGTGAATCGTTTGTAGATTTTCATCCAATCATTATTTTTCATTAGACTCCATCCAGACGATCATGAGATATTTGGCCAGTAGACACAAACTTATATATTTTATAGCATCAATAAGTAAAGTTGAACCCTGAGAAAAGTCTGGATTTTCAGAACGTTGTTGTTAAAACCGTCTGAATTAAACACTCACTGCTGTAAATAGCCAGGTTGACGTAGCAGTTTTCTGTTCCCAGGATGTTGGTGGCAGAGCAGCGATACAAGCCCGACGTCTGAGAGGACACATTGACTATTTGGACCGAACCTGAAAAGTCCCCTGAGTGGCGAGAGACACAATCACATCAGTGACCAGCTGAGGGAAACGATCTGAGAACACAGCTGTTGGGTTACAGAGGAATCGACATGGAAGTTCAGAACTCTATTAATTATTACACGTAGACAACCTGGTGTGTTTGATTTGAATGAGATCTGTACCACTGTTGCCTCACAGCAAGAAGATCACTGGTTTGAATCCCACCTGCACTGGCTTTCATGTTTTCCATGCATGTGTGGGTTTTCTCCAGATGTTCCAGTTTCCTCCTACAGACACATGTTGTCTAGAACCCCTAAATAGTCCCTAGCTGTGACTGAGTGTGAGTGGTGGTCTCTGTGTGTCCCTGTGATGGACTGGAGATCTGTCCAGGGTGTCTCTGCCTCTCTGGAGATGGACACCAGCTCCCTGCGACCCTACTGAGGAAAACGTGGTTCAGATAATGGATGGATGGATGGATGGAAACACAGTGGTGCTGATAGGTGAGCTGATGGTGTCACTTTTAATAAAAGCTGTTCAAAAGTGTAAAAACTATTTTTATTTCCAAAGCTAGAGGTACCAGAGGCAGCAGTAGCTCAGGAGGTACAGCGGGTTGTCCAACAGTCAGAGGGTTGTAGGAGCAATCCCGACTCCAGGGCAGAGAATTCTGCTGTTGTGTCCTTGGGCAAGACACTTAACCCACCATAACGCTTTACAATAAGGGTCCTTTTATTAACGTTCCCGGTATTAAGTGTCCTTAAGGTTAGGACAAAGGGTCGGGGGGTGGGGGTGGGGAGTTGTTGGTCTGCTTAGTAATGCATTACATAATGTGGTTATGCAGTTGTTAACACTTTATTTAATAGTTTATTAATGTTAATAATTCACTGAGTAACTTTAATAAAGGGACCCTTATTGTAAAGTGTTACCAACCCACCTTGCCTGCTAGTGGCAGTCAAAGGGACCGGTGGACCCTGTGCTCGGCAGCCTCGCCTTTGTCAGTGCACCCCAGGGCAGCTGTGGCTACATTGTAGCTCATCGCCACCAGCGTGTGAATGTATGTGTGAATGGATGAAGGATTCACTGCTGTAAAGCGCTTTGGAGTCCTGACTCTGACATCTTCAGATTCACACGTCTGATGTAAAGTCACTCAAGCAGAAATTATTTTTCTTAGGAGCAAGCTAACGTGAAAATGATCATTTATTACTCAGATATCAAATTAAACTGGTTACATCAGCCCAATGGCGGTTCTAGGGGTGGGGCCATAGGGCCATGGCCCCTGCTGAAATCTGATTGGCCGCTGAAGTGTTCTGTCACTTATCTATCTTTTGCGCTATGATCTGTTTAGAGGTGGATGCAATTCCAAGTCCAAACACTAGTGGTGCTAATGAGCCAAATAGGAATTTCCAGCTAGAAATCTTGTGTACGGATGTTGGACTAACACTTGGCCCCTTGATGGCCCCTGACTCAGAAAAATCCTAGCTCCACCACTTCATCAGTCTGACATTTATGCACAAATCAAACACACTTGCATGCACGCACACACAGACTTTAGAGGAGCTGTGTGACACTGACCCTCCATGTTGATGGGAAGTGGGATTTCCTCTGGATTCACTTTCTCCCAACGGATGTCCGGTGTCGGGACGCCCTCTGCCACGGAGCAGGACAGACGGACGCTTCCTCCCATGTCGGTGTCTCCGTCCCATTTGCAGTCAGGTAAGGAAGGAGGCTCTGCAGGAATAAACCCAAAGCTGTGTCACTTTCTAACATTTCAGGTGTTACTTCTACTCTCCTTTCGTCCAGCTTTTGTAGTGAGTAGAATGGAGATTTTATTCTCCTAAAATGCATCAAAATGCCACCTTTGATCTTTAAAGCAGAATTTCCTTTTTTTTTTCAAAAAAAAATTCCATTTACTTTTCTCTATTACCACTGCCATTACAGAGGAGGACAGTTATTTTGCCCAACACAGGAACATGGTGATGACACCAGTCAGGATGATCCTGTTGATCTTTGTTCTAAAATCCATTTTTCCAATAAAAATACAAATATTACCAGCTGAAACATTTTTAATGCGAGGTCAGTGATTATCTAGAGGTGGCACCAAAACCAAAGGCCTGATAGGAAGTTCAAGTGTTTAAAAAAATTATAACAAATAATTTAACATTAACATACATTTTAGTTTTTTGTGTTGGATAAAAAGTGATGCAATCACAAACAAATGAATAAATATCTCCCTGAAGCTCAACGGGACAGAGACTAGTACCCAGAACACTGAGCTCCAGCTCCCCGATGCCTGGATCTGCCGTCTCTGGTAGATTGTTGACCATGCAGCGGTACATCCCTGCGTCTGACAGTCGAGTGTCATTCAAGAGGATGTCTGCACTCAGAGGAAGACCTGTAAAAGCCACCCTGCCTATGAGGGAGGGGTCTTCTATCACCTGCCCGTGGTCGTAAACAATCACCTGGAAGTCATTTAGAAGGTTATTATTCTCTAATCAGCTTGTCGCCGTGAGCCATCAGTGGGTGTGTTTGAACATCCAGACCTGTATTGGGGTCTCTGGGCTGGAGGAGCGAGCCAGGGTCCAGATGATGTTGAGTGTGGAGAGGCGGGAGGAGGTGTAGAAAGAGCAGGGCAGGATAACTGAATCTCCTCGAACCACCTCCAGGCTGGACTCCCTCATGCTCACCTTCAGAGCAGCTGGAACCACAGTGGAACAAGCAGCTTCCTTACATGATTTATTGTCACAAATCTACTTCAAACTCTGGTTTTCCTGTTGTTCAACTCGTTCTCCTCTCCCTCATCATTACTGCAGTAATGAACCTCCTCCTCTGACACCTCCCCAGGCCATTTGGAGTGTGTGTGTGTGTGTGTGTGTGTGTGTGTGTGTGTGTGTGTGTGTGTGTGTGTGTGTGTGTGTTGGGGTGGGTGATTCAGTGTGCAAATCAGCTGTTAATTACACTTGACAGATTTGAGGGAGAGCCAAAGTGATCAGAGTAGAACAACAACCCGCTTCACTTTCTTAGTAAATCACCAGTTTTCAAACCGTCTGTCTAAAACGAGCCTCTGTAATTTCGATTAAAATGTCCAAACAGAGCCCGGCTAGGGTCTAACAAGAAAACATTGCACGTTAAATACTTTCACAAGTTACAAATCCAACTGTGGGAAAACTTTTATGCACATTTGATCAAAAGTTTCCTTCCATCTGTTGTTTTTTAAATGAAGCTTGTGTGAAAAATCGAAGAAGCTGCACCAGCTGCAGATTCATCAAAACCCTCAAAGCTGTAGCATTGAGCAGAAGTTGCCACCGTTATTTCTCATCTTTGTCCCAACAGACTGCCGACCAGCCAACTCACCATTCTCCCAAACGCTGAAGCACACACACATGATCCAGAGCGTCCATCCTCCTAGAGAACCCATGCCGAACGTCCTCCCAGCCTCACAAACTGGTGACCAGATGATCCAGGCATGCATGATTAATTTACTGAACGATGTGACCAACCCTCCTCTGTCCTCCCCCCTTTTTTATTCTCTGCTCAGAAACACTGGAGAGCTGTCAACGGAGGCTGCAGGAATGCCCCAGTTAACTCTTTATCATGATTTTTTAAGCTTATCTGTTAATGGATTTGTTGAATTCCTCTTTATCTTCTGCTTGTGTGTTACAGTTGCCAGGGTGGGGGTGTTTATATGTTGTTAGTTGTTGAATTCAAACATAAGATTCTATTCAATTTTGTTTTTTAGACGGGACCAATTTCACAAAACAAGTCATCTGAAGTCACTTTACAGAGCAAAAATTCCAGTTGAACCTATTAAAGCCATCCTATATGCGACATTTTCATATTTTTAATCATGTTCTTGAGCCAGTATGTGTAAAATGACCCTTTATGTCATGAAATGTCACTCAGACCCCCACCGCCCTCTGTGGCCAGAATACCACACTTGCAACTTCAGAGTGCCAGTCCAGTCTCCATAGTATGTTGCACTTAGAAAAAAAATGGAGCTGACATGCCTGGCGCTGCAGTCTGCTTCCAGCATGTTTCCTGCATGTTTTATATCATGAACACAGCTGATTTGTTTGATTTAGTGATGAACCGCTCCTGTAGACACTAATGAAGGCTGAGGAGACATTTCAGCAGTTAGATTAAGGTGTTAAAAAGACAAACGCACAGCGAGGAGATAAGTATCACTTTTGCTTTCACCAACGAAACACTAGGGGGTGCTAAAAGTAAGTCAAACTGCCTAGTGTTCCTTTAAACATTGCATTGAGTTCAGTTTAAGTTTTCTATCTAAGAACACCCAGCGGATTGCATGAAGTCCGTAACTTGTGTCAGAGACTTTACAGCAATCTCCATACTAAGCAAGCATGTAGCAACAGTGGAGAGGAAAACTCCCGTTTAACAGAAAGAAACCTCTAGCGGAACCTAGCAGAACAGTTGAAATAATAAGAAAAAATGCAATTGGACAGTAGTGGTAGAAGAAAGTAGCAGTGTGGAAAAGTGGTCAGTATGTCCTACAGCAGTCTAAAACCTTGTTCACACCTAATCTAGAACGGATGCAATGGGGATTCCATACGGCTTCCACATAGACCAAAAATCATTGAGTCCAATCAGAGCGTTCACACCAGCTGTGGTGCTTTGCGGATCCAAATTCGGAGCTATGGTAAGTTTCTGCATGGGATCTATTTTTCCCAGATCGAAGGTTCTTTACTTTGTTCCTGGAGGCAAATGTAATGCCGTTCAGATCAGATGATTAACTAAGCAGTTTCCTTTTCAGAGATTCGGGTCCATAGCTGACAACTTCAGTTTTGTCATCAGAAAGTTTAGGGTCATCCAGATTTCTATGTCTTCAAGACAAGCCTGTAATCTACCTAACTGATTAGGTTCATCAGGGTTTATGGATAAATATAACTGAGTATCGTCAGCATAACGGTGGAAGTCGCCATGCTGTCTGATGATTTTACTGATTAGAAGCAAATATATAGTCAAAGAATTGGTCCAAGCACTGAACCCTGTGGTACTCCACAAGTAACCCTAGAGTAAGAAGATTTCTCATTTACATGAACAAACTGAAATCTGTTGGACAGATTTAAACCAGCCTAGCGCTGTTCCTTTGATCCCTACAACATGTTCGAACCTTTCTAACATAATATTGTGATGGAATATATATATATACAGTATATATAAAATGTATTTTTATTTACTGTGCATCAGTAGTTGTTGATTCAAGGCAGTGGAGGATCTGAGGACATCAGTGGAGTGAAGAGACATTCAGAGACAAGTGTCTGACTCCTCCAGCGAGTCGTGTGGTGATAAGGAGATCCTCCAGTTCTGACCTGTGGGCTCAACAAACTGCCTTTTGATGGATTTACATAAAACGACTTTGTGACTCATAAGTTGATCTGCCTGCAAAGTTCTCCTGTGATCATCCTAATTTTACTGAGTTCAGAGTGAAAACGCCTCAAGTTGGCTCACATTTGTGCCACAAGGGCCAAAATTAAAGCTAGTCAGATTTAAGGAGCTTCACACAATATTAAACCCTTGCATATTAGCAATCTGTGATCATTTGCATTCTGTTTTACTGTGGGAGGAACTCTGAAACCAGGATGATCAACACAGCAGCAAGTTTTCAAACTTGACCTTTTTGTAAAGTTCCAGTGGCTGACAGCAGCTGTCTCACTCTACATCTTGCGACTTGTTTGGACTCCTGTCATCTCTCTTTCCCCATCGATTTGTTACCATGGCAACTTCAGGAAGACGGTTCGTTAGTTACTCTCTCTGTTGTGGTGGTGACATCCAACAACAACAGATCATCACTCTGGATTGCATTCCTTTTTTGGTTTAGGTAACTGAGATCACTGATCCCACGTCTGACATCTGGATGCTTGGGTCAGATCACAGCTCAGGGCCATTTGTGGCCCTAGACAGCAATTCAACAATGATTGAATTTTTTTGGTTTTGGTGCAGATACTCATGGTGATACATTTTTATGTTCAGATAACTAATGTCAAGCTAAAATACAGATGAAATAAAATCTTTTTAAAAAAGCAGACTTGTGAGCATCGTTCATAAAACTGGACTAAATCCAGTAGACATGAAGACAGAGTGACCCAAAGTAACATTTGTCTACAAGGCTAAAAAACGAGACAATAATAAACTCATCAGATCAAGTGAGGTTTTTATTTTATTAAATCTATGACTCGCTTTATCTGGATTGACAGATAAAGTGGACTGTTTATACAAATATATACACTGCTCACAAAAATTAAAGGAACACTTTAAAGAAACACTTTAGATACACCAGATCTCAATATGAAGTTGGATATCTATACAAATAACGACAGGGCAATGTCTTAGGAACAAAAGGATGCCAAGTCTTTTAATGGAAATAAAAGTTTTCAGCCTACAGAGGGCTCAATTGTGTAGACACCCTAAAATCAGAGTGAAATGAAGATGTGGCAGGCTAGTCCATTATTTCAAAAACTTAATTTCTGCAACTCAAAATGCTTTTCAGTATCATGTATGGCCCCCACGAGCTTGTGTGCATGCTTGACAACGTCGGGGCATGCTCCTAATGAGACAACGGTTGGTGTCTTGTGGCATTTCCTCCCAGATCTGTGTGAGGGCATCCCTGAGCTCTTGTACAGTCTGAGGAGCAACCTGGCGCCGCCTAATGGACCCAAACATAATGTCCCACAGATGTTCTATTGGGTTTAAGTCAGGGGATGGTGAAGGCCATTCAATTGTTTCAATTCCTTCATCCTCCAGGTACTGCCTGCATACTCTTGCCACATGAGGCCGGGCATTGTCGTGTATTAGGAGACAACCAGGACCTACTGCATCAGCGTAGGGTCTGACAAAGGGTTCAAGGATTTCATCTGGATACCTTATGGCAGTCAGAGCACCATTTCCTAGGCAGTAGAGGTCTGTGCGTCCCTCCATGGATATGCCTCCCCAGACCATCACTGACCCACCACAAAACCGTCATGTTGAACGACGTTGCAGGCAGCATAACGTTCTCCTTGTCTTCTCCAGACTCTTTCACGTCTATCACAGGTGCTCAGGGTGAACCTGCTTTCGTCTGTAAAAAGTACAGGGCGCCAGTGGCGGACTTGCCAATTCTGGTGTTCTTGAGCAAATGCCAGTCGAGCTCTACGGTGCTGGGCAGTGAGCACAGGGCCCACTACAGGACGTCGGGCCCTCAGGCCATCTTCATGAAGTCTGTTCCTGATTGTTTGGGTAGAGACATTCACACCAGTGGCCCTCTGGAGGTCATTCTGTAGGGCACGAGCAGTGCTCAGCCTGTTCCGCCTTGCACAAAGGAGCAGGTATCGGTCCTGCTGATGGGTTGTGGACCTTCTACGGCCCTGTCCAGCTCTCCGAGAATAACCGCCAGTCTCCTGAAATCTCCTCCATGTTCTGGAGATTGTGCTGGGAGACACATTAAACCTTCTTGCTGCAGCACATGTGGATGTGCCATCCTGGAGAAGTTGGACAACCTGTGCAACTTCTGTAGGGTTAAGGAATCGCCTCATGCTGCCAGTAGAGATAATTACTCAAGCCAAAACAAGCACGAGTGGAAAACCAGCCAAAAGAGATCAGGAGGGAGAAACTTGAAATGACCTCCACATGTTAAACCAGTCCTGTTTTGAGGGTTTTGTAATTGTTGCCACTTAAGTGCACCTGTCGTTAAGTCCATGAACACCAATACAGCTGAAAGTGATTAACAATGCCCTCAGCTGCTTAATCAACCAGAAAATTATCAGACAGGTTTCATTGATTTCATGCCAGGCCCAATAAAAAAAGTGTTCCTTTAATTTTTGTGAGCAGTGTATAATCACACATACATATATGTCTATCTACATTTGCATATGCATATATGTATAAATGTATATCCATATATATGTACACACATACATATATATAAATATATATATATATATATATATATATATATATATATATCCACGTTATCTTTGAGTAGCCTCATGGAGAAACGCTGATGAAAGCAACATCCGGTGAGATACCGGAAGTAGCACATACTCATTGGTTTACATTGTGAGGTTTTGTTGCTAGTAGCAGTTTATTTGAACATTTGAAGAGGATTTTAAAAAATATTTACCCCCCAAAAAATGTAGTCACGCGCCTCGGGAAGATGTTGCGCTGTTCGCGCTTTTACTAACAACCAGAGAAAATTAAATCTGTAGCTACAAGAGCGATGTTTAGAACATGCACCTCCAGAGTGAGAGAGCGTGCAGCTGCGAGCGTCGGTACGGTTCTCACCGCTTCTGCAGAGATGAGGAACCCAGAAGGATGTGACTGAAAAATCTTAACTTGAAACCATTTGTGCGTTCCTTTCATTTCATTGTGAAAACCCCCAGAGAGGAACACCCGCATCCTACTTTGTAGTTGGATATGACAAACCTCCGGAGAAGAGACGCCGAGTAGTAAAGAGATCTGACAACAGTCTCACAACAACAGGAATTATTTCATGTGTACAATTTTCTGAATAGTTATAATTTAACGTGCGTTTAGATCTGCTGTTATTAACCTAAAAGTGCCATCCTGCTGTTTGTATTTCCCCTGATGTAGAAACTAAAACCCAGGCTTGGTGATGAGGGATTTAAGGCTCTGACTCAGCTCTACGTCTGCTTTTAAGTAAATAAGATTGTGTCCCACCTCTTTCAACAAAACACCGACAACCTTATTACGATGTAGGTACTGATAAGCCTCAGAGCTTTTAAGATTGTTTATTGCCTCGCTGTCAGACGCAACTGAGTTCAGAAAGCAGCTAAAATGCTACTGTACGTTAGCTTTGGCCAGACTTTACGATCACCCCCCCCCCACCTCTCTGCTACAGTAGGCAGACGGAGTGTAACGGTGTCCCGTTTGAGCTGTGACAGCTGGTGTTCATGTTTTCAGTCTCTAAAAGCCCAGAAACAGAGGATTAGCATGAAGGAATCGCTTCGTCTCAATGGAAACAAATGCGGACCGGAAGTTGCTTGCATCTTTCGCGCAAAGCATCACGGGCCGTGAGAATAACGTGGATATATATATATATATATATATATATATGTATATATATATATATATATATATATATATATATATATATATATATATATATATATATATATATATATATATATATATATATGTATATATATATATAACACACATACAACTGGCAAAATAAGCATTTTACACATCAGCATTTTCATCAGAGTTTTTCTAAGTGGGCTATTGACACAAGATTTTCACCACATGTTAATATCAACTCAAGTATTTAATTCATGCAAAGACATCTAAACATTTAAGTCCATAAAATGAGTTATGTGTAATAGAGTAAAAAGACACAGGGAACGAGTATTAAACACATGAAGATAACAAGGTGCAAAATGGCATAGAAAGCCAGGAGATCACCTGAAATCTGTCAGTATTGAGAGAGAAGCCCCGCCCCCTATAAGTACTAATTGATATTGGCTGTTTTATTCCTGATTGATGGTCTATAAAGGCTTCTCATTACCCAGGAGGCACACAGGAAAGACTTCATGATGGGCAAAAGCAAAGAACTCTCCCAAGACCTTTGTAATCTTATCGTTGAAAAGCATTCTGATTGGAATGGTTAAAGGTGCATTTCCAGAATGCTGAATGTTCCTGTGAGCACTGTGGGGCCATTATCCGGAAATGGAAAGAGCATCAGTTCACCATAAACCGACCACAATCAGGTGCTCCATGTTAGATTCCTGTTCGAGGGGTCCAAAGAATAATCAGGACAGTTTTCTCTATATATATGTATACACTGCTCAAAAAAATAAAGGCAACACAAAACTAAGACATCCTAGATCTGAATGAATGAAATATTCTTATTAAATACTTTGTTCTTTACATAGTTACAACAAAATCACACAAAAATGATCAATGGAAATCAGATATATCAACCCATGGAGGTCTGGATTTGGAGTCACACTCAAAACTAAAGTGTAAAAACACACTACAGGCTGAACCAACTTTGATGTAATGTCCTTAAAACAAGTCAGAATGAGGCTCAGTGGGTGTGGCCTCCACGTGTGTATGACCTCCCTATAACGCCTGGGCATGCTCCTGATGAGGTGGTGGATGGTCTCCTGAGGGATCTCCTCCCAGACCTGAACTAAAGCATCCACCAACTCCTGGACAGTCTGTGGTGCAACGTGGCGTTGGTGGATGGAGGAGACATGATGTCCCAGATGTGCTCAGTTGGATTCAGGTCTGGGGAACGGGCGGGCCAGTCCATAGCATCAATGCCTTCATCTTGCAGGAACTGCTGACACACTCTAGCCACATGAGGTCTAGCATTGTCTTGCGTTAGGAGGAACCCAGGGCCAACCGCACCAGCATATGGTCTCACAAGGGGTCTGAGGATCTCATCTCAGTAGCTAATGGAGGTCAGGCTACCTCTGGTGAGCACATGGAGGACTGTGCGCCCCCCAAAGAAATGCCACCCCACACCATTACTGACCCACTGCCAAACCAGTCATGCTGGAGGATGTAGCAGGCAGCAGAACATTCTCCACGGCGTCTCCAGACTCTGTCACATCTGTCATGTGCTCAGTGTGAACCTGCTTTCATCTGTGAAGAGCACAGGGCGCCAGTAGTGAATTTGCCAATCTTGGTGTTCTCTGGCAAATGCCAAACGTCCTGCACGGTGTTGAGCTGTAAGCACAACCCTCACCTGTGGACGTCGGGCCCTCATACCACCCTCATGGAGTCTGTTTCTGACCGTTTGAGCAGACACATTCAAAAGTGACCAAAACATCAGCCAGAAAGCAGAGGAACTGAGAAGTGGTCTTAGCAACCCGAACTCTTAAACCCCCTTCCTCCCCGGAGCTCCGGTCCGAGCTGACGGACGCAGGAGGGTAGGGTGACCTGTTAACAACTGCAAAACTGGATGTATGATTGGTAACAATCTGATTAATCATTTCATGTATGCCGATGACTTGGCCATCCTTTCTCCCAGTAGTGCTGGTTTTCAGCAGCTGCTGAACACATGTTCTGATTATGGACAGAAGTATGATGTGCAATTTAATGCAAAAAAGAGTGTTGTGCTGATTTGTCGGACCAAAGGAGATAAAGATCTTTGTTTCCCAGACTTTTACTTGGTTGACAAGAAGATAAATGTCCGTGCCAAAACTAAGTATTTGGGTCACATCATCACAGATCAGCTCTCTGACGATGATGACGTTTATCGGCAATGTCGCAGTTTGTATGCCCAGGCCAATATTTTGGTCAGGAAATTTCACATGTGTTCTGACAATGTAAAAATCCACCTGTTTAGAACCTACTGCCCACCTCTGTATACTGCGCCTTTGTGGTGTAAGTATAAGAAAGCCAGCTTGCAGAAGCTCAAAGTAGCATATAATGATGCATTAAGGACTCTGCTCGGGAAGCCTAGGTCCAGTAGTGCAAGTCTTTTATGTTGTAATGCTCATGTCCAGACCTTCCAAGCTCTAATGAGAAATTTGATGTACAGGTTTATCTTGCGGTTGAAACGATCTGAGAACAGACTTCTCCGGATGCTGGTGAATCCCAGTTTTAGTGCAGTGCATTACCAGTCATCCATTTGGAGACACTGGTATGCATGTCTTTTATCATTTTTTGTATCGTTTTTATGTGTTTTATGTTGTTTGCTTGTTTTTAATGTGGACCTTGAGTCTGATAGCTCTCATTGATGTGCCATCCTGGATGAGCTGCACTACCTGAGCCACTTGTGTGGGTTGTAGACTCCGTCTCATGCTACCACTAGAGTGAAAGCACCGCCAGCATTCAACAGTGACCAAAACATCAGCCAGAAAGCAGAGGAACTGAGAAGTGGGCTGTGGTCACCATCTGCAAAACCTCTCCCTTATTGGGGATGTCCTGCTAATTGCCTATAATTTCCACCTGTAGCAGTGTACACACACACACACACACACACACACACACACACACACACACACACACATATATATATATATATACTTACAGCACTGTAATTTAAAAGTCTATTTTAATTTTAGATAAATGTTTTAGTAACAAGTTCTGTGATCACTATTTGCATTGCTCTAAAAAGCGTTCCTTGATGTGTTAACTTAGATTTTTCTATATGGACCTGATGTTTTATTTTTAATTTCTAATTATTCAAGACTGACAAAAGAGCACAGTATTATTCCACCATGGTGATGTAAAAGGAAAGTTTAGAAGTCTGTTAAACAATAAATGACTTTATAAAGCCAGTTGTTTTGTTATATAATAATCTTTTAGTCTGCCACAATAATGTAATGAATTTAAATAAAAATACATCAAAATGAGGGATTTTCTCAGCCATTAGTAGGTGAGATTAAAAAAGAGATTAATTAGATTAATTCATTACAGGTCATAATTAATTAATCTAAAAAAATAATCTCATGACAGCACTAATTAGGACTGAATTATAAAGCTGAGTTTGAGGATGTTCTGATGTCTATTACTACTGAACTAGAAGTGTTGCTAGGCAACATAAAAACAACCTTCATAGAACCTAAATTCAAATTTGCATTTTTTAAAAAACATTCTTTTGTGGTAAGTTAAGAACTTTAGCCAAACCGTCACATCTCACTTGAGACGGTCGCAGAGACACTTGACGTCGATCTTCGATAGTTTCTCAGCTTTGTGACTTCAGCAGCATCATGAGTAAACCCATTAAACTGTGTTCCTGTCACTGCGCTCCTGCTCTGACTACAGATCCAGGTAAATCAGACAACGTTACAAAAATAAACTCATGTGGAGTCATGTTAGTTATTTAAGCTAAAGAAGGGCTAAAAGGTGCGACCAGCAGCAGCAGATTTAAGGAGAAGCTAGTGGGAGCAGACTGAAAGGTGAGACAGGCTCAAACTAACGGTGCAAAAACAATAAGTCGGACCGAAAAATAAATCAAATATGACAATCTCAAGGGTTTGATGGACGATAAATCATTGTCATGTCTCTTCAGGCTTTTATATCAGAGTTAGGATGATTTAAAAACTTGAGTTTTCTTATTCTTTACACATTTTAAGATGCCTCATTAATAATGAGAGTAAAAAGGCCATCATTTGGTGCATTTTGAGCATGTTGGCGCCAAGCGGGGGCTAGCGGTTGCTATAGCAACGGCTAGAATGGACCCAGCAACGGCTTAGAAACCCGAACTCTTAACCCCCCTTCCTCCCCGGAGCTCCGGTCCGAGCCGACGGACGCAGGAGGGTAGGGTGACCTGTTGTTCTGCTTTGTGCGGGACAACCGCATTTTCATTACTTTTCACTCGTCCCGCAAATTGATACTCTGTCCCGCATTACTGACAATCTCCCGTTTCGAGTTAAAATCTTGCATAAACTGTGGAGAAAGCCACGTGGCTGTCAAAACAGGAGGCGGGGCTTTAACGCAGGTGCGCTCCGGACCTGCGGACCTGCAGCAAGTCCGGAGCGCGCTCACGAACCATCAAAACAAAAACAAACCTGTCACTGCGCTCCTGCTCTGACTACAGATCCAGGTAAGTTAGACTAACAAAACTAAATTTCACATGTCTTCCTTGTTTCAAGTCAGAGGTTTGATGAGTGAAAAACTCCAGCTCTCTCATCCCTGACAGACTTTTTGCCTCCTCATTTATAATTTGAGCCAAAACTAAAGTTTAAAACTAGGAGTTCTGCTCTGCAAAGTAAAAACAAACTTGACTAAACATAAATAGCCATAGCCGCGGGAACATTATTTCAGCAGGGGGTGCTGAAAAAAAAAAGCTCAGCTGCGCTCAACTCGTTATGTCCAGGTGAATCATAGCCTACGTGTAGCATAGGCATCGATACGAGTCTCATTATTAGAAAGAAGACACACTCCAACAGTCTTCTAGCCTGGCAAGCCATCCTATATATGTGTATATACAAACTCTGCAAAGCAAGAATTGGTCTAGTTCACTAGGCTAACAGTCTTCAGCACTGCTCGAAAACCTACGACTCCCGTCTGCAGTTGACCAATGAAAACACACCTTTGAGATGCCGCAGCAGCAAGACTCCGCCTCTCTGAGTTTCCGTTTCAAATCTTATATATACAGCCTTTGGTTTCAACTTACGGTATGTTTAAAATGCGGATTATAAACTACACACCAGTTTTTATTTTTGTTAATAGCCCGAATAAAACCGGAGTTATACTAAAATAATTAAACTAAGAATGGGTTCAGTAGCGTTTTGTTGCTGAGGGAGAGGATGCTGCTGCTGCGTGATCTGACAGCAGGGGTCAAAAGGTGCTGATGCGCTGTCACTGAGACAGACGGCAAAACTTTAGATATTGGAGCGATTTGTGGCAGATAGATAGTTACTTCTCTGTAGTTTAGTGTTTTTTATGTATAAAGGAGGATGAGAAGGATGGATGTCCAGCAGACAGATCAGCTGTTTAGCTGGAAGACGGGAAAAGGAGACGCGCAGCTGGAGTCTGAGACCAAATGCGGATCAATTCTTCCTCTTTGAGGAAGATGAGCTGGGTCATGAGCTGACACTAAAAAGTGTTTACTGTGGCGCTTTTTTCTCTTTTTAGCGTTGTAGTGCTTATCTGTAACGTATGTTTTTTGGGGGGTGCGCTCGTGACATAGCATGTCCTGTTGGAGCGAGACGTCGTGCAGTCTGGCTCACTGAAAGGTTGCGCTGTTCAGTGTGGCACCTTTCTGGAGTTCTCACAGTGTGACATGAACCTGTCTCTNTGAAAAGCATCAATTTTCTGTCCAAGAGAGTGTATATATAATAAAAACAGGAGTGGACCTAAAACAGAGCCTTGGGGTGCCCCACAGAACAGGTTTGTGGAATCTGAAATGATTTGGTTATACAGACACTGAAACTTCTGTTAGAAAGGTACGATCTGAACCAGTCTAGAACAGTTCCAGAGATTCCCACCGAATGATGAAGTCTGTTAATTAAGGTGCTGTGATCAACAGTGTCAAAAGCTGCAGAAAGATCCAACAATACTAAGACTGTAAATTCCCCGTTGTCTGCAGCCATCATGATGTCACTGGAAACTTTAAGCAAAGCTGTTTCTGTTGAATGATTTTTACGAAAACCACATTGGAATTTATCAAAGTTGTTGTGAAGTTCCAGAAAAGTAATCAGTTGATCGGCCACAACTTTTTCTAAGATTTTAGAGATAAAGGGCAATTTAGAAATGGGTCTATAATTATTAGGCTGAGAGGAGTCCAAACTGGGTTTTTTCAGGATCGGTTCAACAACAGCATGTTTGAAAACTGAAGGTACAGAGCCAGATTGGAGAGATAGGTTAATAAAATCCACAATGCATGGGCCAATTTGGTCAAAGACCTTAAGAAGCAAAGTGGTTGGGAGAAAATCAACAGGGCAGGAAGTTGGTTTCATGTTTTTCTGAATGAGACAGATGTCCTTTATGAGTCATAAACCGGCTCAGTGCAGGTGAAATGTTTCTGGGTCTTCCACTTGACTTTTTTTCTTCCACAACCCTCAGGATCCATCCATCCATTTTCTGTAACCGCTTATCCAAGCAGGGTCGTGGGGGGGCTGGTGCCTATCTCCAGCAGACATCAGGCAAACAGGCGGGGTACACCCTGGACAGGTTGCCAGTCCATCGCAGGGCAGCACAGAGACACACAGGACAAACAACCACACACACACTTAAGGACAATTTAGAGAGACCAATCAACCTGACAGTCATGTGTTTGGACTGTGGGAGGAAGCCAGAGTACCCGGAGAGAACCCACGCGTGCACAGGGAGAACATGCAAACTCCATGCAGAAAGACCCCAGGCCGGGATGTGATCCCAGAACCTTCTTGCTGCAAGGCAACTGTGCTAACCACTGAGCCACTGTGCAGCCACACCCTCAGGATCATTGAAAAAAAATTAAAATGACTGTCTTAATGCGTCCCACCTCAGCAGCGATGGCGTGCTGAGAGAAACCCCACTTATGCAGTTTAGCAACCCGACCAGGTTTTCTTGTCTTTGTCAACCAAGTACAGTTGGGTGCAGCTTGTAGGACGGGGCGGAGAGTGGGCACAGGGCACGACCACATCATATATGGAAATGACGCCATTTTTTTCCGGAACTGAAGGGGGCGCTATTTCCGGTATCCGTTTTTTTTGTTTTGTATTTAAACTTTATTGATAACGGCCATGAAACACAACTAATTTTTCGTAATTTATGGATTTTACTTCTTATCCACGTTGTTTTTCAACACAGGACTTTCTTAACATTATTAAACGAAACTTATTTAAGAAAAAATGTGTGTTTACAACCATCGTAGACTTTGTTCAACTTTTATCTACCGAGCATTCGGAAAAACAGATAATACTTAAACACATCAAACTCAGACTAAACTATTCTACACTGAAAGCAGTATCCAAACAAAACATTTTGTGATTCATGAGACCTTTATTTCATTTGTGAAAGCCCAATAAAGGCTAGTTTCAGCACCTTTTTTCCATTTGAATCACATTAGAACTGGTCCAGCTCAGAAACCATATGAAGCCCTAGTATATTTGTACTGTACATATTTTTTACACATTTGAAAATACACAAGATTATAGCCAGGACTAATTTCCATCTTCAGTCCCTCAGGATGGTTGATGCCAGCCACACATACATTTAAAAAAACATCATTATACAATGGTTCTAAAAAAATACCATCATTAAAATTATATATAATTTTAATTTTATATATATATATATATATGATGAGTGCCTGTGTGCTGTCCTTCAGACCAGCTCTTTCTAGCCATTGGTAGGATTTCAGCCCCTTCAGTTATCTGTTGGTGGTACATCCCATGTAGGGGTTTGTCCTTCCATGATGGTATTTCCAGCACCTCCTGTTCTTCATTGTCTGAGACATTCACTGAGTATGTCATCTGTTGGGGCCTTGTCCTTGAAGTACTTATGGATCTTGGCTGTTTCATCCTGGACAGTGGCTCTTACACTCACTAGTCCTCAGCCTCCTGCCTTACGGCTGGTGTACAGTCTGGGTGCTGGACTTGGGGTGGAACCCTCCATGCATGGTTAGGAGTTTCCATGTCTTAACATCTGGTCAGTATTTCTTCCTTTGGCCAGCTTATTATTCCTGCAGGATATCTGATTACTGACAAGGCATAGCTGTTTCTTGCCTGAATCTTGTTCTTGCCACTGAGCTGACTTCTTACTCATATTTGGCTTTGGCTCATTTCCTTGTTGCCTCATTGAGGTTGCCATTTGCTTTTGGAATACAAAGGTCTTGAAGCTGTCCTCAATGTCTGCTATTGTTCCTTCTGGGAGTGAGACCCCTTCTGTGTGGACTACCTTCCCAACAATTAAAAAAAAAGCTGTTTAACATGTCATTTATAATTGATAAATGGTTTGGAAAACCAAGACTGAGGCACAGTGGCCAGGTGGAGGAGAGGTAAGAGAATAAGTGACTAAGGAAAGATGAACATATTATTCATGTAAAAAAATAAGAAAAAGATTCATCCTTCATAACTGAATGTCTTTTCTTGCAGGGTGAGAGGAGCTCCTTTTGCAGCTGAGGGCAGAAATAGAGAGATTGCAATTCTCTGAACTACAACAAAAGCTGATTAATAAAAATGTTTGAAGTTTTACAATTTTTATTTTAGAACCTGTTTTATTGTAGCAACCACTAACTCACCCATACATTAACACACAAGTCTAAACTTTAATCCTGCTTAAGGCTTCTTTAATTCTGTCCTATGTCTGCATCTAGTGTAGAAATATTGACACAAATTAATTTGCCCTAATAGAATAATCTAGTCTCGTTTTAAGTATTCAAGTGTTCTAATGTGATCAAGATTCCAAAAAACTACAGGCATTGCTTGATCGACTGGGTCACTGTATAACAACAACACACAACCAGTTTGGTTTTACATCCAAGCTGGGAACAGACATGTGTATCTATGGCCTGAAGGAGGCAGCTCAGTTTTATTGACGACAAAACTCCTCCGTGATGATGGGGTTTATTGATGCATCTAAGGCATTTGATCGGGTCAACCACTTTAAGCTCTTTTGTAAATTAAGTGAAAGAGGTGTTCCTGATAGCATTATAAGAATTCTGGCATACTGGTATTCTAATCAGAAAATGCAAGTTCAATGGGGCAATATTACATCAGCCTCCTTTGGTGTTAGTAATGGGGTGCGCCGGGGGGGCTACTGTCACCAGCTCTATTCAACCTTTACATGGATGATTTGTCAAATCAACTTAACAACTGCAAAACTGGATGCATGATTGGTAACAATCTGATTAATCATTTCATGTATGCCGATGACTTGGCCATCCTTTCTCCCAGTAGTGCTGGTTTTCAGCAGCTGCTGAACACATGTTCTGATTATGGTCAGAAGTATGATGTGCAATTTAATGCAAAAAAGAGTGTTGTGCTGATTTGTCGGACCAAAGGAGATAAAGATCTTTGTTTCCCAGACTTTTACTTGGTTGACAAGAAGATAAATGTCCGTGCCAAAACTAAGTATTTGGGTCACATCATCACAGATCAGCTCTGTGACGATGATGACATTTATAGGCAATGTCACACTTTGTATGCCCAGGCCAATATTTTGGTCAGGAAATTTCACATGTGTTCTGAATATGTAAAAATCCACCTGTTTAGAACCTACTGCTCACCTCTGTATACCGCGCCTTTGTGGTGTAAGTATAAGAAAGCCAGCTTGCAGAAGCTCAAAGTAGCATATAATGATGCATTAAGGACTCTGCTCAGGAAGCCTAGGTCCAGTAGTGCAAGTCTTTTATGTTGTAATGCTCATGTCCAGACCTTCCAAGCTCTAATGAGAAATTTGATGTACAGGTTTATCTTGCGGTTGAAACGATCTGAGAACAGACTTCTCCGGATGCTGGTGAATCCCAGTTTTAGTGCAGTGCATTACCAGTCATCCATTTGGAGACACTGGTATGCATGTCTTTTATCATTTTTTGTATCGTTGTTATGTGTTTTATGTTGTTTGCTTGTTTTTAATGTGGACCTTGAGTCTGATAATAAAGTATTGATGATGATGATGATGATGATGATGATGATGATGATGATGATGATGATGATTCTTTACCCTGATGTAAATGAAAACTGTTTTTTAAGTTTTCAGCTGATGACATTACAGAAATTCCTGCTGGGAAGCAGCTTTGATGCAGGTCTCCATGATGACGTCAGATCAGCGTAAAATTCTCCGTTATGATTGAACAAAAATCACGAAGGAATGTGAACATTTACACTGAATGAGCTGTGCTTCAGACAGGAGCGATGGATGGGTTTTGGATGTTTCCGGGTTTAAACAGGAACGTGGAGCTGGAGGGAACGCTGGTTTTAGAAACAAAGTGTGATTGACTTGGGGTCACATTGTGTTAAGTGTTCCCTTTATTTTTTTGAGCAGTGTGTATATGTATACATATATATGCACATTTGTGGTGCGCTGGAGGTCATGTTGCAGGGCTCTGGCAGTGCTCCTCCTGTTCCTCCTTGCACAAAGGCAGAGATAGCGGTCCTGCTGCTGGGTTGTTGCCCTCCTACGGCCTCCTCCACATCTCCTGATGTACTGGCCTGTCTCCTGGTAGCATGCTCTGGACACTACGCTGACAGACACAGCAAACCTTCTTGCCACAGCTCTCATTGATGTGCCATCCTGGATGAGCTGCACTACCTGAGCCACTTGTGTGGGTTGTAGACTCCGTCTCATGCTACCACTAGAGTGGAAGCACCGCCAGCATTCAACAGTGACCAAAACATCAGCCAGAAAGCAGAGGAACTGAGAAGTGGTCTGTGGTCACCATCTGCAAAACCTCTCCCTTATTGGGGATGTCCTGCTAATTGCCTATAATTTCCACCTGTAGCAGTGTACACACACACACACACACACACACACACACACACACACACACACACATATATATATATATATATATACTTACAGCACTGTAATTTAAAAGTCTATTTTAATTTTAGATAAATGTTTTAGTAACAAGTTCTGTGATCACTATTTGCATTGCTCTAAAAAGCGTTCCTTGATGTGTTAACTTAGATTTTTCTATATGGACCTGATGTTTTTTTTTTAATTTCTAATTATTCAAGACTGACAAAAGAGCACAGTATTATTCCACCATGGTGATGTAAAAGGAAAGTTTAGAAGTCTGTTAAACAATAAATGACTTTATAAAGCCAGTTGTTTTGTTATATAATAATCTTTTAGTCTGCCACAATAATGTAATGAATTTAAATAAAAATACATCAAAATGAAGGATTTTCTCAGCCATTAGTAGGTGAGATTAAAAAAGAGATTATTTAGATTAATTCATTACAGGTCACAATTAATTAATCTAAAAAAATAATCTCATGACAGCACTAATTAAGACTGAATTATAAAGCTGAGTTTGAGGATGTTCTGATGTCTATTACTACTGAACTAGAAGTGTTGCTAGGCAACATAAAAACAACCTTCATAGAACCTAAATTCAAATTTGCATTTTTTAAAAAACATTCTTTTGTGGTAAGTTAAGAACTTTAGCCAAACCGTCACATCTCACTTGAGACGGTCGCAGAGACACTTGACGTCGATCTTCGATAGTTTCTCAGCTTTGTGACTTCAGCAGCAGCATCATGAGTAAACCCATTAAACTGTGTTCCTGTCACTGCGCTCCTGCTCTGACTACAGATCCAGGTAAATCAGACAACGTTACAAAAATAAACTCATGTGGAGTAATGTTAGTTATTTAAGCTAAAGAAGGGCTAAAAGGTGTGACCAGCAGCAGCAGCAGGTTTAAGGAGAAGCTAGTGGGAGCAGACTGAAAGGTGAGACAGGCTCAAACTAACGGTGCAAAAACAATAAGTCGGACCGAAAAATAAATCAAATATGACAATCTCAAGGGTTTGATGGACGATAAATCATTGTCATGTCTCTTCATGCTTTTATATCAGAGTTAGGATGATTTAAAAACTTGAGTTTTCTTATTCTTTACACATTTTAAGATGCCTCATTAATAATGAGAGTAAAAAGGCCATCATTTAGTGCATTTTGAGCATGTTGGCGCCAAGCGGGGGCTAGCGGTTGCTATAGCAACGGCTAGAATGGACCCAGCAACGGCTTAGAAACCCGAACTCTTAAACCCCCTTCCTCCCCGGAGCTCCGGTCCGAGCCGACGGACGCAGGAGGGTAGGGTGACCTGTTGTTCTGCTTTGTGCGGGACAACCGCATTTTCATTACTTTTCACTCGTCCCGCAAATTGATACTCTGTCCCGCATTACTGACAATCTCCCGTTTCGAGTTTAAATCTTGCATAAACTGTGGAGAAAGCCACGTGGCTGTCAAAACAGGAGGCGGGGCTTTAACACAGGTGCGCTCCGGACCTGCGGACCTGCAGCAGGTCCGGAGCGCGCTCACGAACCATCAAAACAAAAACAAACCTGTCACTGCGCTCCTGCTTTGACTGCAGATCCAGGTAAATTAGACTAACAAAACTAAATTTCACGTGTCTTCCTTGTTTCAAGTCAGAGGTTTGATGAGTGAAAAACTCCAGCTCTCTCATCCCTGACAGACTTTTAGCCTCCTCATTTATAATTTGAGCCAAAACTAAAGTTTAAAACTAGGAGTTCTGCTCTGCAAAGTAACAACTAACTTGACTAAACATAAATAGCATACATCCGTATGCCAGCACCTCTTCCAGCATGTTTGACAATCATGTCTGTAGGACGGTTTTCTCACAGCTCATCCTGATTGGAGCAGATTAGGCCCAGAATCCTCTAATCTACAGAAACCATCTTCAACTTTTCCTGCATGATCCTAAAAATTAAACAGTGATTTTAGCAAAACTGTACAAAATATCAAAAAGCTGCTTCAACGTTTTTCCCACTGTCCTCTTCACAATAAAAGTATTTGCACACACGTCATGACCTGGACGGTCGCTATGCTGTAGGATCTGTGTGGGGGCTTGCTTCTGTTAGCGCTGCATTAAGGCTGACTTAACAATAGGTGTGAATGCATTTCCTCCGTGTATTTCAAGGGCAGGTCCCAGACTCCTCGGGTTAAGAACATGACCAAAACATACGGCACATGCAGCCTAGTGTCATTTCATTTTGTTTTATAGCATCAGATATGTGTGTTGTGTTTAACATGTTGTATAAAAGTTCAGACCAACACACTTTTCATTCCTTTCCATGTTTGTAGAGAGCTGCAGAAGACGCTTTGAACCAGAGAACCAGTCAGGAAAGAGATACATCAGCCACGACAAGGAGTCCCCCAAAAAGAGGTCCAGATCTGACCGAGGCGAACCATCCACCAGCAAGGACCAGGTCAGAGTGGAGGTCAGCAACTCTACGGGGTCCAACAGCCCAGATAGACAGCCTCCTGCACCTGATTCATCCTCAGATAAAAGTTAGTAGATTTTGCTGAAGTGACTTTTGTTTGAGTCGAGAAAACCAAACGTGATCAAATAACAAAGTGTTTATCTGTGTGTTCAGAAGAGTTTGAGTCCAAATATCTCCAGTTGGACAAACTCGGGGCAGGAGGCTTCGGATCGGTTTATGCTGGATACCGCATAAGAGACTATCTGCCGGTAAGTGTCACACACACACACACACACACACACACACACACACACACACGTCTGGTCTTTTGCGCGCTAACCAAAGTCTTGCTTGTGTCTTGTAGGTGGCTATCAAACACATTCTGAAAGAGGACATTCTCACACACACGGTAAGTGAGCAGCAGCAGCAGTGTGTGTTTTTAATCTGCTCTCTGACTTCTTACTGGATAACAGATGAATTCTGAGATTATCATCCCTGACCTTCATCTTTGTTGTGGTTCAGGATGAAAACGGGCAGCAACTTCCAAATGAAGTTGCTGTCATGGTCAAACTAGACAGCAAACGTACCAGGACAGGAGGGGCGTCGGCGCCAGTGTCCCTGCTGGACTGGTTCGACCTGGACCAGGAGCTCATCCTGGTCCTGGAAAGACCAGTCCCAGCAGTGGACCTGCTCCATTACGTTGAGGAGGGACCAATTAAGAAGGCTGAGGCTAAGGTAAGAGGATGGATGATCTAAAGATACATCATAACACCACCCAGGACTCCTGAAAGTCTGACTTTTCT
>SSNS01000260.1:169831-349912 GCA_006937985.1 Aphyosemion australe | reverse complement strand
CCCCCCTCTTCCCCACAAAACAGGGTAAGGAATGCGAGTAACATCACTAAACCTCTACGTCTAAAGAGGCAAAACTCTGAGGCTGAGCCTCAGACAGTCATAGTGGGGGATTTCCATGTCAAGAATTTGGATCTAAACGCCAGAAACACCAAAACTTACTGCTTTCCCAAGGACACAGTCGCTGACTTGGGACAAAGACTCCCTGAAATCATTGCTAAACATCCAGCCGCTAACCAGCTCATCATTCATGCTGGTGCAAACGACATCCGCACAAGACAATCTCTGCTCTGAACACTTGGAAGAGCTACATCAACACAAAACTGACAGACCGAAGGAATCCCTCCCCCTGCCCCAACTCACATCAAGCTTCATTGACCCACCTGATCCATCTCGCCGATTCCCACCCCTCTACCCCGTGCAATTCACCCCTTGCCCCGCCCGCAAACACAGTATCTCCATGTCACATTCACAGCTCTCAGTATCCTCTGTCTGATATCAACCTGGTCCAGATTTGAGGGAAGATGTTTCGTATCAATGTTTCCAGGACAAATGTGGACCTAATGAAATGTTAGTTTTCCCTATTCCTGTTATAATTTCTACAAGGCAAAAAACGTCTGTTCATTCACGTGATCAAATAACAAAGTGTTTATCTGTGTGTTCAGAAGAGTTTGAGTCCAAATATCTCCAGTTGGACAAACTCGGGGCAGGAGGCTTCGGATCGGATTATTTTGGATACTGCATAAGAGGACAATCTGCTGGTAAGTGTCACACACACACACACACACACACACACACACACACACACACACACACACACACACACACACACACACACAGTCTGGTCTTTTGCACGCTAGCCAATGTTGCTGTCATTATCAAACTAGACAGCAAACGTACCAGGACAGGAGGGGCGTCGGCGCCAGTGTCCCTGCTGGACTGGTTTGACCTGGACCAGGAGCTCATCCTGGTCCTGGAAAGACCAGTCCCAGCAGTGGACCTGCTCCATTACGTTGAGGAGGGACCAATTAAGAAGGCTGAGGCTAAGGTAAGAGGATGGATGATCTAAAGATACATCATAACACCACCCAGGACTCCTGAAAGTCTGACTTTTCTACTTCTGTCTTTTAGGTTCTCATTAAGCAGCTTGTGGAAGCAGCTGTTCATCTAGAGGAAAACAACATCTTCCACAGGGACATCAAGCTGGAGAACCTCCTCATCGTCACAGGAGCAGCTGTTCCAATCGTCCGGCTGATCGACTTTGGAGGCAGCTGCTTCACGGACGAATCATCTGATCCTTCTGAATTCTTTGGTACGATTTTACTTTGTCTATGTTGTGGTTAGCATTAGCTTAGCATGTAAGAGGTAGATGGGTTCATGCCGTCAATCTCTCAGAGTTTGTGTACTTCCTGTTGATAATGTCTGATGTTCATGTGTGGTCTAGGAACACTGAAACACGCCCCCCCTGAATGGTTCACCCGTAGAGCCTACACAGCAGGACCATCGACCGTGTGGCAGGTTGGGGTGGTGCTCTACGACCTTTTACATCATCGGCGGTTCAGGACCGAAAGATTCCTGCGAAATAAAATCCGCATCAGGAAGAGGCTGTCTCCACATCAGACAAACACTTGTGCACGTCTCAGAGTCGGTCCAGACCGGTTCTGGGTCTTTGGTGTTACGCTGATCTGCTCCAGCCCTAACTCTTGTTCTTCTGTGTCGTTTTCCAGGATGTAAAGACTTTCTCAGGGGCATTTTAACCAAAGCCCCTGAGAAGCGTCCATCTTTGGAGCAGCTTCTAAAACACCGTTGGCTCTCCTAAAATAAGTGGACCCCCCTCCAGGCCTGCATGAAGAGAGCTGTCAGACAGAACTGGAACACGAGGACACAAACACACCAAACTACATGACACAGGACTGCAGTCACATGGACAAGGAGGATACAAATAAGGACAAGGAGGATATCAGGGCAGAGGAGAATGAGGACATCATCGAGGAGCAAGAGGTGGAGGAGGTGCTAAAGAGGGAGGAGGAAGTAGAGCTGAAGACTCAGCTGAGTGAGGAGAAAGATTTTATGACAGACTTTAAGTCCTGCAGAAGAAGAGGAAGATTCTTCTTCTCAAGCAGATGAGTCCTGCTCCTGTATCTCCCTCCTAGCTCGGACACGTTACCTTGTTTGTTCTTTAAACGGACAAACCAAGAACAAATACATGGACTCGGCTGTTTACAGCCCTAAGATCTTTCTGTAAAGACTGTAAATAGTTTTTTATTCTCTCTTAGTGTTTTGTGTTTTTTAAAGTTTGTTCAGCTTCCTGCCAAGTTATCTTCATTCTGTTGTTGTAATAAATCGTTTTGAGTTGGTATGTCCACACATTTTCCGTAAAGATGCCTCAGTGTGATTTATTTGTCTACACATAGATGAGTTATAGGTTAACGCTACGTCTATAATCCTGGTTCAGTAGCTTCTTTGGTTTTAACGTCACGGTTTGGCTCATTTTTGGTACGATGAGGGAACAAAGAGGAAAATAAAGTTTTAATTTGTGTAAACAGTTACAGCTTTAATGAAAAATCAAAGTTTACTGGTAGTAAATTCTCCTTCAAAATATTCTCAGATAACATAAAAATGTTTCAAATAAAAAGAACAACTTAGATGACACACAACAGTTAAAGTGTTTTCTATTTAGGAAACTGGAACATCAAGACTTTGTTTTCAGCTGTAACTGAAACAACAGGATAAACTACTGGAAAGGAGAAATATTTTCTATCTGAAATGAACTTTCTATGTTTCCTTAATGCAACATTTTTGACTTGTTCAGTAGAAAACATCGATATGGCAATATATCGTGATATTTTTTCCTGCAATATTATATCGATATTCAAAAGCCATGTATCGAATTTTTGGAAGAATTTACATGCAAACATTTGTGTATTTTCTTTTCTTTTGGTGCAATTCAAACGCCGACCGCTAGTTGGCAGCAGTGTGCAATGGGTTTTGTTTCCACCATTGAAATGTAAATCCCTCTATTATGGTTCAGATACCTCATGTTAAACATGTTACGTATCAGTTTGGACTGTTTATTGAATTTTCCTACAATAAATTCAGTCTAAAAAAATCGCTAATATTGTCTGGCTGAATGTATCGCAATATATCGTGATACATCGTATCGTCTCCCCTGTATCGTGATACGTATTTTATCGCCAGGATTTTACCAATACACATCCCTATTGTTCAGATTCATTCAACTTTCCTGTTTGTGCTAAAAATATTCAGTTGTCCACATTTTCTGCTGAAAGAGCTAACCAGCTCATTTCTAAAGCTGCTTACGCTCAAAATGGTCTAAAAATTACATAAGTTACTTTTTTACTCAAAGCGTGTTGGGAAAATGTGGCAGATTTAAGCAAACTCTGACCCTGGTGCAAGGACACACACACACACACACACTGTCTGTTGCATTTAAGAGTTCTTAAAAGGTATTTGAATAACAGCTGGCTAGACATCGTGTGTGAAGGTGACGTCATTTATTAGCTTTTATATCTGAGATCAAAGACAAGAAGCAGAAAGGATTTTTTATAAAGCGCCTGAAGACAAAAATCCCAAGACGTTTCACAGGATCAATAAAATTTAAGATGATTAAACTTAGAGAGAATTAAAAATTCAACAGAATAAAATTAAACTGATCCATTAGAGGTGTAACTGGAAAGTTCAGTGTGTTTTATGAAAATGACTCTTAATGAGATTGAATGTTTGGTGTCACTCCTAACAGTTTGCAGCAGCTCTAATCAACACGATGAAACTCCTGGATGATGTCATACGTATGCTCTCAGCCAAACACCCAAACACCGGAACATTTAACTTTTACTGTTCTAGATGTTTAAAACAAACTGACTTTTTCTTTCAAAGCCCGTGAAGCTGAAGGCTGACAGCTTGAGCTGCACAAACACATCTGTGTTTATCACAGCGTTAATCTGAGACCCCCCAGGTTATAATCTCAAATTATGAGTCATAAACCGGCTCAGTGCAGGTGAAATGTTTCTGGGTCTTCCACTTCTTTTCTTCCACAACCCTCAGGATTATTAAAGAAAATTAAAATGACTGTCTTAATGCGTCCCACCTCAGCAGCGATGGCGCAAAGGGATAGCGCATGATCAATCGGGATATAGTGACAGCATGCTCACCTTGTCACATATTATTTATATATATATATATAAGTTGATTTTTGTGGCAGCTTGCTGAATTCCTGCCCTCAAAAGCTGATTCATAAATATTTTTATATTTTGGGCTAATTATACTCACACTTTTAAGGTTTAACAAAACATTTATCGTAATAATGAGATAGCGCTCCTCATCCATCCATAATACTTTACTAACAATCACAGAAACAGGCAAAACAATCCCATTAGCCTTGGTGATAAAAAGAAGACAGTAAAGAAATACGAGGCAGCCGGCCTGTTTCCAGGAGTCGTAGATTCTTTATTGTAGGTCAACATGAAGTCATAGTAACAGCTGACCAAGACATTTAGAAAAGAGTCGCATCGGGAGGCTGACATCTTCACCTGAAGCTCAGTGGTGTCTCAGTTCTCCACATGTTCTGACTGGTTCCCATAATAAGTCTACTGGTGAGAATCCAAACCAAGGTTTAGCGCTCAATAACAAACAAAATCCAACGGGTTTGTGCGTTTCAGCTGCAGGGTCAAGAACGTTTCTCACTGAAGAGGGAATTGGCAAAACTGGTGTCGTCTCCACGGAGACGAGTTACTTCAACCAAATGGCTCACCATGTACAGAAATATACAGCACTGTGTTCATCCACAGTGAGTCTATATACATAGTGAACGCTAACCCACTGAACCATGTGTGTGTGTAAAAACACGTTTAGCCTATTTTGTTGCCAGCTGAGGATTACAAGACCCATAAAATTTAACACATTTTTATTCCTTTCCCACCTGTGATCACAGATAAGTTTTTACACACACATGCAGGCACTCACACACACCAGGGGATAAATATTCCATTCAGACTGTTTATTGGGGGATAAATTAAATTTAATTCGAGTTTCTCATGAGATCGGGCCGCAATAAATACAATAAAAGAGGATGAGAGGAAAGACAGACAGATGGACAGGTATGTGGAGTGAGTTCTGCCTCTTCCCCTTCAGGGTAACTGGGAGTGACCTGGTGGCAGGAGGATCTGGGCCGATCCGATTTGTTCGGTGAGGCCTCTCTGCTTGATGCTGTGTTGTCATGGCGGTACTGCCTCCTTACAGCAGCATGGTGACGGGCTTTTCCAGAAACTTGCGGAACTCGGCGAGCCACTGGGCGCCGACCGCCCCATCCACCACCCGGTGGTCGCAGCTCAGAGTCACCGACATCATGCTGGCTACGTCGAACCTGAAGAACCAAACACACACAAGTCAGGCAGGAGCCTTGAGCAGCAGCGTGTTTGGAGCTCTGCTGTCGTGACACCGACCCTTTCTCGTTTTCAGCGGGCATCAGACGCTTCTCTGAGCCTCCTACAGCCAGGATACAGGCCTGGGGAGGGTTGATGATAGCTGAGAAGTTCTTGATGCCAAACATCCCTAAATTAGAGATGGTGAAGGTTCCTCCCTGCCAGAAAACAAGAAACTGTTGTTGGCTGGTTATTAGCTAAAGAAACGTTAGGGTTAACCTGGACACTGTGGAGTACCTGGAACTCATGCGGCTGCAGTTTGCCATCTCTAGCTTTGGCAGCGAGCGCCGACACGTCAGAGCTGATGGCAGCCAGGCCTTTGATGTGGGCGTTGAACACAATGGGTGTGATGAGGCCGTTGGCCGTGCTCACTGCTATGCTCATGTCCACCACGTGATTCCTGGAAGCATTTTAACCCGTTAATAGAAATATAATCAATGACCACTCTGATTCCCCACCAAGAGGTGGAGAAACGTGCGACTGGAGCGCCCTCTGCTGGCAGAAAGGGTAAAGTGCTGCAGAAAAACTAACAATACCTAATGTTTTAGTGTTCAGAAAAACTCTGGTTGTTTTTTTAATAACTGAACTGTGAACATTTAAAGGTGGGGTAGGAGATGTTTTCTGGAGTATTTTTACCACATTGCTTCGACTTCACATACTGATGGAAACCTCTAAATTAAAAGAATAATTTAATTGTCTGTGATACGTACAATCCTGGAAAAACCTCATCCTAACATTGTGACTGACACGTTCTTAATGATTTGAGCATAATTCATCCATCAAACTGCTACACATCTGGGTCAGTACGGTCGAGGCTGGGTGGCGTCGGTTTGGGCTCGTACTGCTGGTTTTTTTTTTCATATACGGACTTCTTAGGAATGCGGAAAAGATGTGTGGAAAAGTCCGTGTGTCCTCCTTAATAAGATAAACAAAAGCAGGCATGAGCTGCGTTGCCTTTGGAGACTAAACCACATTCTTTTGTTAATTTGCTCCCTGTTCTCTCACTGATACTGCTGTGTGTGTCCTCATAACACTCTGTGTTGTGTTATGTGTGGATGTTTACTCCACAGCATTCAGAATGATAATGAATCACGCTGGCTGATTCTACCCGCCAATCTGTGGCTGTAGGCGTGAATTTCAGCCGGCCAATCAGTCTGCAGTGTCACCTCGGTCCCAGTCGGACCTCCGAGGAAGAGGTCTGAAAAAAAGAGTCACCTCAGAACAGAAAACGCACAGATTACCCAGATGTGAAAGCAAATAAGCTACCCAGCCTGGCCCGTACTGACCCAGATGTGGACAGGGCTTTCGAGACAACAAGTCTGGACACATCTGTTACTCACTGGCGAATGACTGTGTCCATCCAGGAGGAGTTACATTCAGGAACCTTGAGGCAGGCCAGAGCGCTGGCTTTGATGATAAAATCATTCACACTCAGCTTGATGTTCTGGGCTTTAGCCTCCTGCAGAGCAGGGAGAGGTCGTTCATTTGTTTATCAGTCCTACAAACCTCTGGCTGTGCAGACACCAAGCAGCACTCACCTCATTCAGCTCTTTTCGAAGCTGCAGCACCAGGTCCATGTTGACGTCTACAGACAGATAATAGTGTGGGATGGTTTGCTTCGACTGCATCAACCTCTGAGCGATGACCTGGAGGAGAGACAAATATACGCACTTCAGTGTTGATCCATAATTCATCGCAGAGGGGTGAGGACTGCTGATCGAGTCGGTTCTGATTAATGGAGAGCCCAACTGCGGGGCGAAATGTGGAAACCCGGGTCAGAGATAACAGAGCTTAGCTGTGAAAAAGCCTCAGGATGTTTACTTCAAAGCTCTGAGCCCAGCAGATCAACAACCTGCACAGGAGGAAGCATCAGAAACCCACCAGCAGCCTTGTGTGTGTGTGTCTCACCCTGCGGACGTTGCTGATGGGGATGTCTGTGAAGGTGCCAGCTGGAGCGGTGGCTGCAGCAAGTGGAGGAGGAGCTCGGGCAGCAGCAGGAGCAGCTGCTGCAGCCTGCTAACAAATAAAGATTTCATTAGAATTAGAACAAGCTGCAAAAACTCTATTCAGTCACATCGTCACTTATGTCACAGTTTAGCTGTGATGCGATGAGTCATTAAAGCGAGGTTTATGTCCTTCTGAAGTGTGTTTCTGTGTAAACGTAAATAATCATGACAGGACAGCCGCCTCTCCCACAGCATCCTGGGACTTGTAGTGTTTGATATCTGCCACAAACTGATTATAATGCTTTTTAAATATAATTTTATGGGCCGCCACATTAAATTGTTGCATGGGCAAATTTGGGCCCACGGGCCTCCAGTTTGACGCATGTGGAGGACACAGTTATTTAAACTGAAATATTGATGAAGCCTTGCTGGATTTGACCTCTGGATGCACCAGAAGTGCTACGTTTTACTGCTGCTGGTCATATTTACTACAGAAGTAAATAACTATTTAATACCAAACTGACAACACTCTATATAGGGATATTAAATCATGTTTAAGCAAACTGCTGTGAGGTTTGGCGATTAGAAGGATTTTACGATGGCAGCAGAACACTTTAATCTGGGCTTGGACAAGCCGTTAGCACTAGCGATGCACCGATTCAGATTTTAAAGACTGATACCAATTACCACACCGTCATAACTGATTTCTTTTTTCTCTGATTAGCCTGAAATGTTTCATTCTGGAGGTAAAATCTTCAATATTGATGTTTTTACCTCCCAAAAATGCTGATTTTTAATTTCAGATTAGCCAACCAAGGCCGATAACTGGGTCTCACTGGATGCGTACTTGGGCTGGGCAATAAATCGAAAATTTATCGTTATCGAAATTTCAGACTTTTACTGATATCAGTTTTCCCATGTCAATAAATTTGGTAATAAAAAACATGAAAAGATGTGTGTAGGTTGGTGAGGTTCATGTCCCTTTAAGAAGCTGTAACACCTCAAGTCACATGACAACGTGACTCAACGAAATACACGTGACAGCCCCATCTAGTGGACAACCTTTGTTTTTGCGCATACATGTAGTTATCGTCCATTTAACCAGCTCCGGTGGCCCAGTGGTAGAATGTCCGCCCCGGGACTGGGAGATCAGGGTTCGATTCCCGGTCGGGTCATACCAAAGACCTTGAAAAAAATGGGACCCAATGCCTCCTCGCTTGACACTCAGCACTAAGGGGTTGGATTGGGGGGTTAAACCACCAAATAGTTCCCGGGCGCGGCCACAGCTGCAGCTCACCGCTCCCCACCATGGGGATGGGTCAAATGCGGAGATGTAATTTCACCAGTGTGTGATGTTGACTTGGGACTTTAACTTTAACTTTATCGTTATCAAGGCGAACTCCTCAATATACCGTGATATTGATTTTAGGCCATATCGCCCAGAATCATAGAGAATCAGCTCCTCTAAATCCGAGACCATGGTCTTGAGTCAGAAAAGGGTAGAATGCCTTCTCCAGGTCAGGGACGAGGTCCTGCCCCAAGTGGAGGAGTTTAAGTATCTCGGGGTCTTGTTCACGAGTGAGGAAAGGGTGGAGCGTGAGATCGACAGGCGGATTGGTGCTGCATCTGCAGTCATGGGGGCGTTGTACCGGTCTGTCGTGGTGAAGAGAGAGCTGAGTCGAAAGGCGAAGCTCTCAATTTACCGGTCGATCTACGTTCCTACCCTCACCTATGGTCACGAGCTTTGGGTAGTGACCGAAAGAACGAGATCGCGGATACAAGCGGCCGAAATGAGTTTTCTTCGCAGGGTGTCTGGGCTCTCCCTTAGAGATAGGGTGAGGAGCTCGGTCATCCGGGAGGGGCTCGGAGTAGACCCGCTGCTCCTCCACATCGAGAGGAGCCAGTTGAGGTGGCTCGGGCATCTGATTAGGATGCCTCCTGGACGCCTCCCTGGTGAGGTTTTCCAGGCACGTCCAACCGGGAGGAGACCCAAAGGAAGACCCAGGACACACTGGAGAGATTATGTCTCTCGGCTGGCCTGGGAACGCCTTGGGATTCCCCCGGAGGAGCTGGCCCAAGTGGCTGAGGAGAGGGAGGTCTGGGCTTCCCTCCTTAAGCTGCTGCCCCCGCGACCCGACTCCGGATAAGCGGGAGAAAATGGAAAAAATGGCCATATCGCCGAGCCCTAATGCATACCATCCTGAAAGCGTAGCATGCAGCTAATAGCTGCTGTTATAGTGGATGCTAATAGCTAATAGCTGCTGTTATAGAGGATGGGTGTGTTTCCACCGGCTGCAAAGCGGTGCGTTTTGATTGCATCCAAGAAGCGTAGTGTCACACTGATAAATTTACGCTTCAAACCTATTTTTAGGCAATATGCTTCCAGAATGTGTCGAGCTCAGCAGTTCAGATCGAGCCAGACAGGAAGTCAAACATGAAAGCAGTTTAAAACGTCTGGAAACTTTCAAAATAAAAGACGTGCAGATTTCCTAAAAAAAAAGTTGCCTCTGCAGCCGACGTAAACAGAAAATAAAGCACAGACCTTTTGGATACATGCTGCTGTCTTTCTCCTTGCTTGTTATCGCCTGAACTATCAAAATCACGCGTGGTGTTGTGATTCTCCGGTGATTTTGTGAGCTCGCTGGACCAGCTTCGTGTAATGCTTTTGCTGCCTAATCGCCTCTGATATTTGCCACTGAGCTTGTGGGGAAAATGCATCTATTATGTTACGCGCTGCTTGCACATCCCAAGACCCAGTGAGGGGTGATATTTTTATTTTAACACAGCAACACACTTCAAAGAGTCTCTTCAAATTACATGTAATTATAAAAATGAGAGCTCTGTCTTCATCAGAAGATTTTCACTTACAGGTGCAGCCTTTGGTGGAACAAAGCTCTCGATATCTTTCCTGGTGACGCGTCCATCTGGACCAGAACCTGATGAAAGAACTATCATCGTGTTTCTGCTCCTAGTGTTGTGTTTTAAGAGCTGCTAAATGTTTGTTTGCAGGACACGTTAGCCACATTTGTCTCGGTTACGTACCGCTAACCTGCGCCAGGTCAATTCCCTTCTCAGCAGCAAGTTTTTTGGCGAGTGGGCTGGCGAACACTCGACCCTTCCTCGGTGCTGCAGGAGCAGCAGCAGCTGGAGCAGCAGTAGTGCTGGGGGCTGGAACCTACATCCAACACAAAAACAGGATTTTAATATGCAGAAAAAGGCTCAACTTTGCAGGTTTCTAGGATGATCTGCATGGAGCACTAGAAGGAAGTAAACATTCTTATCATTCAGCCAAAACCAACAGTATGGAGCCAGGCAGAGGGAGGATATGTGGATTCTTGAAAACTTTGAGTAATGCCTAAAACATTCACAGTTTTCAGTGCATGTGTGAACACGTCCTGAGCTCTCCGAGTGTCTCACCGCTGCAGCAGCAGGAGGTGGAGGAGGAGGTGGCGCAGACACCTCTGCTACACCAGTCTCCACGTAATCCTTAAAGGCATCGATGTCACTTTCTTTTTCCACGATGATGCAAAGCGGCGCTCCAAGAGGAACATCCCGAGTTCCTTCTGCCACCAGAATTTTAGCCAGATAGCCCTCCTCCTGCACCTCAAAGCCTGCAACACGTCAGAGGGATGGGATGGATTTTCATCTAAAATCATCTTTAACACTAATAAATACAGTGGATATTATGGGATAACTGTGTCCAACAACAGCTTTCCAAAATGTTCCAGGTCATTTTACCGATGGTGGCTTTGTCGGTTTCGATCTCAGCCAGCAGATCTCCTTCACTCAGCTTCTCTCCGACCTTCTTCTCCCAGCGCTGAACCGTTCCCATCGTCATAGTGGGAGAGAGAGCAGGAAGTGCCACCTGTAACAAACACGGAGACTTGATTCACCAGAGGACGAGCTCATCACTCTCCAGTGTGTCCTGAACTAAGATTGTCTGTAAGACAAGGCCGAGTTAGCTGTGACATCATGAATGACATCATGTGACCGGTGCTGGGAATGACTCTCAGCTACAAGCACATCAGGTTTTAACTCAGCGACTGAGTTGGAGCCATTTATGGGGTTTTTTGGGACTTTTTGACTTGGGATGAACCAATAAATTGGGCTGATATTGAGCTGATTTAAAGTCAGGCACATCTGTAAAACTCAAGTAAAAGTACAGACTTAAAAAACTACTTCTTTACAACAGTAAATCCAACCACAAGAGAGGGAAACTGGTCATAAATGTGTGGAAAAGTTCGGAGAGCTTTAAAAAGACCAACTTAAATTTTCGAGGATTTCAAGCCACTGTAAGACTCCCTGAGCTCCTTTATGCCACCACAGCTCCTATCACAACCAGCCTGATGGGCAACCAGCCTACCTTCATGTGGGGGGGGTAGGAGCTGCCCGGCGCTGCTGGAGGAGAAGCAGCTGACGGAGGAGGAGCAGGAGCAGCAGAGGTAGCATCTGAAGGAGTAGCACCAGCAGATCTGATGGAGTCCAACGTTACATCTTTAAAGGCTGTGATTAGGTCTGGGCTGCAGATGAAAACATGTCATTATTATTAGAACTAATTCATCACATGTAGATGATCTAAACGACGTAAATAAAAAGATACTGACCTGTCGACAGTGATGCAGATGACTGATCCAACAATGACATCTCTGGTGCCTTCAGGAACCAGGATCTTAGCCAGATAGCACTCCTCCAGCATCTCAAACCCTACAGTGGCCTTATCGGTCTCCACCTACACAAACACATTTTATTTATCAGATAAAAAACAAATCGTGATGATTTTCCAGTTATCTGGGATCCACAGAGCTCCAAACCTCAGCAATGAGATCACCCTCACTGATCTTCTCCCCTTCCTTCTTCTCCCAGCGAGCGATGGTCCCAGTCTGCATGGTAGGCGAGAGCGCCGGAAGTTGCACCTGAAGGGCCGAAAACAAATCCGGGTAAAAAACAAACAAAACAATGAACACTTCATAACAGGAGTTTCCAAATCCAGCCAAATGTCAGGTGATGTGAGCGCAGCTGCAGTGTCACCTCATCCCAGCTTAATAAATGACCACGGGTCTGATTTCCTCACATCTGGGTGGACTTCATGGTCACTTCTCTGGGTCAAGAGACATCGGATAGCAGAGATAAGCAGCAGCTCCCAGCTGGGAGGGAGGGTTCCCAAATGAATATGTAATATTCAAGAAAATCAGGGATCAAACAGGACCCACTCCTTTAAATTGATGCATAACATGTGGATGAATCGTGTTTTTCAGCTTCATCAGATTTTTAATAACAGCTTCTTGAGATAAATCAGAATCGGCCCAAACTGGTAATGGTAACAAGTCTCTTTCATCCATAAAACTCTCACGTTTGTTAGTTGTTTTAAAACAACTAGTTTAACCCTTCTGAACAGCAGCTTTTTGAAAATGCCAACATAAAAAACAGATCTATTATTTTTAAATAACAGTAAAAGTATTTAAATTCTGACAATAGTCTGAGCATTTTCCTGCATGAAATCACAATAAAGTGTAATAAAAATAAATAACAACAGTTAAAGTAAAGCAGCTGAAAAGATTCCATCATTATCCTTACTTCAATAAATGAATAAAAACAATTATTTTATTTTTATTTAATGGCGAAAATATAGAAACAATATTCTACAATGAGTGAGTATGTTCAAAGTAGAATCACCAGTAATACATACAATAAATAAACTAGATTTGTGTTTAACTCCTGATCACTGTTATTATTACACACATTCATCTATTTCTAACACCCATCCTGATCTTTTCTCTTTCAGCTTTTCCGTTTAGTTGTTTCTTGAGTTTCAGACCATTTCTGCAGATATTTTAGAAGTGGTTTATGGTCATGAATTTTCCCTGGAGCGTCTACTGATGCAGCAGGGAACAATCTAACAGAGTCATGTTTTTAATACTGAGAATCTTCAGTTTGTTTTAATATTGTTGTTGTTGGCATTTTGGTTTGTATATGATTAATGTGAGCAGCATGATCCATTACCACTCCTATTGAGCAGATTTCAGACATTCTTCCTGTATTAACACCAGTGGGATCTGTGGTAGGAAACTGGTAGTGATGTAATAATTCTAATGCACCAGTGGAAACAGTAGCAAACTTGCTACAGCACGTTTACATTTATTTAGTGTTTAAAAGAGTCCAAATATCAGATGTTTCATCTTTTAGTAGAACACCACCACCGGCTAATTATGGTGCTAAGAGCTACTGTCAGGTGTACAGGTGTTTAAATCCATCGGTACTGGTTACACCGGATCTGACCCGGTGCCATAGCAACAGGACAGTCTTTAACCCTACCTTCTGGTGCGGCGGAAGACTGTAGAGACGCTTGCTTTGGCAGCCGCCGGCCAGGCGGGGACACCGCACGAAGGTCGTTCTGTGACTGAAGCCCAGAGACACCGTTCTGGACCCGTGTCCGCTGTGAAGCCGCCTGAGACACCCGGTTCCCGGAACGGAGCGAGAGCCGAAGGCAGCAGGCCCAGCCGGGAGGACACGGGGACGGGAGACACCGGGACACGGCCGGAGCCGCAGGATTAAACGGAGCATTTTTCCGCGTCTGGAATACTACACCTGTCTGATAAATAATGTATCTGCCTCACAGCGGCATCAGAAACGAGCTGGCAGTAAATATCCCGGTGCTCCGACTTTACTCCTCACTTTCTAATGACCTCCTCCTGTCTAAAAACACAGGCTTTACGGCACCCCTCCTGTCGTTGCTTCGAAAGAAGTGTCGTAAAAACGACACTCACTTAATTCACCAAATAAAACACGATAAACTTAAGACGAAGCTATAATTATAAACAAACAATGTAAATCGTGAAATATTAAAGCAAAATTCAAATTTAGTTGATTTAAACTATTCCAGAACTACAAGGTCACATGGTATTGCAGTACCATCAGTAGCCACACGGGGGCAGTAAAGACCAGCCTAACACAGCATATCATTACTTCCTGTTCATTTTGAGAATTCTGTACATTGAAGTTTTATCATTTTATTTTACTAACTGACCTGGTTGTTTTAACCAAAACAAAGCAAGGCCTACACTGTAAAAACATCAAATTCATTAAACACATTACAAAACATCTTGAGTTTTGACCAAAACAGCAAGATTTATGTAATTTAATCAGTCAAATAAAGAATATTTACTGATGAAAATACAGCCTTGATAGAGGGAACCATAAAAATGAGACACTGGCTTGAAAAAAATCAGTTTTATTTTAAAATATCTAACGTTCCACAAATATATTTCTTCAACATGTTTTAATCACAGTATCCATATTTTGCAAAAGAAAAATTAGTGAACAACATAAGTGCAAAATAACCATCTCACTAGTAAACTCTATATTTACAGTACAGGCAGTTGTGGCATTAAAAACATTCTCATCACATCTCATCTCTTTTTGTTGGCTTGTTATTGAAGGTAACGTTGACCTAAACTGAATAAAGACAAGAAAAGATCTCATGTTTTTGTTTTTTTAAACATTTCCACTTACATAAAGACATAAATACAAACCATAAATAAGCTGGTTACAAAACAAGTCAAAACATTAAAAACCAGATGAAGTTTTCACCCAATAATCTCTCTTTAAACAAATATTTTCATCATTTTCAAATAATAAGAATGTGGATAAAAACTTAAAACAAACCCTGAAGTTGATCCAAAAAGAGTGATGCTTTTGTTTTTACATCTGCCTGACATTAAAACACAGATGAGACTAAAATACATTTAGACCTTTGTTCTGTTGACAGTGGATGCTTTTTTCTGCCTAAATGAAACTAAAAGAAAATCAGAAAAGTGTCTGGATTCAGGTCAGACACCTGGTGTAAACTTTACCTCACACTAACACCTTCATTTACAGGATGTTTATTCCAAATCTTTAATGAATGATGCTGATGATTCTGATGTACCCGAGTTCATCACTATACAACAGAATCTGGTGTCTACAAGGCCTCACTGGTGCATGACACTAAACACAGACAGGTTTTCTGTCTCACCTCCCAGAGCCAACAGGCAGAACCACAACACTACTGTGGTCTCTTAAATACGTGCTGCTACAGTTACGGCCTGAGTTACAGGCATCAGCAGGGCGAACAGCTCTGGTGCGTTTGTCTCTTGGTGCTGAACAGCTGATCGATGACACATCACGGCTGTTCGGTGTAAACCTACAGCGGCCTAAAACAGGAAGAGAGAATGAGCTTGTTATTAACGAGAGTTGACATAATTAAAGGAAACCCTCAGACGTGACATCCTGTTACCTCTCCTCACCACCCTCTTCCAGCCAGGCCACGATTTTTCCCTCCCAGCCTGGAACGACGGCTCCATCCAGAAACACCTTGATAGACAAACAAAACACTAACTTCACATAAAATAGTGAAAGTTTACATCTGCTGCCTCACAGAACCAGGAATCATCCCAGTAAAAGGCCAGGGAAACCCTGCTGCGGTTGGTAAACCCCTCACCGTGTTGTGTTTTTATTCCCAGCTGTTCCTTACCTCCTCTTTCACCGTGCCAAACTCCGGGTCTAGAGCTTTGAAATGATATCTGTAGCTTCCCTCTCGATCAACAGCTGCCTTCACATCTCTGAGAGTCACCTCACCAAGCCTGAGCAGAGGAAAATCACTCCCCTCTAACATCTTACATGTTTTACCTACAAGTCTGAATTCTGATGTTAAGAACATTCTAGATGAACGGTGTTTGTATGTTTGAGACGAGCACTCACCTCTTGGATACATGTGTCATGGAGGGTGTCGGAGATTTGCCAGTAAAGTAAAGGATTTTAGTGGAAGGAGGAGGATTATTGTGAGACTGGCGACTGTCTGAAACAGAGAACACAAACATTTCTTTTAGGAAAGGCCAAAATAATCGGTGCATACGCTGATGTGGAACTGGGACATGTTTCCTACTGGTGGAAGGCCAGGAGTCCAGGTCTGTGTGTTGACCTTTGCGTCGTGGGGATTTCCCTCTTCCCTGCACACATGAAGGTGATCATTCATCAGGTCAGGACTCATTTTACTTTGCTAACACTAGAACTCCCAGAATTCTAACTTCCCTAGAATTCCCACGAACAGTCAATTTGACGGCTGTCACTGACGTTGTGGAGTAAAACGGTTCAAGTGCGCTATTAATTAACTCTTTATGGATGTGTGAACCTAATAATAAGGTAATAAAATATCATTTTAATCCAAACCTTGAAAAAAAGTCTCTATTGTTCGCTGGGTGACTGACGCGGCTCCTTTCTGCGCGGGGGGAGATCGTCCTCCGCGGTGCTGTCAGAGTCTCAGCTGCTTCTACTGACCAGTTTTCATCAGCTTTCCCCTCTCCGCCTGAAGCAGCATCACTTATAATGCTTGTTTCACCGAGAATGTTCGCCTAAAAGCCGTTTTAGCAGCTATTTTACACGGAGTATGAACGGAGAGTGAGTTCTAGTGTTAAAGTCTGTTCAAAATTAGATGAGTAAAGCGTCCCCACCCTGTTTGTATGCAGGACACGCAGCCTGTCCATGAGTGACACTATTCCCTGCTCCAGGGTGTCCAGTGTGTGCTGCTGGGGGTCCTGATCTCTGAAGTTGTTCCTCAGACTCCTCAGAGCGTCCCTGAGCAGCTGAACCTCATCTGCCTGCTGCTGAGGCACAAAAACAGAATCTGAGCTGTAGATTTTTAAACAAGTCATGTTTCATGAAACAAAACCTAAACAGCTCCAACGTAAACTCTACTTACACCTGACACAGGAGGAGCTGGATTCCCAGAGTAGGAATATCCATTGTTTTCAGGGCTGTTTGGGATCTGACCAGAAGGGAAACATGGAGGAAGAAGGGAGAGGTGTGTGATGGAAACGTGGATTTATGACAAACACAAAGAGCCGGCACACAAACTCCTACCTCTGACAGATTTCTACTCATGAGGTCCTGCAGCAGGCTGTGGTTATGCTCCAGCTCTCTTTGTAACTCCGTCTACCAACAAACACCAGAAATAATCCTCAGTTATAAAAATGTGTCAGCATTTTAGCTTAACATAATTTAGCAGCGATGCTGACCAACTACCTGGGTTTTCTGACTTTCTTCAAGCTTGTACTTGAACTGTTGAAGTAACCTGTCCTTCTGTCCCACGTCCCTCTACACACAGCCACACAAACACAACATATGAGCGAATTTAACTCAAATAAACAAAGTCAGGATAAATTACGTCACCTTGCATTCGCCCCACAGTCTGTTGCATTCCTCCAGCTTCCACTTCAGCTCTGCCTACAACACATGATCACAGGAGGAAGAACTAAGTGATTAGCTCTTAAAAACAGAGACAAACTGTCATGGACGCCGTGGAAAGCATGTTAGATGTTGTGTTTTAAAGATTTTAGCAGACAGAGTGGATGCAAGCCTGAGTTTCTAGAAAAGATTTTTACATTCTGGTTGTTGAGTTCGTCCTTGGTCATGCTGGCTCTGAGCAGCTCCTGCTTCGTCTGCAGTATGGATGCTTCCTGAGAGCACAGCCTCTGCTGCTGGGCCTCCTACTCACCAGCAAACGGACACAAAACGTGTTAAAAACAGCTTTAACTGCACCACCAGAAGGTGAGTGTGGTTTTTCCTGACCTTGACTCCCTGCAGGTTTCTCATCTCCTGCTTACAGCGCAGCAGCTCTCTCTAGTGCCAACAGCAAACACGATGAATTAATCATTGATCACGGAGACCATTGCACAAGTCAGCTGATACATGTTAAAGAACAACACCTAAACTGTCCTGCAGTTTGGTGGAAAAATAAAAAGACACGTTACCTTTAGCTCCCTGATCTCCTCCATACTCTGATCCAAACGACTGCGAAGGACGACCTGGAAAAGCAGGAAGCCGGGGTGTGTGACAGAGTTACAATAGAGTGAGAATAAAGGGAAACCGATACTCGTGTCACTCTCTGACACACACACACACACACACACACACACACACACGAACAGCTAAGAGGAGGTAATCTGATCAGTGCTGAACACAAAGAGGTGGAGAAAAATACGGCGAGTAAAAGGAAACAGAAAATCACAAACAGACAGAAAACCTGAGAAAACGAGGCGGCCGTTACCAGCTGCTGCTCAGCATCGTTCGGGTCCGATCTCACACACACATCCTGCTCCTCCTCAGGTAGAGAACCGCGCAGCAGCAGAGCCTGCAGAAACACAAACACGTGAGTCCTTCGTGAGTCTGGTTAAAGCATCAGCTGGTCGCCACCTAGCTTATGATTAAAATAAAGCAGAACACAAACAGATATCTGCTATAATCGCCATCTTTTCGATTCTCATCCAACCCTTACCAAGGGGAGTTTGGGCCACTGAGAGTAGAATAAAGAAGAAGTGTCAAAATTAAAATGTTGGACACAAAGTAAAAAAAAATAAAAATATTTTCAGAAAAAGTAGGGAGGAGCCAACTTCAGTAAGAGCTGGTGGAAGCAAACCCTGGCTGTCACACTCCTGAGGCCGACTGGGTTTGTTGATTTTTAATATTATAGTAACAGGTAAGTTACTGGTAGGTTTTTACTGAATAAAATATAAAAACATATATTTTATTGAAAACAACCTGCAGTCTCTTTGCTTCTTCTGCAGAACTCACACTTCCTCCTTTAATCCTTTTGCAAAACTTGTATTTAATACCCAGCCTGGTAAGAATGACCTCATGGCGGCAGTTTCTTGAGTTCACTTTGAAAATATTCTTAAAGCAGAAATCTGGAGTTTTTTGTCAGAGGGCACCATCTAGAGGTGGAAAATATATCGCACCTTGAGTTCCTCTCTCTTCTTCTGTTATTACAGCTGAAGCAAAGACTCATTCTCATATTTTTAAGAACTGAATTTTCCATAAGAAATGTCACCAACACTGCACCCATCTAGGTACTTCCACAAACCCACACCTGCTCTGTGACTGACACCTGTACATGAGCAGATGTCTGGTGCTATTGGCTAAAGCTGAGCGACGCAAAATTCAAATTGCATGGAGCTCTACGGGGTGGGGGATGTATTGCCTACATTATAGCACAGTACAGGATCATCACTTTTACAGATTTCTAAAAAAAAAAATCATATAATTCCTGAAAGGGTGGAAAACACTGGATTGTTGCTTTAAAGGGATATTCCACCTATTGCCATTTTAGACTCGGGACTACTTTATGACAAAGCACAGTTCTAAGCCTCCACTGAAAGGTGCAAGTCTAGTCCCAAGTCTAAAATGGCGCCTGTGATTCCTTTATGTTACTAATTATTTTCACTTGCAGTCAGTTTGATTATTTAGGTCACCAAGCAGAATTGGGATCACTACTGAGGACTTTTTTACTCACAGTGCTAGTTGGATCCATTTATTTACTGTGTTTTATGTTAAGCTAAAGGAGTACAGCCGGGTCAGGAGAAATGTCTGGGTTGGTTAAAAATATTTTTTCCCACTTATCTAACTCTGGCAAATATATCAACAGACAAATTTTTAATTTTGGGTGGAAAATCCTTTTAAGTGAAAAAAAAAATCAGCAGAAAAATATTGAAAAAAATCACCTGGACAGGTGTCATAAATAAATCACATTCAAAGAACTTTTAGCTCCTTTTGATGAGGATAGACTGACATTAATATACCTGATCTGGTTACAAGAACAAGCATCACACCTCAGTGAGGCAACAGGTTTGTTTTTAAACCAAACAAAACCCCAAACTTTGATCTAAACTTATCTAATGGCATTAAATGACCATACAACTATCGTTATATCATCAGTTGCAACTGGTTAACAGACAGTAATTACTGAAAAATGTTGATGATGAGAGCCAAAATCAAAATATTAACCATGTAAATAATGTTGTGACATATGCACATACCTGCAGAGCAGAGACCATCTTACGGGCCTCCTGCACCTCCTCCTCCAACGTCTCACTGAGGGAAACGTCCCAGTGCTCCATTACAGCACCAGGTGATTCTGCCACACACACACAGCAGTATTACAGAAGCCAGATGATCCTGCTGAGGGTTCCAGCAGATGGAACCTACCACCGCTCTCCTGATGCTGCAGGTCTTGTCGGTCTGCGTGGCTCGACTGACCTCTTGGTGATGAGAGCGGACTGATGGAGCTGAGGCTCGTAAAGGAAAAAAAAAACACAGATCAGTTAATTTATTCCATTAAAACCAGTCAATCCTCCACTGCTCTGGAGCGCAGCAGACTGGAAGCTTTAATGAAGCTAACTTGTAAAGAGCCACCAGCAAAATACCACATTGGGTGGAAAAACGACTCGTATTCTTGGTGGGTCCAGAGCCACAGCTGGAGGACACCTGGTCCATAGACTATCCACACCTCCCTGCTTTAATACAGATGGAGGGTCTGCATATCAAATATGTGCTAAAAGACCATCGCAGATTGTGGCTGCTGTTTGCATTTTTAATAACGTCCATGCAAAGGGGGAAAAGACCAGAAAGGAACAGTCAGCTGGATGTTATGAAGCGTTTATGTGACCAGATTAACATCCTAAAAACCTCACAGGACGCCAGAGCTGATGGTGGTCAGGACATCAATATTACATGACAGTGCAAATACAAATAAAGAAAAACATCTCAACTAATATTTGTTGAACATCTGTCTTAATATGATAAATGATAGAATCACATGAGTACCACAGCGCTGCACCAACACTTACAGTTAATCTTTCTACAGGATAACAGTGAAACTAGAAAGCTGAGAGAGCCTCATCTTACCATTTAAACTGGGTCCCCCCCATAGTGGGCATCAACTGGTCTGACTGGAACAGAACTAGACTCCACTCTGTGTCTTCAGCATCAGCAGCTCTACAAACTTGTGAAAATTTGTAGTTCTCTTCACCCAGATAAGCCCCGCCTCTCACCCTTAAGATACATCACTACCACGGCAACCAGATCGCTTCTGCAATGCAGTTGTGGCTATGCTGAGTCGGAGACCATCCCTGTCCAAATGCACCGACTTTAAGTAACACAATCATAGAAACACGAGAGCGGAGACAGTAGAGACTGTTGGTCTGAAAAACCTGAACAAACAGAACAGCACAACGCTTCAAGTACCGAGACCAAAGTCATATGCTTCGTCAGGCAGTGAGACGCAAACACACACTGGTAAACCACAGAATGTAATCCACTGTGTCACAAAATAATAAAGACAATGAACTTCACTCTGGGCAAAGAACGCAACAAAGCTTAGACCGTGTGATGGGAAATGAAATCCATAAAAAACTGACCCAACGTAGACCTCAGCAGGCTATTCTTACACTTACTGAGCACAAAAATACACACAAGAGATGTCTTTGTGTGTGAATAAGTGCTGCTTTAGTAAGAGAAGACTTCTGGAACCAGTTATCCACAGAGCCTCCTCACTTCACAGGCTCAAAAAGACACTTTCACATCAAGTAAAACATTATTTCTTTATTTAGAATCCACTTCAGGCAAACTCCTGGGACGCTTATGTCCATCTGTATTATGAGGAACGCTCAATCTCATCTGCATTTGGTTGAAATGGAGTAGAAAGTATATAGCTGCTTCGGTCACATGATCAATCAACAACACTAGAACCTTTGGTTCATCATAAACACTTCCTCTAGAGGCATAAGACAGAGAATGTCAATGATAATTTACCTTAACATAATGAAACACACACACACACACACACAACTTTACTTTATGCAGAAGCAGATTACCTGCGTGGCTGGGGGTTGGTCGGCTCATCTGTAACACCTTTTTCATATTGCTGAACCAAGGCACGAACACACACACTCTTCTCCTCGTCCAAGCCCCACACACTTAGGGGACACACACAGAGAAGACCTGGTGTGTTTACATGTAAAAGCTGCAACTGTGTTACTAAAAATCAACCAGCTGAGTATGGTTTGTAATGGAAGGAAAACTGATTTCCAGTAGAGGGCAGCAACGGCTCATGGAGCAGCTGCTCAATCACCTGTTGCAGTGTCTGAAATAAGAGTCAATAACAGAGATGTCCAATCCTGCATGTTTTAGTTGTTTCCCTGCTCCAACACACCTGTTTAATGGCTGAATCACCTGTTCAGCAGGGGTGTTGGAGCAGGGAAATGACTAAAACATGCAGGGTAGGGACGCTCTAGAACCAGGGTTGGAGAGCACTGATATATAATCCTGACTCAGATTCTAATCTCATCTTGAGAGCAAAACAAATGTGATTAAAAGGAGGTGCAAAAACAACCTAATTGAATTTTGGAGCTGTAAACCTTTGACTTTAGAACTCCATCTGCTCACGATAATGTATTCAGGTTTATACTTGGAGGTAAGTGAATTAACCATACATCTGTGACACTGACAAACACCTGAAATGAAATGTAAATATATCTATTTACACATGTGCAGAATGATGCTCCGTTTGAGTTTAGTGTTCGCACCTGTTAGACCTGCTGATGCGTGCGCCATGTGTAGGTAGTGAGGCGTCCAGTCGAGCTGAAGCCAGAGCAGCAGCGGCCCCCTGAGCCAGGGCAACAGTGGAGTGAGGATTGTGGCTTGTGCTGGCTGTTTTTGAGCCACGCCCACTTCCAGAAGCTGTTCTGTGATTGGCTGATGGCTTGAAATGAGCTGCTAACGCTAAAATGATCCTCATCATGGACTTCAGATTGCCATCGACAACATCTGAAAACAGTAAAATAGCCTGTATTTATATAGCGCCCCCCAAGGTGCTTTACAACACAACAGTCATTCACACACTGATGGTGATGAATGTAGCCACAGTTGTTCTGGGTTACAGGAAAGCATTACAAGACTGTAGTGAGAGCAGCCATGTTGTCTGGTTTAGAGACAGTGAGAAAAAGAGCGGAGGACAGAACTGGAGGTTGCAGAGCTCAGTCTTCTTCAGACAATAGTTTAAATATCAGCAGTTATCTGGCATAGAAAGATTTATTTGTAAGCCTATGATGTAACTACAGACAACGATCAAAAAATACAGAACAGGAGAGTTAAAAACTCTGAACGGTTTGCGGTTTACCTTTAGCAGATATATGTGGCGTGCGTATGTGTCTGGAGGAAATGAACTGCAAGACTTCCTCCACATTCTTTCTACTTTCCTCTTTGTTTTGTGGAGGTCTGTAGACTCCCTCCAGCACTTCACCAGCTGCCAAACAAAACGAAATGAGCAACAGGGCAACACATTAGGATATTATAAAGCACTGTTCTAAATTTAACCTCTAACACAAAACTTGTTAACCAGAATAAGGAAAATGATGCTCTAGACTTGAGTTTAATACCATAGACAGATGGAGAATAACACAGAGAATGAATTTGCATGAATTGTGCAAACTGATATTTACCAACTATCTCTATTAGCTGTAGGAGCACAACTCCATCCTGCAGATCATGCCTGAGGTCTGTGATAGGCTCCAGGCCTGGTTTCCTCCTCAGCTGAGAGTTTACCCAGGACACATATGCTGCCAGCTGCTGCTGCAGGTCAGCCATCAGAGGCACAGATCCAACACATCACAAGACAAGCACACAGACAAGTACAGGGCTTAGTGATGGGAGCCAGACAGATCTGAGACAAATAAGAGCCTTTGTTTAACATGAGGGGAGGGGGGTTAGCCCACTGTCCCAAAAATCTGCTGAGTTTCACTTTAGCTCAGGCAGACGGCTCATTAGTTCTGGATCCACACCAGCGGAACCAGCTCAACCTTCCATTCATTCTGTTTTACCAGTTACCGGATGGTCACGTGACAGCTGGTCGTCCGGGATACGCCACAAAGAACGCACACGTTACAGACAACAGAGAAAATTCATCCTGTGCTTTCTATTATTTGACAAAATTACTCGGAAATGGAAAAAGTGGGTTGTTTATTATTTCACAGCCGAACTAGTCTCATTATTGCGACTCGACTTTTTTGGTAGTTGAACAATGTTTTTAACTTAGTCTGAGCTTCAGTCAGGTTGATTCAACATAAAAGACAACACAAAACAACCTTTTTGATGCAAAAATACGACTCCTTGTGGTCCACATGGCAGGTGTTTTTAAATGTTTTTGTGTTCCGCAGCCTACCGAGTAACGCCGAGTAAACGTTACCTCGTTGTAGCCTCCATGAAGAACCTCATCCAGCAAACTTCCTCTTGAGAGTGAAGCGATCATCTTTTAACTCGAAACTCCATTTAGGACAGCTAACCGGTTAGCTATCAGACCGGCGGAGCCCCCGTTACTTACTGTCCTCCAGCCAGACAATGGGTCAAAGTCGGACACCGTTACTCTTAGCAGCAGCTTATACTTACATGGACAAACAGAACTTCCGGTTTCAAAATAAAAACATGGCAAGAATTCCGGAAGTCATTAAGAGAAGAAGAAGAAGAAGAAGAAGAAGAAGAAGAAGAAGAAGAAGAAGAAGAAGAAGAAGAAGAAGAAGAAGAAGAAGAAGAAGATTAAAAAAAAAAAAAAATCAGAGGCGCTTAACAAGTACAATTTTTAAATTAATTAAAAAAAGATAATAAAACTAAAATATAAAAAAAATAAAATGAAAATGAAAATGAAAAAATAAAATAAAAATACTTTGTAACTGTAACTTTTGCTGCCTCTTGCCCAGGACTCCCTTGAAAATGAGGTTTTTAATCTCAATGGGACCTTCCTGGTTAAATAAAGAATAAATAAAAAATAAATAAAACCATTTATAATCATTTACATGTGGCGCGTCCAAACTTTTTGTTGTGAATACTTGTTGAATAAGATGTATTTCATTTAATAAAAGAACACGTTTATTTATTTTTTTATTGCTCGACATTACATTAAACAATATTTTAATTAAGAGAACAAAGTATTTGATTTTTGTAAAAAGGATCAGTAGACCTTTGTACATGCAAGAAATTAAAATGGAACACAGAAGCATCAAAATCCCTGGGTTTTACTGTTAAAGTTTCTTGATCTAGAAATTCTTTTTTTACTCCATTATGAGCATCAGGAACAGAATCTGGGGGCAGAGTTTATCTGTGCTTATTACCAGTGCACACAGATCTATACTTATCAAGATTAGACAGGGAAGAGAAATGTAAATAGTGCTTTTATTTTCTATTGTGTTTCAGCACAAACATGCTTGCAACAGTTAAGTTATTCACTTCAGATGTCAAGTATTTATTCAGTAATGTACTATGTTGCTGCACAGGTTTTCCTGTTGCTTCACTCCATAAAGAAAAAAAATAGCGATGTCACTGCTTGAGACCTTCTTGTGGTTTGGCCATACTGGTTCTGGTTCTTCCTGGGCACTGGACTGATCCAGTGATGACCAGTTAGAAACTGTCCATTCTACATCCAAGGGGTTCAAATGAAGGCAACTGGACTTCTTTGGTTTCTTGAAGACGTTTCGCTTCTCATCCGAGGAGCTTTGTCAATTCTGACTGGAATATGGGAAGGTCGATCTTATAAACTGTAGCTGTCTATTGTTACAGTTTATAAGATCGACCTTCCCATATTCCAGTCAGAATTGACAAAGCTCCTCGGATGAGAAGCGAAACGTCTTCAAGAAACCAAAGAAGTCCAGTTGCCTTCATTTGAACCCCTTGGATTACCATGACCTGGATGACTGAGAACCTTCACCAGCATGTCCATTCTACATTACAAAGCTTCAGAACAAGAACAAGCAAAACCAGAAACAGTTCAAAATATTCACATTTAGGGTTAGGACATTTAAAAAGAACAGTTTAGACTCACCATCACTGAAACTCGTTTTTCTTTCATAAATTTAAAGTGAATAAAAACATCAAAACAAACTTTAAACCTTTTTAAGTGATGAAATGTTAATGTAAACAGGATGACAAACTGCTGACGTGGCTGTTAGCTCATTTTAGTTGTTAGTTTTTTCTTTCATTACATTCTTTCTTTTGGCTTTTTCACTGTCAATCTGCAAAGTGATCCTGTTCAGTAAATCAAAGTAAGGGAGTTAGATGTTGGATCCATGGGGAGAGTCCTTTTTGTCAATCGCCATGTTTTGACCAAAATCAGACAGTTGATAGATGGAAAAAGGGTTAAAAACATTTAGTTTTGTCTCCTTTCAGAGAAGCAACAGAACATGAGTTTACCTATTTGTCTAGGGGTGTACCTGCTTTTTCAGAAGTTTCTCTGCCAGTTTGAGAAGCGTGCTGCTCTGTCGTCCTCCCAGGTCACTGAGGAACAAAGCAGCCAGAGTCACTCTGGATCCAGGCGGCATACAGGTCCGCCCTGATAGTATACTCACTGCTTCCTGCACAATAAATAAAGAATATTATTATTAATGAAAACTGTATCAAACATCAGAAAACTAACAGGAACAATTACATACATTTTAAACCAATCATTCGGAGTTGATGCTGCGGTAATTCTAAACTGAATACAGATTACAGTAATCGCTGCTGGGATAAAATTATTTATGCTGTCACTGAAATGATTCATAAAGGTTCTGAAACATAACATCTGTGAAAAGCACCCTGATTTGAACAAATAACAATAAAACTGTCAAGTTTTGGTTGCAAAATAACAAACATTTTTGAGGAGAACACTTTTAATAACCCTGCTTTAATAAGGATGTTGGCTTCTTGTGCTTTAATATGATATTCTGTTCAACTTAGACAAAAGGTTTATTATCCAGGCAGTCTTGAATTTATGTTAAAATGTTTTTATTTTTAATTGGAGAACATTTTTATTTGCTTTTCATGTTAATAAAATCCTACTAATCTGAAATACACTTTTCTTATTATTGATAACAGAAAAGTGTCTGAGTTTGGTTTGGCACCTGCAGCTTTCCAACGCTGTCGTCCATCTTGCCTCGCTTTGCGTCCAGTTCAGCCCCCTTCACCTTCAGCATGGCCTGAATATCACACTCTTCCCATTGGACACACTCATCCAGACCCTCCTGTAGCGTCTGAGCTGTTTCCTCGTTAATATTCAAACCTTAAAATGTTTGTGCACACACAAACACACATCACCAACCACATAACACACAGCTATTCTTCCACAGCGACTATAACTAGTTTGAAATGGCAGGTGAAGTCTGATGGAGCTTCAAAGATGAAGCTGCAACCTTAGAGCTAGAGGGAAATACTTTGTGGTAACAGAGAAAACACACTTTGTACCTGAGAGCAGCCTTCCCCTGCTGCTGGAAGAGGTTGGCTTTAAGAAAATTGGATTCTACTGTCAACTCCACTTTCTCAGTTTCACTACAGCAATGAGATGTGAGCTGCTGTGTAGCAGAGGACAACAGGGCAGATGCTCCTTCCAGCAGAAAAATCTTACAACAGAGATCACAAATAAACAAACAATCAGAATTACCTTTAAAGACAGGATGGAGGCTTTAAGGACACAAAAGTGAATGAATCACTCCAAACTCCTGCACAGTAACAGCAAACATGTGGGGAACCAGAGAGCAGAATCAGCATTTAAAGAATCTAAAATTTAAACTTTATTCAAAAGATAATATACTGCTGCTGCTGCAAAAGGATCTAGCATATGCAGAACTCCAATCAACCAGCAAAACACATTAGATATAAGATAATTAAGTAATCTAGACAGAAAAGGAACATGAACAAAAACAAGAAGGTGTGATTAAATACATGAAAAAACCTGTAAGAAACATTTAAGGTAAACGCCATAGTATTTATTTATGTTGGCCATCAACTTGTAATTTGAAGTTTTTGAAAAACACTTTTATAAATGATTTCATTGCAGAACACATATTGATAGTATTTCTAATTTAATGATGGAATATTCCAAAAGAACATTTTTAGAGTTAGTAAACAGTGAAATTGGTTTGTAGTAAAACCCCTGCTTGTATGCAGCTCCATGTGAGTCATAGTGCTCTTTTATACACTTTAATTGGCTAAAACAAGAATCAGTGTTCCTTTAGTCTCACCCTGATTGTTTCTGGAGTGTTAATCTCTTCCTTGCAGAAAGTGAGAGCTTCTGTCTCCTCTGTTTGTGGACTGGAGTCCTCAGTGTCCACTCGGTCTTGTTGACAGTGTTCTGAATTCACCAGACAGCTCCTTGTTTCTGCAGAACCTACAAAGCATTCTCACTTCATTTTATCCACGTGACATTATTACATGCAGACAGTCATTCAGGGAGGAGATCACATCATTGTAACGGTAAAAACATAGAAGAAGAACTCTGGCTTACAGACCTGACAGCAGACAGGAACCCACTGAGTTGGCGAGTGCTAGGATCAGCTGAATATGAGCAAGGTTGAATCTGAGGCACAGTGTGGGACCAAGTAATGTGCAAACATCTGCTGCAAAGTCACAGTTCACCAGGTCTTCTAAAGCCTAACAAGCCCCACAAACACAGAATAAACCTAGTTATTCACAAAAAACATGTTTCATGCTCACATTCAAAACGAACGGATGTGTTAGCATCTCAAACATAAAATCTGAAGAGAAGCAGAGACCAATACATTTATTTAGTGTCCACTTCTGCATTAATCTGGCTGATTAAAAACACAATTTGGGAAAATTATGAAAGAAAATACCGGAAGATTTTCCAGAAGAGACTTGTTGCTGTTGAAAGTCTTCACAGGCTGTTTAGTAAACATAAAACACTTAATGCATATAAAACAAATCCAATCAATGATTGTTTAGAACAGATCCACCAGAAACCACGCTGACCGTTACCCACAGACAACATCAAACCAAAGCCAAGGAAGGAAGGTATTCTGAATGATCTGAACTCTAAAAGTATGTGTACCTGTAGATTTTCAGCAGGCAAAAGGATACCTGTTCCCTCAGTTATCGCTTCAGATAACAAACACAGTTCAGTAAGAGTCCGTACCTGCAGAATATAACAACCAGACTCAGAGCTCTACCAGATGAGGGGGGGGTGCATTTACTTTTCAGCACAATTCTGACCTTTAGTATTTTAACTTCAGCTGTACGCTGTGCATTTCTGCACAAATCCCCAACCACGTGTGAGCTAAAGGCTAATATGGGCAGGAGCTGAAATAGCAATCATTCAAACACAGTCAGCTGTTTGCGCTGAAGACGACAGGTGTGTGCCGTGATGTAGTAGCCTGTGGCAAAGAGCCAGTGACTAATAAAGTTGAGGCTTGATACGGTGGTGTTGAGGTGGAGCCTGTTGGGCTCAGAGAAAAGATCCACACCAGTGAACAGTTCCCCCACAATGCTGTAGGAGGCGTACTGCAGGTCGGCCTGTGGATGAGCCAACGAGCAACACAGCACACACTGAGGAAGGGGAGCATACAGACAAGCAGGTCAGAATGGATGCACACACACAGCTGTGGTAGCATAAACACCTGTCATAACTCAGCATTTGGTAACAAAAGTACATCTGCGTTACCTTGAAGAGATGAGCAGACAGCAGGCAACACTTGGTCTGCTGGCCAATTTCAGAAATGACAATAAACCTGCAGGTCGAACCACAGGAGCAGGCTGGTATTAAAGGCTTCCATCACAAAACACTAACAGCACACTGGAATACAACTCAAACCCTACTGTGCTATCTTTGCAGCGAGAGCCGCTGCCTGCAGACACCCCCAAATTCCAGCCTGTTCTACAGTTTGTTGGAAGGAGCCACGCCTGAATGACACGCCATCCCATTTGTGCAGAACACCTGTGCTCTGGAAGGTGCAGTCTATAGCTTTACTCCAGCATGAATGTGCAGCACTACAGTAAAAAAACAACACAAAGGAAATCTACAACAGGCTCAGCTCATATTTTTCACTTATATTAGATGTAAAATACATTTCTAACCACGTTTCCAGCGTAGAACTCTAGGTTTCCTGAACTGTGAGGGAAATATGACCTTCTGCCTCTAGACACGCTGAGAAAACAATGGGACAGTGAGACATCTATCACCACACAGCCTTTCGAGAAATTAAAAAAACAAAACATCCATCCATCCATTTTCTCCTGCTTATCCGGAGTCAGGTCGCGGGGGCAGCAGCCTAAGGAGGGAAGCCCAGACCTCCCTCTCCCCAGCCACTTGGGCCAGCTCCTCCGGGGGAATCCCAAGGCGTTCCCTGGCCAGCCGAGAGACATAATCTCTCCAGCGTGTCCTGGATCTTCCTTTGGGTCTCCTCCCGGTTGGACGTGCCCGGAAAACCTCACCAGGGAGGCGTCCAGGAGGCATCCTAATCAGATGCCCGAGCCACCTCAACTGGCTCCTCTCGATGTGGAGAAGCAGCGGGTCTACTCCGAGTCCCTCCCGGATGACCGAGCTTCTCACCCTATCTCTAAGGGAGAGCCCAGACACCCTGCGAAGAAAACTCATTTCGGCCACTTGTATCCGCGATCTCATTCTTTCGGTCACTACCCAAAGCTCGTGACCATAGGTGAGGGTAGGAACGTAGATCGACCGGTAAATCGAGAGCTTCGCCTTTCGGCTCAGCTCTCTCTTCACCACGACAGACCGGTACAACGCCCGCATCACTGCAGACGCAGCACCAATCCGCCTATCGATCTCACGCTCCACCCTTCCCTCACTCGTGAACAAGACCCCGAGATACTTAAACTCCTCCACTTGGGGCAGGACCTCGTCCCTGACCTGGAGAAGGCATTCTACCCTTTTTCCGACTCAAGACCATGGTCTCGGATTTAGAGGAGCTGATTCTCATCCCAGCTGCTTCACACCCGGCTGCGAACTGCTCCAGCGAAAGCCGGAGATCACGTTCTGACGAAGCCAACAGGACCACATTATCTGCAAAAAGCAGAGACCTGATCCTTAGGCCACCAAAACGGATCCCCTCGCCACCTTGGCTGCACCTAGAAATCCTGTCCATAAAAGTTATGACCAGAATCGGTGACAAAGGGCAGCCTTGGCGGAGTCCAACTCTCACCGGAAACGAGCCCGACTTACTGCCGGCAATGCGGACCAAGCTCTGACACTGGTCGTACAAGGACCTAACAGCCCGTATCAAGGGGCCTGGTACCCCATACTCTCAGAGTACCCCCCACAGGGCCCCCCGAGGGACACGGTCGAACGCCTTCTCCAAATCCACAAAACACATGTAGATTGGTTGGGCGAACTCCCACGCACCCTCCAGGACCCCCCCAAGGGTATAGAGCTGGTCCAGTGTTCCACGGCCAGGACGAAAACCGCATTGCTCCTCCTGGATCCGAGGTTCGACTATCCGACGGACCCTCCTCTCCAGAACCCCTGAATAGACCTTACCAGGGAGGCTCAGGAGTGGGATCCCCCTGTAGTTGGAACACATCCTGCGGTCCCCCTTTTTAAATAGGGGGACCACCACCCCAGTCTGCCAGTCCAGTGGAACTGCCTTCGATGTCCACGCGATATTGCAGAGCCGCGTCAACCAACACAGCCCCACAACATCCAGAGCCTTAAGGGAATCTGGGTGGATCTCATCCACCCCCGGAGCCTTTCCACTGAGGAGTTTTTTGACCACCTCAGTGACCTCAGCTCCAGAGACTGGAGAGCCCAACCCAAAGTCCCCAGACTCTGCTTCCACACTGGTCAGCAGCACACCCTCCCCACTGTAAACAGTGTTGGTAGTGCACTGCTTTCCCCTCCTGAGGCGCCGGATGGTGGACCAGAATCTCCTCGAAGCCGTACAGAAGTCTTGTTCCATGGTCTCGCCAAACTCCTACCATGCCCGGGTTTTTGCTTCCGCGACCACCCGAGCCGCATTCCGCTTGGACTGCCGGTACCTATCAGCTGCCTCCGGAGTCCCACAGGCCAAAAAGACCTGATAGGACTCTTTCTTCAGCTTGACAGCATCCCTAACCACTGGTGTCCACCAGCGGGTTCGGGGGTTGCCGCCACGACAGGCACCGGCCACCCTGCAGCCACAGCTGTGGTCAGCCGCCTCGACAATGGAGTCACGAAACGTGGCCCATTCGGACTCAATGTCCCCCGCCTCCCCCGGGACACGTTCGAAGTTCTGTCGGAGGTGGGAATTGAAGCTCCTTCTGACGGGAGACTCTGCCAGACGTTCCCAGCAGACCCTCACAACACGTTTGGGTCTGCCAGGTCTGACCGGCATCCTCCCCCACCATCAAAGCCAACTCACCCCCAGGTAGTGGTCAGTTGACAGCTCCGCCCCTCTCTTCACCCGAGTGTCCAAGACATGCGGCCGCAGATCAGATGAAACGATAACAAAATCGATCATCGACCTGCGGCCTAAGGTATCCTGGTGCCAAGAGCACATATGGACACCTTTATGCTTGAACATGGTGTTTGTTATGGACAATCCATGACGAGCACAGAAGTCCAATAACAGAACACCACTCGGGTTCAGATCAGGGGGGCCGTTCCTCCCAACCACACCTCTCCAGGTCTCACTGTCGTTGCCCACGTGAGCATTGAAGTCCCCCAGCAGAACGAGGGAGTCACCCGAAGGAGCACTTTCCAGTACCCCCTCCAGGGACTCCAAAAAGGGTGGGTAGTCTGAGCTGCAGTTTGGTGCATAAGCACAAACCACAGTCAGGACCCGTCCCCCCACACGGAGGCGGAGGGAGGCTACCCTCTCGTTCACCAGGGTAAACCCCAACATACAGGCACCAAGATGGGGGTGAAAGAAGTATGCCCACCCCTGCTCGGCGCCTCTCAGTGAGAGCAACTCCAGAGTGGTAGAGAGTCCAACCCCTCTCAAGGAAACTGGTTCCAGAGCCAGAGCCATGCGTTGAGGTGAGTCCAACTATATCTAGTCGGAACCTCTCAACCTCACACACCAACTCCGGCTCTTTCCCCACCAGAGAGGTGACATTCCACGTACCAAGAGCTAGCTTCTGTAGCCGAGGATCAGACCGCCAAGGTCCCCGCCTCCGGCTACCATTCTTTCCACATTGCACCTGACCCCTTTGGCCCCTCTCACAGGTGGTGGGCCCATGGGAAGGGGGAACCACGTCTCCTCTTCGGGCTGTGCCCGGCCGGGCTCCATGAGTGAAAGCCCGGCCACCAGGCGCTCGCCAGCGTGCCCCAACTCCAGGCCTGGCTCCAGAGGGGGGCCCCGGTGACCCGTGTCCGGGCGAGGGAACACTGGTTCCATTTATTTTATTCATCATAAGGGGTCTTTTGGCTGCACTTTGTCTGATCCCTCACCTAGGACCTGTTTGCCATGGGTGACCCTACCAGAGGCATAAAGCCTCAGACAACTTAGCTCCTAGGATCATTGGGACACTCAAACCCCTCCACCACGAAAACAAATCAGTTTTATTATTGTGCCAAACTTTCTTCCCATTCTTTCAAAAGCTGATTTAAAACATGCAAAAATGGTGGGTTGTAAGTATTTCATGCTCTTACTGATGGAGTCGGTGTATGCAGCAAAAACCGCAGGACTGATCGGGAGTTTAAAGGTTGAGTCTGAAGCACTAAAGTCCTTCTCACACAGGTCAGCAGGTGCGATGTCTGGAGTAGACATGCCAGAGGAGCTGAAGTTCATCTGGCTTGCTGAATGCCTGGAACTCCTGACCTGACAGTGAGGCAGCGGCTCTGAAAAGTCTATGTGCAGGCAAGAGGTGTGCAGAGTTTCGTGTGTGTTTTGTGTGCGTGTGTGTGTGTGTGTGTGTGTGTGTGTGTGTGTGTGTGTGTGTGTGTGTGTGTGTGTGTCACCCTCCAGCAGAGGGATCATCATCAAGCCCTGATAAACCCAGTTTTACTGTTACCATTTTCCTCCTTGCCTGTGTTGCATCGGTCTTCCTCAGATAACAGCACATGGTTGAAGCTGCACAGTAAGCTGAGCTCTCGTTCTGTCTTTCTGAAAGGCTGACCCTCCACGCCCTGACACACACACACACACACACGATCAACATATGCATACAGACGCAGTAACAGCAGCTTGAGGTCTACTCACAGACAAAAGGCGCAGCATCTCTGAGGCGTATTTTTTAAATGTCTCTGGCTGTTTGTACTGAAACAACAACTTGATGAACCTCACTGCAGACATGATGGGTATTTTTCCTTCACCTAATAAAATAACACAAGATTACCTCTGCCTGAACAACACAAACACCTTCCAGCATGTGATAAAACATCTCATACTAACCTGAAACTGCTGAATCAATCAGGGTTGATGATGGTGTCAGGACCACGGGAGACAGGATTTGGTGGTCCTCACATTTTTTCATATGTGTACCGGTACTTGAGTTTCCTTAAAAATGACATCAGATGTGACAAAATTTCCCACAATGCAATAACAACTGTATAATTCATATTATTAAGCCTAATTATAATTATGACTGCAGGATTTTTGTATTTGTGTGCTAATAGATAGTAGACTCATGCCAACAGACAGGAGCTCCTGGACTGTTTCTTGTTGTTCTTTATCATCTGACATCCTTTTGTGCAGCGTGTGAATTTCTGTCCCAAAATGCCCAAAATCTGCACTGCACTGCAGTCAAACTGACTGATTAGCACGTGTTCTGTTGTTGAACGAGGCCCCGGGCCCTATAGGACACACACACGCGCGCACACACGCACGCACGCACGCACACGCACACACACACACACACACACACACACACACACACACACACACACACACACACACACACACAGGCATTCACATTCAAATCTGTCAAAAACATTAACCCACTAAATTAGCTCACACAGCTTTCTAGCAAAGGTCAAGGCACAAATGGAAACATAACCAAAATGTATTTTCAAATATCGGCGGAGTTGGAAGCAATTGGATTCAAAGATGAGAAATTAGAAAATTTAATTAAAAGAAGTAAATGAGTTTTACTCTGGGAAAGCTGCCGCGTGCATTTTTGTGTCCGGCTTTTATTTGACATCTTTTCCCCTTATCGAATACTGCTCGCTTGAACGTCAAGGCACCCAGCTGTGAAAGAATAAAGAGATTAGGCAATATAAGAATATTTATTTTTATCTGCTTTGATTAAGTGCTTCTTGAATTCTTCTTGAAGGTGAAATTGTGTATTTAGTAACTGTGCTAGTGTTGGTGCTCACTTTGAGAAAGGCTTCTTTGACAGTTCTCTGAGCCTCTCCAACGACAGCAGCATCACTTTGCTCCTCTGCTAGCTTTTTAGTTTGGTTAAGGGCTCTCGTTGCAAGACACATACACACACACACGTATGCACATCTTACGTCATAAAGTAAATCCACTGAATATGTAACTCTGTGACCAATCTTTCATGCATTTTGTGTCTTTAACCTCTGCTTGCACTTCAGCCTGGTTGTCAAAGTAACAGTGACAGACTGCACAGTAGACTGAAACAATCAGCGGCAGAGTTTTGGACATCATCAAAGGGATGGACAACTCTAAACTGGTGTTCACCCACTGAAGGTTCTCCAGAGCCTGAATAGGTGCATAAATGAAGCATCATGAGGAGCGAGACCAATGGAGTCATGTGCTTATATACAGTTATTTGTTCAACAATAAATTACTTTATGTTTATTATGATTAACGTTAACTTCCAACAGCAAGATTGAAAAGGAATAGTAGTACCTGCTCACTGCGTTTCATCAAGTAACAGCAGATGTCATAAATGTGTGAAAAACCTGTATGAGATTTTTAAAAATTAAAACATTACCATAATTTACATGGGAATTTACTCAAATTTTAATATTATTAGCAAAGTTATGTATTCTTTATTATAATTAGCAGGCTCAATGTGCACACACTAAAAACAGTCTGCATTTTTGAGTGATTGGTTTATTGTTTAGCATTGCACTAAATGCACAGAACTCCCAGAAACTTTTATAAGCCCTAACTGAAAATTAAAAATTTTCAAAAAAATATTTTACAAATGTTTTAAAAAAATAAGCTCAGCTCTTTCCAAATGTATAAAGTCCTAAAACCTACCAAATACATGGCAGGTTAGATATTCATTTTCCTGTATCACACTTTGTGCTATAATTTTTAGACATTTTCTTTTAGAAAATAACTAAGTAAATATTACAACATAACATACATTTATAAATCAGCCAGAAGAGGTGTTCATATGGCTGACAAGCCTGCATCATGATCCTGATGACGTTCAGCTCACGCAGCAGTTTACTGAGTCCGTTCTGGCTTAAGGTGATGCACTTCTTCTCTTCCTCAAAGATACACAGGGCACAGCCAAGCATTGCACGTATCTAGATGTACATATAAAACACATAATAAATTTAGAAATAACATTGTTTTAGTATAAATATGTACAAATAAAACAGAAAAAACAAGCTCAGTTTACCTTCATTTCAAAGCTTTGTTGTTTTGCATCTAAACCTTCAGGGAAGAAGCTGCTCATAAAGTCATCCACACCTGAGATGTCAGTGATGAACATGGAGCTGAAGGATAACAGGGCGAGACCGTATCCATTCCACAGAGCCGGCTGGTATAACTGCAGAATAGGAGGGAAATACCGAATGACAGCTCACAGGTTCACTTAGGAATTCTGTTCCCAGCATTTATACAAAGGATGAAATAAACTATGACTGCCCTCTGCCTCTATTATGCAGCAACTTAACACTGAAGCAATCAAGTAATAACTTTGTTGACTGATTTGATCAGGTTACCTTCATTTCATACAGAGAATCTGACATCTGCAACATCTGGTCCTGGTAAAGCTCAGCAGGCAGTCGATGTTGGTACTTTCACCATACCTCCACCAGATGTGTAATCCTAAAAGAATACGAGATATATAGCTACATATTTATTATGATCACTATTAATAACAACAACAACAAAACAAAAACAACAACAATAATAATAATAATAATAATAATAATAATAATATAGTAGGCCACTTTTATTTCAAAGCAAACTTGCCAGCAACCAGGCTGTGTGTACTGTATTTAGAATAAATGCTACCACAGTTCAGTGCTGCCACCCGGTGGACATTGTGGAGCATTGCAGCTTTCAACTTTACACTAGGAGTGGTTTCAATTAAAATAAATACAGTACACCCAGCCTGGTTTCTGGCAACTGCTCGCTTACATTAAAACATTATTTACTGTTTTATTATCTCCATTGTGTGATTTGGTATTAACACAACACAAATAAAACTCAAAATTAAGCTAAAAGCTATATGGCTAAAAGCTAGCAGCGCTCAGTGCTGCCACCCTGTGGACATTGTGTCGAATTTCAGCTATCAACTTAAGGCTAATTTATACTTGTCCGTCTGCGTCAGTACGGAGACACGCAGCGCCATTTTGCGTCGACGCAAGGGCTCTCGGACGGGCTCGCGGAGGGTGACGGAGACATGCCCCCAAAAATAACTGTCCGTCGAGAGCATCGACATATAAATCTGGTCGAGAGCCACGGAGAGCGCAAGCTTGTGATTGGTCAGGACGCCGCTTCTCTGAAATACGTCACCAGCAGCACCGCCACTGCCGACTCAAAAAATAAAGAGCGCTGAAGATATTTAGCGGCAGACACGGAGCAGATTGAAGAACGCCTCGCTGAAAAAGTTCGAAAATATGAAAGTTTATTTACTCGTGACTGAAGGAGCACAAAGATACACAGCGAGCGATTTATTCGTGGACGGAAATGACGTGAAACGTGGGTTTAGAGGTGCCGACCGCATGAAGAGGTGGAGGAGAATGAGGGACAAATTCGTCCGTGTTAAAAACTCTCTAAAATACATTAAAAGAAGGTAAACACAGTAGTAAATACACTATCGTAGACCGAATACGTGGCTGTAATGGTGGCAGGATACCCCAGAAATGTGCTACGCCCTCTGCTGTCCAAATTATTTTTGATTGTACATTAAAATAATTTAAAGTCTAAAATAATTCCCTAAGTGATTTTGTGTTAACACAACACGGATAAAATTCAAATTAAAGCAATGAAATAAGTCTGTTTCAAAAGCTACCACCGCTCAGTGCTGCCATCCGGTGGACATTGTGGAGCATCGCCGCTTTCAACATTACACTAGGATTGGTTTCACTTAAAATAAAAACGTTTGTCAAATCAGGATTGGACAAGTGCCACTGGGCGTTTACCAAACTCCCTCAGACTTCACATTCCTCAGATCCTTAAGAAATAATTATATTCTTGATCTGTTAAGAAAATAGATTAAACATTAATTTATTAATATGGTAATATTAATATGTGAATAATAAACCATTATCATTCATCGAGTTGATAGAATCACTTGTGGTGTTTCAGGTCTGATATAAGCATAAACAACAATGTTGATACCTTGATGAAAAGATTCCTGTAAAGCAGTTAAGGCATTAAATCACTTAGGCAAGGCAAGGCAGTTTTATTTATATAGCGCATTTCCTACCCGAAGGCAACTCAAAGTGCTTAAAAAAACTTAGAATAACTTAGAAAAACATTTCTTCTTCAACCTGTAAGTGAAAGGAATCATTTTATGAGGCAACAGAAGAATCTTTATTAAAGGTAGGAGGTGAAAGTTCTGTCTCATCTGTGGACTGGCGACAGGCTTTTGCAGATTCTGATAAACAAACTGTAGGCACCACCTTGTTTTGGCTAAGTCTCAGATGTTGACGCAAACACGGGCCTTGTCTTGCTGCAGCTGCAAACTGATGTTCCAGAGAGATGACCTTTGCTGACCTTTTACACTTTAAAAAGGCCTCCTAGTCCTACAACATGCGGAGTTACTCCACTCCTTGCCCAAGTCCATGCACCTCTGTTGGGCCCGCTCTGACGCTCTGGAGGACGGAGAGCGCTGACTGTTCATGTGCTCCAGCTGACCTGAAAACAAAATAATTAACACACAATCGTTTACGTCCGCTCGGTCGCTCGTGCTTGACGCGCTCTGCATTAGCGGAGCTCAGAATCTGTGCTCCGTTGACGTCACCTCACTGCACTTCACTGAAATTTACACTACAACCAAGCTGCAAATGCAATTTAGCAGATAATATGTCAGTTAAACAGGTGATGCATAAATAACCAATACTAATCTGTTAAAGAGAGAGACAGCTGCTGGTAAGAATGACTTGCAGTAGCGCTCCAGTGGGTGTAGTCTACTGCTGAAGGAGCTGGGGCAGTGCATGTCAGACCACAACCAGCGTCAAGTTAAAGGAATAGTCTGTAGACCACTACCACAGGATTGCCTCGAGGCACAAATCTACGGAAGGTTAGAAAAGATTTTGGATGCCTTGAAGTTCCCAGTGAGCATGGTGGCCTCAAAGTGGAAGAAGTTTGAAAGCCCATGAACTCTCCCTAGAGCTGGCTGGCCATCAAAGCCGAGCAAACAGAGGAGAAGGGTCTTAGGGAGGAGAAAGTGCTTCAAGATAAACTTCCAGAAGGACCACAATCACAGGAATCCACCAATCAGGCCTGTATAGTAGAAACAAATGAAAAACAAAATGATCTGGTCTGGTGAGATAAAGATTGTACTCTTTGGTGTGAATACCAAGTGCCACATTTGGAAGAAACCAGGCACCACTCATCATCAGACCAATAGCATCCCTAAAGTGAAGCATGGTGGTGGCAGCATCATGCTTTTGGGATGATTTTCAGCAGCAGAATATGGGAGACTAATCAGGATATGGGAAAGATGAATGCAGGAATGTACAGAGACATCCTGGATGAAAACCTGCTCCAGAGTGTTCTTGAGCTCAAACTGGGAAAGACGGTTCATCTTTCAGCAGGACAGCGACCCAAAGCACACAGTCAAGATGTCACAGGCTTCAGGAGAACTCTGGAAAGTCCTTGAGTGTCTCAGCCAGAGCCCAGACTTGAATCTGATCAAATATCTCTGGAAAGATCTTAGCATATCTGCACCGATGCTTCCCATCCAACCTGGTTGAGCTTAAAGGGATATTCCAACCAGCGCAGTAATTCTCCTGATCTGGCAGCAGTTCGTCTGCTTTAGTTTAGCTTTAGCTTAGCATAAGCAATGGAGGTGAATGGCAGGTACTAGCTAGGAAAATTACTGTGCTGGTTACAAAATGCTTTTTCCCACTTATCTAACTCTGGGAAAAATGTCAACAGACAACATTTCAATTTTGGGTGGAATATAAGTTAGGGTGACCAAACGTCCTCTTTTCCCCGGACATGTCCACTTTTCACCGTCTGTCCGGGGCGTCCGGGGGGGTTTCCGATATTGATGAAAATGTCCGGGTTTTCATCCAGGAGCCGGGTTTGAATTACGGGGGAGCTGGAAGCCCTAAACCTACACACCCAGGGAGGCCCGAACAAAGATGCTGTTTCTACCTATATTACATTATTTATATGAACTCTCAACGCACCGGGGATTCTTTTATGAGGAGAGGACAGACATGCTGATTGTTGAAGCTGCGTCCTGCACGGCCACAGTAACATTCTCAAAGTGGCGCCACCAAAAAATATAATTAACACGCGATCGTTCATGTCCGTTCATATAATCTTCTGTCTTACTTCTGTCTTTTAATATCTTTTATTCGTGTCTGGAGCGCGTCACCCGTGCTCAGGTGATTTCACCTCACCTGCGCCGCCGCGCAGCGCACACTCCACTATTTTTCAGCCAGTAGATTCATTTGACCTGTTTTGTAACTCGAGTTGAATCAGGAGGAAGCCAGGAAACAGTTTATTCTGGTGGATTGAGAGGAGAAGCAGGAAGATCAGAGCCAGACAGGACAGGAAAATATTCAAATAAAAACAAGAAAACAAAGTTCTTGAAAATGAAAATGTTGGTAGATTTATCCACTACACCTTTTGACCTTCATAAAGCAATAATTCATAAGCATGTAATATTTATATATTTGATACAATTCAGATTACCTTCTAAATTCCGTCCCACATCCAGGGCCGTGTCAAGGCATCTTGGGGGCCAAGGCAAACAGACCCCCCCACCTTCTTGTTATGTTCTTCCTGTGTTTATTTTTCATCTCCATTGGTTTTCTTGTTTTAACACAGTATTATGATGTTTCATTTACCTTTAATCACTGACGGTTTCGGCGACTACTGTCGCCATCTTCAGAGTCACGCCGACTTGACGGCGTCACTTCCGCTGTTTACCCGTGCCTTACAGACGATGGATAAAGGAAGCAATCGAGATAAGGAGACGTGGACCCAGGACCATGAATAGGGATGAAGGAGTGTACACGCTGGATCATTCATGGGACGTGGTGATCGACCAGGAAGGCGCAGGCAGTAGGGGGCGGCAACGCCCCTTACTGCCTGCAAATAAACAGCGGAAGTGACGCCGTCAAGTCGGCGTGACTCTGAAGATGGCGACAGTAGTCGCCGAAACCGTCAGTGATTAAAGGTAAATGAAACATCATAGTACTGTGTTAAAACAAGAAAAACCAATGGAGACACCCCCTCCCCGTCACTGGGCTCCCCCAGAATCCTCTGTGTAATTCAAAGCCTGCCCACGAGTATTAATTATAGTGTTTGCAAAAACACATCGGCTTACATATGAATTGTTCTAGAGCCATTTTGTTGGCAGAATCTAATATTTTAGCTCTAAGCCAGGTGTTCTGACAGAACATCGGGAAAAAAATGGGTCCCAACGTGGTTTGTGTGGCATTCGGTGTTGTGTCTGCGGCAGCGATGCGCCTTTTGCGCATTTGGAGAATGAGTACTCGTGCGCAAAACGAGGCCCCTCATGGAGCGCGTGTTCTGCGTGTCGGGAGGGGTGGGTGTTTAGCCTCCTTATTAGAAAAAGCGTGGGTGTTAAAACACCCACATCCCCCACGGGTGTGACGCCCATGGTGTGTTGTCATCGGTAGGCACAGATCCCCTGTCCTCTTTTTCGAAAATGGAAATATGGTCACCCTAATATAAGTGTTCTCTCCGGTCTGCTCTTCTCCCTGTACACCAACAGCTGCAACTAATCAAGTTTGCAGACGACACCACCGTGATTGGACTCATCTCTGATGGGGATGAGTCTGCCTACAGAATGGAGGTGGAACGGCTGGTGTCCTGGTGCAGCCACAACAACCTGGTGCTAAACACCCAGAAGACAGCTGAGGTTGTTGTTGACTTTAGGAAGCACACAGCCCCCCTCCCCCCCATAACCCTGTCTGACACTCCCATCACGATGGTGGACTCATGTCGCTTCCTGGGCACCACCATCACCCAAGACCTCAAGTGGGAGCCCACCATCACCTCCATCATAAAAAAGGCCCAGCAGAGGATGTACTTCCTGAGGCAGCTGAAGAAATTCAACCTGCCAGCACAGTCGATGAGGCAGTTCTACACCGCAGTGATCGAGTCCATCCTCACCTCCTCAATCACAGTGTGGTACGCTGGAGCCACCCCCAGGGACAAGAAGAGGCTGCAGCGTGTTGTACGCTCTGCTGAGAAGGTCATTGGCTGCAAACTCCCCTCCATACAGGACCTGTACACCTCCAGGACATAGAGGCGTGCAGGTCGGGTCACAGTTGACCCGACTCACCCTGGACACTGTCTCTTTGACCCGCTCCCATCTGGCAGGAGGTTCAGATCCATTCAGACCAGAACCTCTCGCCACAAGAACAGTTTCTTCCCCTCTGCTGTTGGACTCATGAATGTCAATCCTAGGGCTGCCCACTCCAGTCGCTTGGTCCCAGTCACATGACCCGGTGTTGTGTTTGTACCTGAAGCTGCTCCACTCTGATTAGTACCTGCACTGTGTATATAGTAGCTGCTTCTCTAACTATTGCCACTTTTATATTACGGTAAGTGTTCTAAATGTTAACAGCAGCAGAGTTAATGCTGGTAGTAAAGCTCACTTTTTAAATAATATTTTTTTAAGTTTAAAAAGGAGAAATGTGTCCAAAGATTTTACTAGCGAGAACAAAACCAGTAGATCCAACAGAAAGCTTTTTACCTTTACTAGAAATGACATCAGTTGCATTTATGACCAGATAAGAAACATTTCCTGATTTCTAACTGAAGTAAACAAACAAATGCAAAAGTAAAATTAGGACTAATCCTTAAGAGATTTTGAAAAGCATTTTTCTATACAAGTGTGTGATGACTAAAAGTTTTAGTCCACTCTTGCTTCTTTAGTGATGGGGAAACATCCTGATGGCTGAATACCAAAGATGGTTTCCTCTGCAGGAGAAAAAAAGATTATACATTTTAACCAAAGCAGGCTGCATTTTCCCAAGTAATACAATAAGTTTCTTAACTCAATCAATGGGAATTAACTAATTTTAAAGTCCTGAGCTCATAGTGAAATGATACACAGAGCGTCTCATCTAATGCTGTCCTGTACAAACTCATCAGTTCTCATTCAGGCCCACATCCACTCCACACACAAGCCTAAAGCTTCTGGCACCCAGAGCCACAGCAGGCTAATGCGCTGTAAGCTATTCCTCAAACATTCACGTCAGACGGAGGCGTTTCCACGGAAACGAGCACCGAGGCATCAGCAGTATTCTCAGCCAGGGTCACCTCATGACCAAGGGGACAGAGGGAGAGACAGACACCAAACAATGAGGGCGATCAACAGTTGACATCATTGTTAGAGAAAGATCCGCCTGTTGGCACGGTCCCTCTGCCAGTGGGCATGGGGGGTTATGGAGAGCAGGACGGGGTGAGAGTGACAGACCTATAAAAGCAGTGCAGAAGGTTAAAGCAGCCCCCATCTCAAGACTCAGCCGGCCTTACGCCTAGCATCGTGTTTTCAGCCAGCTCAGAATCTAACCATGGATATTCCCATTCAGTACCCCTGGTACCGCAGGGCTTTCCCTAACCACCTCTCGGACTTCTCCATGGCAGAACCACTCACTGACTGGCCCCTCATGTGGCCCTTCTCCTGGCCCTTCCCCTGGATACGCCCTTCATTCCTGCGCTGGTTCAACTGGCCTGACAATGGACACAGTGAGGTAAAGTTCTTATAATTATTACACCTGAGAATCATGCTGGTTCTCCTCCTACAGGAGCCGTTCAGATGATCCATATAAATCAGCTTAAAACTGAGGAGTCACTTTCTTTTCCCACAAAATTCAGTTAAAATGCTGTTGTTGTTTTTTTTATTTAAAAGCGATACTATGCAGCTTTCTCATATTTAAAATCATGTTCTTGAGCCAGTATGTGCTAAAATGACCCTTGGGTTAAGGAAATGTCACTCAACCCCCCACCGTCCTCTGTGGCCAGAATACCGCACTTGCAACTTCAGAATAGCGGACCGGTCTCTGTTGGACTTAGTAAGGTGGAGCTGACGTGCCTGGCGCTGCAGTCTGCTTCCAGCATGTTTCCTGCATGTTTTAAATGAACCACACTTGTATAGCGCATTTCAGAGTCAGAGGACTCCAAAGTGCTTTACACTACAGTGTATCATTCATCCATTCACACACACACACACACATTCGCACAATGATGATGATGATGAGCTACAATGTAGCCACAGCTGCCCTGGGGCACATTGACAGAGGCTGGGGTTCTGAGCACAGGTGCCACCAGTATCTCCGACCACCACCAGCAGGCAACATGGGTTAAGTGTCTTGCTCAAGAACACAACGGCAGCATTCTCTGCCGGGAGCCCGGATCGTACCCTCAACCTTCTGATTACTGGACAACTCGCTCTACCTCCTGAGCTACTGCTGCCCTGTTGTTTTAGATCATGAACAGAGCTGATTCCTTTGATTTAGTGGTGAACCGCTCCTGTAGACACTAATGAAGGCTGAGGAGATGTTTCAGCAGTTTGATCGCTCAGCGAGGAGGAGAGTTTTACTTTTGTTTTTACTAACTGGACACTAGGGGGTGCTAAAAACAAGCCAAAAGTGCCTAGTGTGCCTTTATTAATGTCATTTTAACCTTGTGAACTTTTACTTCCTGCCACCAACTTTCTGTTCATCTTAGACCCATTATTTTTATTCAGAGAAACTAACTAGTTACTAGATGCTAGTTTTTTTTTACTACTTCATTTAATTTTTGAAATCATTTTAGTTAAAAGTTTTTTTTTTGCTTTTATTTGAATGTTGTCAAATGTGTTTTATACAACACTTTAGTCCACTCCGATTGATTTTAATGTGATTTATACATAAATATGATTTGATATTAATAATAGTTAGAGATTCACACTTTTGACACAGAAGAATACATTTTTCCCAGGTTACATAAGATCTTCATGTCTCATCTCTGCCGGTAACATCTGTGTACTCATAGATGCGAATGGAAAAGGATCGTTATGTCATTAATTTGGATGTGAAGCACTTCTCCCCTGATGAGCTGTCTGTCAGTGTTAGTGACGAGTACATCACAGTGCACGCCAAGCATGAAGACAGACAGGTGAGCATCAGCAGGAATACCTGCAGGACTGATTAGGTGAATCGTTACTAACACGCTGACCAATTCTGCTTTCAGGACGATCATGGCTTTGTTTCAAGAGAGTTTCTGAGGAAGTACAGGCTTCCATCTGGCGTGTCAGCTGCTGACGTGACATCCAGTCTGTCATCCGATGGCGTGTTGACAATCACTGCTCCTCGGTCACCTCCTGGACCAGAGCGCAACATTCCTATTTCCTATGATGAGAAATCACAGAAACAGAAAATGTAGAAGGAGCTCTGACAGCCTTGGAACCAGTTTTCGACTAACTACTAGCTATCAGCATTTCAGTTTTGTCTCAAAGAACAAATGCCTTCTAATAAACCGCTAACGTCTGACTTACTCTAATGTCTTAATGATGCTTTAACCACATCTGACCAACAATAAGACAAGAACCTAGCAGTGAAATGAGAATAATTCTGTTGACACATTTAATTCTAAAAGCTAAACAGATCAAAACGTAATATACTCACACCTTTCATCTATATATTGTTTTTATTTTATCATGAATGTTACAAACTTTTAGCCCCTGATGAAGACAAACGAGCTAATCACGTCACATAAGACTTCACAACATGTTTCTCCTGAAGGATGATGAAAGACTGGAAGTGTCAAACAGAACTGGATGTGCTGCAAGTGGTTCTGTTTCCGGTGAGATGACCATGTTGGTTTCTGTAGGTGGGGGAGGAGGAGGAGGAGGAGGAAGATGAGGATCATTTGTTTTTAATTTGTTTGTTAAAGGAAGCCACATAAAGACTGTGGACCAGATGTTTTCTCTGATGCAAAGAAGATGGAGGTGAGGGGGGGATAAAACTGATGTATGTCTCTTATTCACTAAGGAGAACAGTCACTGTGCTGCTGAGAATAGTGTGTTATTGTATGATAAAGTGAGTGCATTTTACATGTAAAAGTGACAAAAACCTTTGAAAACATGTTGAAACGCAGATTTAAATGTCCTGCTGTGTTTTCTGTTAACAAAAAACTTTATTAAAGGGCAGATTCACTAATAAACTGTTTTTTTTAACTTGTTTTTTAATTACAACCAGTTATGAGTTTAACATGAAGGCTGAACGTGAAAATAGTCTTCTACCCTTATTTTCTGCATTAGCATGTGAAAGAAAATTGATGGGGAAATGCTTGGATTAGAAAAAGCCACACAGATCTACATCACACTGTAAATTTGCATTCATGGACTCATCCATCTTGACTCACGACGGGGAAGGCTATTGTTAGTTTAGCGTCCAGGAAACAGCAGAGAACGTCCCGGCTAGTAGAAGCTAACCGTTAGCATTAGCAACTCCACAACACAGCAGAACTCCTTCAGGCTTGTGTTATTGGTGGAGATAAAACATCAAAGTTGCATTTTTTACCCAAGAAAGAAGAGCAAATGGAGGCAGAGGAAGAGTCATGTTGTTAGCCAACCAGAGGCCAGATATCCGGATATCATGAATATTAATGAGTAAGACTCCAAATACTGAACTCCACTCCTCCCATTAACTTCTACTTCCTGAAACAGAAGCGCCAGAGCTTTTTTTCCACAGAGAATGAATCACAAGGCATTCATTTATACTAGAGACCACAGCAAATTTGCTAGGGAAAAAAAGAGTGAATAAGAGCTTTGATCATTTGGGGCCTTAAGGGTTGTAAAATAAGAAAAATGTAATAAAGCAAACATATAATAATAATGTAACAGTGTTCATTCAAATATCTACACAGGAAATGTTTTGTCTACTTTATTTATGCATGCATTACAACGTTATGGGGACTAAAAAGTGCTCCTGTCATACATAGTTCAGCAAAATCAAGAAAAACAATCCAACACAAAATTACATTTAGAATTTGTCACCGAAAAAAAAGCAGCATGTTAGAGTACCTATTTACATAAAATAAATAATGAAATTGATTTTCTGCCTAAATGTGGATTCTTTTGTCCCCTGATTGCACGAGTTAGTGCATGAAGTTATTCTCAAGATTTGACCAAAACAGGAGACATATTATGCTAAACTCACCTTCTGCATCCACCTGTGTAAGGTGGAGCTGTACTGTCCATAAACACTCCAAATGTGAAAAAAAATCCATCCATTTTCTGTCAGGGTTTGGTTTTAGGAATTATGTGCCTAAAACGAGCCGTTTCAAAAAGTCCACGTTTGTAACATCACAAATGGGAAAGTAGAATAGAACCAACTTTCACATGCTGGAGACAGCTATGGAGCAGCAGCTCTATTCCGAGCCCCTCCTGGAAATATGAGCTTCTCAGCTCATAGCAGCCTGAGCGGGGGATGGGTGGGCGTGGCCAGCTCCAGCTTGTTTCCTTAAAGTGACAGAGCCCTGAAACGGCTCATTCTGGAAGGTACTGAAACTGTCAAGAATAAAGCTGCTGAGACTTTATGTGAGAGGGATTTAGTGCAAAGAGCTTCATGAACATGATATTATAAATTAATAAAAAACTCATTATATGTCCCCTATGAAGGATGTATCTAAGCTACATCAGCTGACAGTATCCTACTGAACACATTGTTTTTTTTTTTTTTGTTTTTTTTTTCAGAAACAAAAAGAAAGAACTGACAAAACTCAGATCTGCTTCAGCTGAACCCTTTATTATTTGTAAATCAATAATAATATATCAAGGAAAGATTAATCACTTAATCAAAGAAATATTTAGACACATTTTTTGCTCTGGTGATCATGCAGGCCAACGAATGTTTATTTCTGATTTAACTTCTATATTTCCATGAATACAGTGAAGAGCTACGTTTCACCAACATGCTGCTCCCTGAAGTTGACCATTAGATGCAGCATCAGTTGCAGTAAAAGTCCCATTTCTGCAAGAACAAAGAAAACAGGAGAATTAAGGATGAATGTATGTGAGCTTTTAAATACATGGCTGTGTTTCACTTACAGTTGTTTTTACTTCAGTGCTGGCTGGAGTGAGAGCGTGTGTCTCCTCCACCACGCTGCTGGGGAAGTGGCCGATGCGAGCCTCCTGCTCCCCGTAGTATGAGTCCTGTACCTGAACAAGCAAACGCACCTGCTGGGTTAAAAGTTAAAGCTGCACATGGAGATAAGCTCTGTCAGATTTCTAAAATATGTTTCTGTCATTAAAACAGATGTTTCTTGATCACATGTGGGGGATAATTAGTGTTTGTTATGTTTGATCAGCTGTGGCAGCCATCTTGAATGATATTGATTTCAAAGGTTAATCACTTGCCATGAGGTTAATGCCATGAGTGTATGGGATGCCATGTGTAAATTGCTGGTGCAAATTATTTTGCAGACATTTCTTTGATATTTAGCTATTTTTTCCTACATTTAGCTACTTTCATCGCATTTAAAATAATTTTTAAATGTTACATAGTTTCAGCTAATCTAAATGTTAAATCTAAACTTAAAGGCAAATCTAAATCTAAATGTTAAAGGTTGAATATGGAACACGGACACTCTGGTGAACTCTAGTGTTCAGAGGTGGTATCGCAACAACAGAACTAATTTTCCAGCTGATACGTGGAGTGACCAGCCAGCACCAGGTCCATTGACGAATCGTACAGGATAAGGACTAATTTCTACTAATACGTTTATTTTACAACAGTATTTACTGTTAGAACATCTTCTGGGCTCAGAATCTGCTGCTTGACTTGTCGAGTCCGCCATTTTACACAGTCCCAGCCTCGCCTTACCGAGCGAACTTTTTAGCGCCCTAGAGTGCCCTCTAGTGGCTGGTAGACGTAAACATAAACCCAGTGTTGTGCCCGTCAAAATACATTTTTGATCATTTATTTTTTTAAATATAGCTTTTAAAGGAAAAACTACACTCATTCTGCACACTTCTAAACGCCCCGGTGGAGGTATTATTTTTTAAAAATAAAGATTTTTATTAAAATGTTCCATATTCCACCTTTAAATGTAAGTGTTTAAATTATATCTAAATGTTAAATCTAAGTCATTTCATACATTTAGATTTATACCTAACATTTAGATTGAACAGTTAGGCTTATCATTTAGGTTTAGATTTAACATTTAGATTAGCTGAAATTATGTGACATTTAAACATTATTTTAAATGTAGGAAGCTAAATATCAACAAATGTCTGCTTAATAATTTGCACCAGCAATTTACACTTTGCATTCTATGGAAGCCAATTCCTGCCACCCAGATACAAAATAATTATTATCTCATAATTATGAGATAGCTAAGACATAATTATGAGAAACTATCTCATATTAATGAGATAGTTTCTCATAATTATGAGATTTTTTTTTTTTTATCTGAATGGCGGGAATGGGCTTCCATAAATCCCATATGAGTGATGTTAGGTTTGCACTTACGCTGCCAGCCCAGAAGAGGTTGCCTCTGTCTTTTAGCATTGCATAAACGTAGACGAGCTGCCCCTGTCGGATGGGGATGAACCTGCAGTCTCCAGGGTAGAAGTCCTGCAGTGCACGAGCTATCAAAATGGGATCTGTGCAGGAATATAGTATGAGACTCACAGATGTTTGGCATGTGTCATTATTATATTAACATGTCGCCTAAGAAAGCAGGCAGAAGCGAACAGCCAAAAGAAGGTGTATTTACTTACGACTGCATTCAGAATCAGCACAGAGTTTCTTTTCGGAGAGTTTAGGCATCTGCCTCCCAGCTTCACACGCTGCCATGAGGAGCCCCACTGAAAGCAAAAACCAGAGTCTGGAAGCCATTTCAGCAGAGAAAACACACCTCAAGCTGCAGAAGTCCTGCTCAGCTCTAGTCTCTGCTGACTTTTAGGGGGAGGTGCAGTCATCCCTCACCCCCCTTTTCCTCAAATGAACAGAGCTCTTTTGAAAGTCTCCAAGCAGGTAAACAGGATAGGGGGGATGGGGACGAGGAGGGTGTACACTAGAGTACACAGACTCCTGTCTGTGTCCATTTTCCACCATCACAACCCACACAGCAGTGGCTTCAGCAGTCAGGTGAATGTCTGAGTCCACCTGTTTTACTTTTGTCATCTAGATGAGCTCATTTCCTCCTCTGTTCTCCTCTTCCTGACTCTGTGTCCTTATTTACCTGTTAACTCAGGAGGAGGCGTGGCCACTGGGTGTATTTACATGTGGTATGTTTCCACTGCCAAGGAAACCAGCTGAGCCTCTCTTGCGCAAAACCTCCTCGACACAAAACACACTCACTCACACACTCACACACACCAAACAGGAAGGCTGTATACCTGTTGGCCTGACTTGGTCAGGAACTGTCAGGTAAGAGACTGTCTTTCTTTCTTTCTTTCTACAGATTAAATAGTTCACATCATTTACAAAACAACATGAAACTGGGCGTGTATCTTTTGGAGACAGAATAAATGTATTTTAACCAGTTTAAGGTTGGATGAGGAATGAAAATGACAGAGAGAGGCGCTGACCTGTGAATCTACCACCAATGAGACTAAAAAGGAGCCTATATGGAGACAGAAAAGTATTTTAATCAGATAAAATTACAGTGACATGTGTCGTGTTATTAAATTATGGCTTCAAACATTTGTTTTTTCTATCTTCTTTAGTCATAACTTGTACTTCCTGGCAGGTTGTGACTGTTTCCTAAAGATGTGGCCAAAAATGTTTCATTTCATCAGCTTTCCCAGGAAGATGAAAAAGTTGTGTTACTAGAAAGAAACGGTTCAACTCAGAGGAATTTAAGGAGGGGAGCAGAACAATGATAACGTGCTGCTATTTCTGTCAAAGAAACCAAAGCACCTGCTGGACAAAAGAGCTTCTTTTAGGTCGTTTTAGATTATATTACCAGGAAAGAAAAGTTCAGCAGTGACGCACGTTTTCTTTAATCTTTTCAGTCTCGTTTACAGCCTGTTCTTGTTTACAGATCTGTTGGAGAAAAGTAGAAGTTCTACACTCTTCAAACAGCTCCTCTGAGGAATTTCGTGGGAAACTAAATGGAAACATGATCCAATCAAGACCGGAACAAACAATAAATATAAAAATATAAAGTCTGACCCTGTCTGACTGTGTTACACTTCTAACATCTCCATCAGTGATGTTCACCCCAAGAAAAAACAGTCTCCCCTCTCCCAGCATGGAGGACTCCTTCTTTCCTCTCTCCTCTTCCTCCTCAGTGGCTCTCTCATTTGGTCTACCCTCGTCTTCATCGTCCCCTGTTAGCGTGGACAGTGGAGGAGCGATAGAGACCGACCTAATCCTGGCTGCAGAGCTCGGCCAGGCGCTACTGGAGAAGAATGAAGAGCTGGCAGCTTCTCTGGAGCACAGAGAGAGGGAGATCGAGGTAGGAAGAAATAACTTCTGATTCCATGAAGAAAATTAGTTTGATTTGGGTGAGTGCATCCATGAACAATGGAGGTAACATTTGAACTGATGTTTCAGAACAATCATTATTAATATACATATATTGTTCTAAAATGCCAACTTTTCATCTTAGCATTTTGACTTTAATCTCAACTCATCAGATGTTAAAATGTTAGGAACACATTTCTGTCCATGCTGTCCAACCAGGGACACACGGGACATTACTTCTCCAGTGCTACTAACAGTAATTTGTTCCTAATTCATGATGCGATCCTGTAATTTCTCTGAAAACTCATGGTGCGATAATCACTTCTATACCTTTTCCTTCAATGCAAAGTTGCTATAATGCCATTAAAAACAGGCATGTTCCCTTGTCTCTGATAGAGGGAACTAGTGATTTCTCATTCATCATGACGGTTCATTTTCTTGCTTCAGGTTTTAGAGCAGCAGAGGCTGAACCTCCAGAGGAAGCTGGAGATGAACCAGCTGGAGTGTGGTCAGCGGGAGTCTGAGCTCTCAGCAGATCTAGCTGCTCTGAGAGCCGAGCTGGAGAAATACCACCACGAGGGGCGGGACCGGCGTAAGGATGAGAGTGAACAGATGGCCCAGTTGGCCAATCACAACCAGCGACTGGTGGAGCAGCTGTCTGAGGTCAGTTCTGTCAGACATAGTTTCTGTCTGTCTTTCTATCATGGTTAGATATCTACAATGCAGCCAAACAGGTTTGACACGTTTCCATCTCCCGCACGTCACAGGCTGTAACCCTGGAGCACACTTTGAGGACTGAGCTGCGTTCCCTCAGAGAAGAGATGGAGGATTCATCGTTTAGTCGAAATATCAGCCTCTCACAGTTAGAAAACATGCAAGCAGAGGTATTTTTACTACAGACAGATTGCTGTTATCACTTTGGAAACTACAGTATAAAAGGTCATGCACAAATATTTTAAAAATGTGGCTGAACTTTAATCCCAATAGCTGTGAACAAGTAACAACTAACTTCTAAACGATAGTCTTGTATGAAATGCAGATTATTATCTAACTTCATTTTCTATTGCAGCTCTTATAAATCATTCGTTCTCTGTCAGGAATGAAAACTCGAGACCTGACATCACATCTCACATCCTACACACTTGTGTTTGCTAGTTTGGTCTACATTTGTTTGAGGGGGTGGTTCAATAATTTTTATTGCCACAGTTTAGCAGAAACAGAATCTAACTGATTTCATTTGCTGAATTTTAGTGTAAATGAAGGTTTTTATTATTTATTCACTCTGATTTAGAACAGAGTGTTGCTGGAGCGCACGTCACACATAGAAACGCAGCTGAAAGCTTCAGAGGAGGACAGTCAGCGACTCCGAGCTGAGCGAGACGGACTGAGAAAGAAACTGTCTGAGCTGCAGGAGAAGCTGAGTGAGAAAGAATCTGAGGTGAGAATCAGATGTTTGAAGTCAACCACTGCATTGACTGTTGGAACAAAAAAAAAACGTGACTCAAACAAAACTCATCACTAACAGAAGTGACTAACACAGTAACAACAAAGCCTGTGCTCCTGTGTGTGTGTGTGTGTGTTTTGTGTGCGTGTGTGTGTGTGTGTGTGTGTGTGTGTGTGTGTGTGTGTGTGTGTGTGTGTGTGTGTGTGTGTGTGTGTGTGTGTGTGTGTGTAGATAGAGCAGGAGCAAGGGGTTGTATTTGAGTTGCGCACCTTGAATCACTCTTTACAACAAAAAGCTCTGAACCTCGGAGAGGAGAACATCCTGGACAGTACACACACACAACCTTTGTCTCTGCTGAGTGAAATTCAGCAAACACAGGTACACACACACACACACACACACACACACACACACACACACACACATTCTCATTTTTCTATCTTAGTGAGGACCATCCATTGACTTCCGTTCATTTTTGTGACTGTATTATGCCTAACCCATACCGTAACCCTAACCATAACCAGTGCTGATCTATTCCTAACCCTAACCTTAACTAAAACTTAATTCACACCATACCTCTAAAACTAACGAGTAGAGCTCTGTAAAATTGCACAAAAGTGAGAACCGGGCAAATGTCGTCACTTTGCTACTAAAGGTCCACACTTTACAGGTGAAAAGCTCATCATGGTCCTCACTTTGATGTATAAACAAGTACACACACACACACTAACAATCTAATGTAGATATGAACTAATTCTGCACTAACACCTCTCTTGTGATAAAATCGTGTACACACCTGAGATTGTTCTTGTGTAATCTGCATCTGTGACACAAAACCTAATATTATTAATCCCTGAGATTTAAAAGCTTGAGCCTTTAGTGTTGTGTTTTGCTTCTCTCCTACTCTCCAGACATCAGAGGCTCTCCTGGCTCACTCCACTGTGCTGCAGACAAAAGATGAAGAAATACAAAGATTAAAGGAGGAGGTCTGATAAACACGACATTATCACTTTTTATCATTTTTAAAATTACTCTTCTTTCACTTAAAAAATGTGTGTAGATAGAGCAGGAGCAAGGGCATTTGAGTTGTGCACCTTGAATCACTCTTTACAACAAAAAGCTCTGAACCTTGGAGAGGAGAACATCCTGGACAGTACACACACACACAACCTGGCAGCAGTCAGTCTGCTTTAGCTTAGCATAAATAATGGAAGTGAATGGCAGGTACTAGCATGCTAGTACTTGCCATTCACTTCCATTGTTTATGCTAAGCTAAAGCTAAACTAAAGCAGACAGACTCCTGCCAGATCAGGAGAATTACTGCGCTGGTTACAAAACGCTTTTCCCCACTTATCTAACTCTGGGAAATATGTCAACAGACAAAATTTCAATTTTGGGTGGAATATCCCTTTAAGTGTCAGCTTGCTTAAAATCCAACCCTTACGTATTCCTTCTCCCTGCTGCTGTGTTCACTGATTTGATTAAGTTGCTGACTTTGCCAGAATTCACCCCGCTGGACTTATGTGATAAACGATGTTTCACTTTACACTGAAGCTGATTTAAAAGCCTACAAAATTCCAGATCCCTACCAGTTTTAGTCACTGGCTGGGTCACCGGGTTCAGCTGCTACTCACACTAAGGCGAGACGCTCATCATTCTAAACAAATAACATAATTTTAACGCACGTAATCCTACACTGGAACAATATTATTAGTTTCTAGCAATAGTGGACGGTAACGCACGTCTTCCATAGTGACATATAAGATCATCAATACTAAATAAGTAATATAAACACATCACATTTATCATTTCAGGTCCATCACAGTCAGTCCCTGTCTTTCTCATGAAACATATGAACGTTAACCTTATGCGGTAAAACGTGTTCGCTGCAAATCTGAGAATACTTTGAGGGCTGCTATCCGTTTTATTGATCACTGCTGCTCATCCCCATCTTCTGTCTCCATCAAAAGTTATACGATAAAAGACAAGTCCATGTCTGTTAGACAAGATAAAACGTGATGTTTAGAAAGTGTTTTTGATCAGATTTCTTCTCTGCAGCTGCAAACTCAACTAAAAGAGCTTGAGTCTCTGAAGGAGGAAATCAAGCCTTTCAGAAGCAGCCCAGGAAAGCTGAGCTACAGGTAAAAGAATCAACGGCTAATCGACCTTAGCGAACACAAAAATGGATACAATGTTATTTATCAGTAGCAGAAAATCATTCACAACACTAAAGAGCTAGCAGTATGAGATCTTACATTTGTTTCCTAGATTTGACCAAAGTGACTATAACTCCATCCTAGTGGATGACAGGTGGTGCTAGGTTTTATCTGAATGTATTATTCTATGTGTTTTGCTGATTCTCCATAAATATCCAGTTCTCTGGAGAGTGAACTGGCCACAGTCCGTCAGGAAAAAGAATCCCTGACTCAGCAGCTTCTCAACACCATCAAACACAAGGTGGTGCTGTCTCAGGAGCTGGACGCCTGGCAGGTAAAGGTCATTTTTCAAAAAGTCTCGTTAATACATCCGGTTTACATATTTAATATGTGTTTCTGCAGGAGGACATGCGTCTGGTGATCTGTCAACAAGTGCAACAGAGAGAGGAGGAGAAGAAGAAAGAGGAGGAGAAAGAGAGAGAGAAGGAGAAAGAGAAAGAAAACAAGGTCGGACTTCAGAGGAGCAAGTCTTTGAAAGTGAAGGGAGAAGGAGGCAAAAGATTCTTCGCTTCTCTTTTCAAAGATAAATAACACGACCAGCTTTTCCCTACGACACCGGCTGTTTCAGACACTTTGATCTGATGTCATCATCAGAATGTTAAATGTTTACAGATTTTATATCAGAATGTATATAATTGTACAGTACATTATTAGTTTTAGACTTTATAATAAAGCATTACATTAATGAGTGTTATTACATAATATTCTATAGATTGTTCATGAACGTAACAACTGAAACCAACCTCAGGAGAACAGCTGATGATAATCTTCACTTCACTGCAGGGCAGGCTTCTAGAGTTTAGACAATCAGAGGAAAACTATACTTTCAAGGGATAGTTCAGCCATTTTTAAAGTTATTTCGAATTACTATCATGTCTAGAACTTGTTGAATGGTCTCTGTTTGGATAAATAGAGTTTAAATCCTGCAGGACTTAAAAACTAACGGCTAGTGCATGACTTACGTCTTATAAAATCTTTCACAATAACATTATTTTATAAATGTTTATGGATTTGGATGTGAAAAACTACCTGCAACAGAAATGCCACATGTTGCTGATTTTTGTTCTTGTAAGTAATCACATCCTGCAAAGTCAACGGTGTAGAAGTTCATCAAATATTGTTGCATGAACTGCTGTTACTTTAGAGATTGAAGCCATTTTAGGAAAACAACAATACACTTTGTTCTTGGACGCATTCAAACTAGCCATTAGCTTATCAATCTTTTTGGATATGAACGTTATTTCTCCAAGCAGAGGCTGTTCAGGGAGATATCTGCCGTCGGGATATGATAAATATTTTGTCCAGAAACACTCCAGGATGGCTGAAAACCTCCTTCAATGAGAAACTGAAATTGTATTTATTTTTACTGTTAATGTTGTACAGTTACTCAACCTGATCTCACAGAAAATGAGCCGTTAATGAGTTTTTCTAGAACATATAATAGAAATATACAGTATAATAGAAAAATAGTTATGTTTGGAAAAGTCCAGAAAATACAACAAATGTGGCCTACAAAGGGAACATAATCAAACAAGTTAAAAGCACTTTGATGTTCTGTTTGTGTTTCGAGAGTAGTAGGAAATATCTGCTGGTTTGTATTAGTGACAAGAACAAAATAAACCCAGAAATAAGCATCTTTAATAAATTAACATCAAATTAACAATCTCTCTTGATTCTCTGTCCATGCTGACAAAAACGAGACACCTGCAACTTGTTAAATAAGGCTGGAAATGCCCGTTTCAGTAAAGTCGTTAGTGTTTCCATGTCTTCATTTATAAACGATGTCCTCTCTCTGTGCATAGAGTCGTCACATTCCTCATGTAGAGCAGCAGCTTTCCCCTTTAATATCAAGTCATATATACCATGTACACTTTAGAGGTCATATTGATGTTTTAGGAGTGGATTTTAGTTCATTTATAGATAAATCGGGTCACAAAATCTGGCTTCAAACTGAATTGAATCCATTTAGACCTGATTTGTATTAGAATATGATAAATGATACATGACCTGCACTTGTACAGCACTTTTCTGAGTCAAAGGACTCCAAAGTGCTTTACACTAAAATATGTAAACAAGCTCAAAAACTCCAGCAGAACAATGCCAAAAACAAAACCTTAGTAGTAAATTTTGAAGGTCCACTTTCAACCAATAACTCCCTGAAAGATGGAAAACACCAGTGAGGGTAGACAGGAAATGATCTGTTATCCAATAAGATCTACACACATTTCCTGCTGAATGGACCATAGTATAAAAATGTTATTTTAATTTGATGATACATTACGTCTGAGATCCTTTGACTTGTCCTCAGCAGGAAGGATTCAGAGGGACATGAATGTATTTTGCACCTATTTCTTCAGTACAATTCTTGTGTCCATCAGGAAGCATCCTCTTGGTACTGAGAGGTAGGCTGCAGGTGAGATGCATTAAGGATAAACAAACAGGAAGTGTTTTGGTGCAGCCGATAAACCCTGGAAAGTCAGCGTATATATATATATATAAAATCTGGATAGTTGTCCTGACAGGGAATCATAATTCCATTTTAGGGAAGTGGAGGGCTATCCCACGTTGACACCGAGGCCAACTTGCAGCTTGTCACCTCTGTGATTTACAAAGGCACCCATGATCAGGGTGGCTGGGAGCGGCGTCAAACGCTTCTCCAACACGCCTCCTATTATACAGCGGCTGTTGATCATCCCTGCATGCACAAACAAAACGACAGAATCTGTACTGGACGTTTTCTAAACACTTTGACCTATGGTCAAGTCACAAAAGTTGCAAAACAAAATCACCTCGAAACACCATGTTGGCCTCCGGGAGTTCCATCTGGTACCCAAACGAGGTTGTAGTTTCCTGTGTTCTGGTGCTGGCTTCAAACTCCACCCCAACCTGGATCTAATCAGCACAAATCCACATAAATATTTTACATTTAAATGTTTATTCTGTTCAGTTGTATTGTCCAAACCTGTTTATTGGCTCGGTGATAGTAGCTGGCATGGGCGCCTCCTTTACCAGCATTCAGTGTTGCGACCCAGTTTGGTCCTGCATGGTGGCACAGACAAAATAAATAAACACAAATGCATCAACAGGCACTCTTTATATTTTATCTTACATATCTTAACAGTTTACATTTTTTTCCTTCATTAAATCAAAAATATCTCTGCTGATGTAACTGCAGTCTGCTGATAATGTGAACTCTGGTAATGTTACCAAGCATAGTGAGTTTTTTTTAATTCTCACCTGAGTATTGGCCCGCCAAGGTAAGAATTCCTCCTTCCTCTGCTCGCCCTCGATGGTAGACCAGTTCCCCGCCCAAAACCAGTCCAGAGGACACACTCTGCAGGAAGTGTGCCACAAGGATGACTGTAGAAGAAAATATAAAGATCTATACCGTAAAATGAAAGCTAAAAATGAGAACAAACTAAAAATCAGCAAAAAACGCTGAGGAAAAAAGATCAGCATGACATGAGTGACCTCATCTACAGGTTTTCTACAAAGCCAACCGTTTTAGTGCACCTTGATCAGCCACAGCTAATGACCCAGTCATAAACGACCGTGATTTTTTTTACCTGACTCTCTGAGGATGTCTGGGTTGGCCACCGTCACAGCAGCAGTGAAGTCACTCCCTCTGTACTCGGTTTCAAACTGCCACGTTACAAACTGAGACTGCTGGGTCTAGAACACGGTTCAGACTGGTCAAAGAGCTGTCTTAGGGTTTACCATCATGAAAGTGGGATAAAAGAAGATAAAGATCAGAAACTGGGACTTTACCTGAAACACCGTTCTGGCTCGAACGTGCTCAGTGAGATGCAGCAGAGCGTGAGCGTTCAGACTACCTGAAGAGTCCATCTCACCAATCAATGCTGGGGCATCCTATAATATTACATCACAAACCTCAGTCACTTACTTTTTTATTTTACTCTTACAAATAAATAATCGATCTGATCATTTATGACCTTGTCTTTGCTGCAGTCGTCAGACTGTAGATGCTCCACATGGAATCGATAGTAGGAAGGACTAACAGCACTGAGGTGGAGCATATGACTAACCTGGGGGTAGAACCACCAGAAAATCAGATATAAAACATGATCACTTTTTAGGATTATACAAATAAATGTGAGTATATGACTCACCTTGAAGAAGCTGCTCAGAGTTTTATTAACAATCATCTTGACACCCTCAATCTGATGGGGAAACACATCTGAGGGGTTAAAAGAGGAAACAGATCAGAGACATTAATGCTATTAATTAGGGATGTAAGACAATGTCGATACACTGAAATATTGCAATATTCGGTGTTATGATAATAAATCAACATTTAAAGGAACTAGAGGCAGGATCTTTAAAAAATCTGTAAAAAATTAAACATGTATGTTCATTTTTTCAAAGCTAATGGGTGATGAAGCGTTATAAACCAAAAAGAATGAGGCCACCCATGTATCGTTCCATTTTCTTGAACAGGCTGTTTGCTGCAAAATGCGCTGCAGTTCGGTCACGAATTTCCCGCGCTGCCCTACGGATGTGGCGTCAATTGACACTGCTTGCGCGTTCACGACAGCTTCAAAACAGAAAGAAAATGTGTTCAACACTGCAGATCGGTAGGTGGCGCTATTGCACCTTAAGTTGCTTGCCAACCGCCAAACTCCAAAAGAAGAACTGTGGGAATGGATTCTACTGCAACCAGTAAACGACCAAGCGTGGCACAAAGGAAGTTTATTCAGCGGCATCTCGTGAGTCAAAGACCAAATATGGTAAAAGACAGGCAGGGACCCGAATCTATATCGGATACGTGATTGACGAATGGAGGCTGCTTCAACTATATCTGGGACTCAAAAAGGATGCTGCCATGGCTCATTTCCTAGTGAGCAGGTAAGAAACATCATAGGTTGTGTTTAGAGATGATGACAATGATCCGACCTCACCGATGACTCAGAAAGAGCTAGCGTGCAGTAGCATTAGCTGTGATCATGCTACAGTAGTAGCATTAGCTGTGATCAGGGCTGCAGCGTGGATTGCTTCGCCGCAATATTGTCCGTGAGAGCGGCGGGGAGTTGCCTTTTCAGCGTGAGATATTGGAGGTGTGGCGTGAGAGCGTGTGAAGAGGGTCAGGTAATGGTATTTTTGTGTTTGTGTAACATAGCCGTCTGTGCACGCTCCCGTGCTGGGCTGCAGTTACTCGCAGAGCCGGGCGCGTCGCTCGTGAGCATCGTTTCTTTTTTCCTGCCTCTAGCTCCTTTAAAAGTAGGGTATCCTTTTTATTGAGAATTTAAAGGCAAATATTTACTGCATTTTTTTTGTGGTGCAGTTCAAACTGATCAGCACCTCCAAATCCGAAGCCATGATTCTCGACCGGGAAAGGGTGGCTTGCCAACTCCGGGTCGGGAGAGAGGTCCTGCCTCAAGTTTAGGAGTTTAAGTATCTCGGGGTCTTGTTCACGAGGGAGGGAAGAAGGGAGCAAGAGATCAACAGGCGGATTGGAGCTGCGTCTGCAGTGATGCGGACGCTGAACTGGTCTGTCGTGGTGAAGAGAGCTAAGCCAGAAGGCAAGGCTCTCCATTTACCGGTCGATCTACGTTCCTACCCTCATCTATGGACATCTCCAATTTGGCCCGGGAATGCGTTGGGGTTCTGCTGGAGGAGCTGGTGGAGGTGGCCGGGGAGAGTGCTGTCTGGGATGCCCTACTTGAGATGCTACCCCCGCGACCCAGACCCAAATAAGCGGAGGAAAACAAATGAACAGTTCAAACTCTGACTGTAAGGTGGCAGCAGTTTTACCGTCATTCTGACGGAATGCAATCTCGCCATAAGACTGGATGTGTCTCACAAGCATCTGGTCTGAATTTTCCAATTAATTTCAGTTACTAACTGAAAATATTGTCTGGCTTTTAGTATCTCAATATATTGCCTCCAATGAATTGTGATATCATGTCACCAAATTCTTGCCAATGCACACCTCTGCTATTGATCAATAGATCAGCTATTTATCTTTCTGTTCTGCTTTATCAACAATATACAAAACTCTTTGTTCAAATGCACCAAACTGTGCGTACTTTCCTCTGGAGCCAACATGTCATCCATCCACCAAACATGTTGATGGTGTTTTTAAACCAGATGTACCTTTGCAGCTCCTGTGAAGAGAGTGGAAGCTGCCTGGGTTTGGCAGACGGTCATCTCTCCTCTCCCAGCGGGGTGGACTGTCCCAGTGAGCAGGATGTGCATCCCAGCGAGAGGGAGGGGGTTCGGTGGAGAAAGGCCAGTTCTGATGGCCGAGGCTGGAAGACAAGGCCAGAACGCTGCCCATCAGGGCTTTCTTCTACAGGACACAAAGACAAATGCATACATCTGTTTTATTTTCTTGACTAGAGAGTTTAAAAGCACTGACAGGATGAGAAATAACCCTTTATGGCGAGATGAGAGATAACTCTTCTTCTAAAATGAGTTGAAAACATCAGTTGCTTTGATGATGGAAGGATGTGTGTGCAGGTGCAGCAATCCCGTTAGCTAGTATGACCTTAGCATAAGCCAAAACTACCATTTATGAGAGAATATTATTTGATTATCAACTCAAGATACCTTAAAATCCAGAGAGATGCTGCGGACCACGCATGAGAACCACTGTCAGGCGTGTTTTATCATTTAACAAACTACTAAAGCCAAGTGATGCTGAGGATGGACTGATGCTGCTGCTGCTGCTGCAGGAGATGCGGCGCCCCGTTCAGCAAATACGTCCGTCTACAAAAATCACGGCCGTGAGGAAAATTACAACAAACATTTGTTTAACCTTGAAAAAACGAAAATCACTTTGTTCAAACATATTGTAAAAAAAATTACATTTTGCTGTTTGGAGGACGCGAGAGTTCGCGAGGAAATTATGTAACGTTCCATTAAATTTGTTTCTTGTCGGACTGCTTTGTGTGCGACACCAGCGCCTACTGCCACAGGTGACTCGATCGGCTTTGATGTAGCGCCGCGGCGGAGCGGAACAGAAGGTCATCTGCGTGTCTCAGCAGTAAATTAACAAATAAGATCAGAACTATTTGATTATCGGAGTCAGAAACTTCTGGACTCGAAACGCTGCTTTTGTTCTAAGTCTGCTCCGGTCGGGAACATATTGGTGACCGGCGAGAGGCGGATGGTGGTCACTGACTCACTTTTTTCATCAATCAAAGCGAGGAGAGCATTTTGGGACAACTTTCAGAGCATTTACATCAAAAGCTTCCCATTGTTTCCGTTTGGGATGGATGTGTCTCCTTCGCGGTCCATATTGCTGGTGGGAGAGGGGAACTTCTCCTTTTCCTCCTCTGTGTGTCAGTCAGAAGCAGGGAGCAGCATCACTGCCACTTGTCTGCAGCATCAGGAGGAGGCACTGCGGCAGGAGGGTGCCGCCACCAACATCCAGACCATCCAGGACTCAGGTGATGAACCCTCCAGCTGCTCCTGTGTTTTTAATGTTTAAGCTTGTTGTTGACTTTGTGTTGTTGTTTATTCTTTCAGGAGGATGTGTGCTCTTTGGGGTGGACTGCACTAAGCTGGGGGAGTGCGTCTCCCTGCAGGGTCGAGTGTTTGACCGGGTGGTGTTCAACTTTCCTCACTGCGGAAGGAAGAGTGGAGTGAAGAAGAATAGAGAGCTGCTGAAAAACTTCTTCCTCAGGTACACAATCATCATCATCATCATCATCATCATCATCATCATCATCGTCATCATCTCTAACATCCTCCAGGTTTCAGTCATCTAACAACGCAAATGGCCTTTCCTGCTCACTTCTATCACCATTTTCTGTTTGGTAGCTTTGTTCGTGATGTCACCTTCAACTATAATAAAGTAGTTAAATATCAAATATGAATATTCAATTATCTAACCCTTTTGGATTTTTATAAGAACAATTTTTGCATAGCTGTGTTCTCTAAAAGTTTTAATATTTTTATTATTTTCTATTTAAATGAACTGGTATTAATTTGCAACATAAATAAAAAACATTTCATGGGTGTCATTACCATAGGATATAATGTCACCATAGAATCAAAAAGCTGCTGTTCTTGTATAGTTTTGCCAACAGATGTTCTCTTCAGTTTTCAGATTCTGTATACAGATTTATTTCTTGTTCAGCTGCATTCAGGTGCTGGCTGAAGATGGCGAAGTTCACGTCTCCCTGTGCAACGGTCAAGGTGGGACACCAGCGGATAAGCCGAAGCGTGAGTGGCATAACAGCTGGCAGGTGGCCGCTATGGCAGCTGAGGCACATTTAATCCTCAGTGCTGTTCATCCGTTTGAAAACGAGAACTATCCAAGCTACAAGTGCACTGGATACAGGTAAGAAACCAAGGTGAGTGTTGACCTTTAAGAGCAGAAGCACCTCTTAGTGTTCCCCTGTGTGTTTTTGATGTGTTTGTTCTCCCACTTGGCCTCATGGGGCTGTTTATTGTTGTACAGGAGCCAGGACAAGGGCTTTCATGTGGAGAAGGCTTTGCTCCACGTCTTTTCTCGCAGTTTTCCCTACATTCCTGTTCAGGCAGCTCACATGGAGGAAGTTGTCGAAGGGGAGATGGTCCACTACAACATCCCGGTGGAGCTGAGTGATTATGTGTACAGGTGCAGTAACACAGCTACTCCTGCTGTCCAGTTTTAAGTAAAAGTCATTTACTGTCTCCTCTCTTTCATCAGGAGATTTCTCAGTTCGGATTCTGTGCATCCAGTTAAGTTGGTGCAAGATTTCTTTCTAAAGGAACTGTTGGAACACTGGTCGGTTTCCATGGTAACTGAATCTGTTCCCTTCCTCATTGCGGCCAAACGGCTGCATTCATGCTGCCATGGTGTTGATAGCTCACAGTGCTACTGGATCCACCTGCTGCAGAGAGACCTCACCTGTACAGCTGAAGGAAGAGATGCAAACACACAAGAAGCACCAAGCGCTTCAAATGCTGCTTTGAGTAAAGAGAACAGGATAAAGAGCTTATGGCCTGCGTGCTCCAGTGATGCTCATCCTGAAGTGGAAAGCGGTCTGTATTCGCTGCGCCCGTCGTTGCTCCCTCAGCTGAACAAGTTTCTGACTGAAAAAGAAGAGATGCTTAAAAACATGCAGCTTCAGGGGGGAAGTGAGGGGGGAGATGTGAGGTCTGAAGGTGAAAAGAATAAAAACGATGAGGGTTGTAATGGAACCATCAGCTCGTTCTTTGGCATAAGTGGTGTTGTGTTCAGGAACATACCCATCAGACTGTGGGCTCTGCCTGCTTTCCACCAGCTTCTCCTCAGAGGGGTTTTCCCTTCGGACCCTGAGCAAATTAAATTACTAGGAAGTAGGCTGGAAAAACTCCTTTCTCCCTATGGAATCTCTGTGGTAACAGAGGAGAGAAGCCTGCAGTTGATGGTAGAGCCAATGGGTTTGGTTGGTGAGGTTTTTAAAAGCAGTTTGGCTGACAGTCGCCATGTCACCATCACTGTTTCTCTGAATCTGGACCTCCTCGCCGTTCTCCTGTTTTCACTCCCTGACTGGCGGTTGCTTTGGTCTCACGATCCACGTGTCATGAAACAGTTTTCACATGGCCCACCTCCCGGGACGCCTTTCTGTCCCTTTTCTCTGTACCCTGAGCCCTTCAGCTTCGATATCAGTTTCTGGACTGGACCAACGTGGGAGGAGAAGAAGTTCTACGCAGCAATTCGAGAGGCCAGCTTAGGGACGGTGCAGCAGGTTAAACTCATGGACATGTTCTCACATCCTGACCTGAGCCAGACCAGTTACTGTTACAGACTCACCTACCACTCACACACACATGCTCTGTCACACACACAAGCTCTGAAGTTCCACAAACACCTGGAGCTTTTACTGTCCTCTCGACTGCAGGTCACCATCAGGTAGCACGTCGCAGAACCTTCTCTTCCTCGCCGTGTTTGTGGCTGAAATTATGATTAGAATAAAACTATAATCAAATATTTACAGTTGCTGAAACATACATTATATGTCTGAAATATGAATAATGCTGTATGAGTCTGAGTTTAATCTTATAATAAAACGTATTCACCATAAATCTTTTGTTAATCACAACATAAGTCACACTCCGTAGCCATTTTAGTCATTTTAGCTAGGCTGTCTCTTCTGCTGGCTTTTAGTTCTGAAACGTGCTGCTTAAACATCTTTTGTGCGTTCATCCTGTGTGTGTCTTCTAACTACATCACTTGGTTATTTTTTAACACAGAAAAGAGCTGTTTACATTTTTCTTGCTGACGTTTTGACCAACCCTGTAGTCGTCCTCAGCTCTGAGGATGACAGTGCTGCTTAAAGTTTGATAAATTAGTTTTCTGAATCTTATGGAGTTCAAACAGGAACGGTCCTTGGCTGCCCATTTGGTGCCCTGGGGGAACCCCCCCAAACACACACACACACACACACTACTCAAACACAACCGCAAGACTGGGGGGTGAGCTTGGAGTCATTTGTAATTGTGCTATTTTCCATGCAGACAGCAGAGGGTGCTAGATGCAACTTTATTCACAAAACTCAAAGTAAAACACACATAAATTTGCTCAATTTATTAAACATTCAGAGTTATTGCATGTATAGCACGCATTTTATATGGAGTAGCCTATCACAAAATCAGTGTTTGGAAGTAAAACATTACTCTGTAACTACCAGAGGTGGGTATAGTAGCCAAACAATTTGCTCAATTAAGATAGCATTACTTCAAAATAAAATAACTCAAGTAAAATTTGTTAAATATCTTGTAACAACACTACATGAGTAGAAAGTAACTGTATGCTAATAAACGCAGATTTAATTTATAGAAATGATGTAATCAGACATACTAGAATGTTAGATAAGATGCAGCTAGTTTCCATGAACAATCAGATAAAACATTTGTAAAAAGATAACTGTCTTAATGATAATTATTTTTTCAATACATTGTTTATAGATAATTAAACATTTTAAACTAGTTTTTTTTATTACAGTACTTATGTTTAAAATGTTATATATATAATTAACTATAGTTATTACTGCTTTATATATTTTTTATAAATAATTTCTAAACTGATTATTAAAATGATTTTCCAAACTATAGTGGAACCTAATAGGGAGAGTGACCGGACTGACGAGGCGAATATGCCCGAAAATGAACGAAGCGCGCGACTCGGCAGTAAAGCGTAAGTAAATATGGCGGCCAAGGCGCTTCGGCAGCGAAACAGGCGAGGCAGCAGACAAGATGTCAACAACGTGAACGTCCCCGCTGGCGCCGAGGCCCGTGCAGCTAAAGAGGAAAAAGTCAGTGAAGACAGTAAATCCACAGAGACTGGGCAAGAGTGAGTACGAGCCGGCCCGGAGCCATGGCCGTTAGTCCGCGGTGCTGCCGCGCGAGCTCCGACACTGACAGCTAGCTAACTGGCTAACTAGCTTCATCTGATCAGGTTTTGACAATAACAAACAACCACAGCGACTGGTAACGTCCACTGGACAACTGGACCGCCTCGCTTTCTCGCACAAAATTCACTGATTCATGTGTGCTTCCGCTCCAGAAAATAGTCCCCCGGCTAGTGAAGGGAACGCAGCGTGTTTACGATTCATTCATTCTATATCAAAGCGATTAAACCATTGCTAGCAACAGACTTGCTGGTTTATCTCGTTTTCTTCAGACACAAATACGTAACATCAACTATAACGATTATCATAACAGATTGTTGTTATGTGAGCAGTGAAGGTGTTTCACAGAAATGTTGACAGATTTGAAAGGTGACGTGTAATAAAGTAAGGTGAGGGGTCAGCGCTGAGCTGTATAATCTGTCTAATGACAGGTGTGTGAAACAAACACCTCATCAATGCCTCTTTTTAATAGACTCTACAAATAGAGAGCTTTCCTCATGTGGATTGAAGAATTAAAAAAATAAATCTGCCTTTTAAAGCAGATGCTTTAGAAATTATAGTACCTATAGGATCCAAGGATTATTAGGACCATTTACGCACCATCTATAGGTTTTAATAGCAATGTAAATATTTGAGTGTATGTGAAACTGTATACATTTTAAAATTTAAAAAATATAGTGAGACTTTAGCTCCACTGTACAGAACCACTCAGTTCATTTCCAGAGTGCAATAGAAAAGCTGGATATCTGAATCAATGCCTTGTCTTGAATAGGTCGATAAGCCGTGGAGGACAGGTGTGGGCTCCAGAAGGCTCAACGGCATTCAAATGCCTTCTCTCTGCACGCTTCTGTGCAGCTTTGCTCAGTAACATCTCAGACTGTGATGAAACATTCAACTACTGGGAGCCTGTGAGTGCAGCCTGCTGTCATGATCACATTATTAAATCATCTCTAATGCTGCTGATGTCTGACATACAATGTTTATTTCTTCTATTCATTTGTTCCTGTTCCCATGTGCTTAAAGGTACAATAAGTAAGAATGTTACAATGAAATAATTACAAAACAGTCTCAACCATGTTGGAAGGAAGGTTACTGAAACAGATTTTCTTCTCAGCTGGCTGGGGGGTTGTCAGTTTTTCTCCTTTTAAAAATGCCAAAGAGGGCTGTAGTATGTGTTTACAATCTGCATACTTCCTGGTTCCAGAGCCAATCATACGTGAGCCTGGAGTGTTGCCAAGTCTGCACCAGCATGTGTAATTTGACACCAGCTGGCAAAAAGCAGCAGCATTGTGGAAGCCAGTAAAATGAGCGACCCAGAAGTTATTTCTTGTACCCCTAAGAAGGCACAGCATCTTTTTGTTTTACTCTAATATCGGGAAAAGAAGGCTAGAGGCTAACATTGAGATAACAATGCTGACGGTGCATTAAAAAAAAAGTTGCCTCTAAAAATATCTCAAGCTTCTTTTTCAATTACCAACAACTCGATATTACCATGAAATGTATCATCAACTCATCAACTGACTGCGTATGACTCGTCTTCACTTGTCACGTAGAATCTTCTGGCGCTGATCCGTAACTGGCAACAGTTGCTCAGATCGGAGTCGTTAATTTTGATACATGGACTGCAGGACCCAAATTTGAGCATAGGATGTCATTCTTACTTCATGCACCTTTAAATAACCATGTATTTTTAAATGTTGCAACAGCTACTGGTGCATCTTTATTGTACCACATGTAATCAAGTAACAGGTGATTCATCTGATTTCTCCTCCTATCTAAATGTGTTTCTGCAGATGCACTATCTATTGTACGGCACAGGAATGCAAACCTGGGAATACTCTCCACTGTACGCCATCAGGTCCTATGCTTACTTATGGTTACATGCGCTACCTGCTTGTTTGCACGCCCATGTTCTACAGACTAACAAGGTAACATCCTTAGTAATTATTGCATCTTGTTATTTAGACCAAATGTTCTAATCAGCTTAAAGCCATCAAGCGTTTGTGTTTCCACCTGGAGTTATTGGACCAGTTTTCCCAGCTGCATTGTTGTGTGTGTGACTTTGTTGGGAAAAAGTCACACACACAGTTACCACAGTAACTACAGGCTTGTGTTATGATTGTGTTGCAGGTGTTGGTGTTCTACTTTGTACGATGTGTTTTAGCCTTCTGCTGCTGTGTCTGTGAACTCTATTTCTACAAGTGAGTTTGTTCCCTAGATGCATGTTGGTGCTAAGCTGATTTTCATTTATACACTGTGTATTGAAATTCTTACCTTCCGGCCACAAATAAAGCCACCACCTTGAAAAGAAGAACTTGCTGAAAAAAAATACGACTAGACTAGAAATGAATGACATCAAAATCACACCATGGCAGAAATGTGCTATTATCAAAACTGTTTAGTCTGAGTGTGTGGGGTTTTATTTGTGGTCAGGCTGTGTTGTTTTATTCTACACTAGAAATGGGGGTAAAGAGCCTGGTTTGTTTGCATGTGATGCAGGGCTGTTTGTAAGAAGTTTGGTTTGCACGTGGGTCGTCTGATGTTGGCGTTCCTTGTCCTGAGCACAGGAATGTTCTGCTCATCTGCAGGTTGGTCAGATTTACTACTAGTTCATCTCTTTCTGTCTTTTTGTACACTCTGCTGTTAAATGAGATTATTACAGAGTCTAATGCTGTCTCTGTAGTTGGATCGAAACTCTGAGTGTTGAAGTGTTGACATGCTTATTGAACACTTTTCTACATGGAAACACAATTAAAATCTAATATCTAGTTTTACATTAACAACCTCCCTGCTCCAAGACTGTACTTATTTTGGAAATGATCTGCTATTCATTGGGCTGAAATAATTTGGCTGGTCTTGTAGTCTAAAATTTGTCCGAGCTCTAATGATTTTTTTTTTTTTTTATCACTTGGCACTTTTCAGGCATCATTTATTCACCAAAAGCATAATAATGCGTTTTCTCATACTCTCTGTTCCAGTCCAAGCCAACAGATTTACAGTTTTTGCAGAGGCCAGTAGTCTAGATGGATCTGATACATACTGGGAGCAGAATTTTCTCAGAAATAAATGATTTTTTGTTGTCTGCTTCTCTGCTTTAGCTCTGGTTACTTTCCTTTGTATTTTTTGTTCATCAGAGGCTCAGAATTCCAGGTGAGGTGCAGGAAACCAACCATGTGTGATGTGCGTCTGTAACAGTCTCTTTTAAGCTGTTTGTTATTTGACCATTCATAATCCTGCTTGTTTTTCTCCTCAGCTTTTCTACCTTCCTCCTTCTGTATGTACACAACTCTGGTTGCCATGACGGGATGGTTTCAGGACTCGACAGCATTGGCGGTAATGGGCGTAGCGGCTGGTGCTATTGTCGGATGGCCTTTTTCCGTTCTGATTGGGTATGACTGATTTTAAATGGTCTTTTGTGATTTTCCAAGACATGCTTGTTAAAATGCATTACAGCTTTATTAAAACATCTTTTATTTTGGTTATCGATTGCAGGATTCCAATTGCGTTTGATCTGCTGGTGATAAAGAGGGAGTGGAAAAGTTTCACCATCTGGTCGGCTGTTGCTCTTCTTCTTCTGCTGGTGGGGATCGTTTAAGGAATGCATGAAAAACAAAAACATACAAACATTTATGAATCAGTCGTGGATTTTTTCTTTGGCACAAATGCAGCGTTTATATAAACAGTCAAACTTAATACCATTTATTCCATTCAAGGGCTAAATAAAATCACTCAGAGGGCTGCCAGTGGCCCACGGGCCACACTTTTTAAAACAAGAAAGAGATTCTTCCACTTTTCTTTCTTCATCCTGTTTGTGGTTGTCAGGTCCCCTTGGTGGCAGTGGACTCTCTGTTCTATGGCAAACTAGTGATCGCTCCACTCAACATCCTCCTGTACAACGTGTTCACCCCTCATGGACCTGATCTGTATGGTAACCTACAAAAACACTTTACATTATTTCATACTGGCATCAAAATCAGTCCTGTAATTTAACAAAGGTATGCAACATACTGATTATTTTATTAAAGTGGTACTTTACCCATATTTTTAATACAGCTGCAGTGGTCTCTTGTAGGGATGAATGCCTTGTAAGTCGTACAGTGCACTTGTTTCAGGAACTAGAAGTGAGCCAGATCAGAGGTGAGCTGTACACGGCAGGATTTGGAGTCTCATTTCCTGATATTTGGACATCTCTCCTCTGATTGGCTAACAGCAACACGACTCTACCACTGACTCTGTTTGCTCTGCAACGTTGATGTTTTATCTCCACAAATAACACAAGCCTGGAGGAGTTCTGCTGTGTGGTGGAGTTGCTAATGCTAACGGTTAGCTTCTACTAGCCCAGACGTTCTCTGCTGTTTCCTGGACGCTAAACCAACAACAGCCTTCCCCGTCGTGAGTCAAGATGGGTGAGTCCATGAATGTTAGTGACAGTGTGACGTAGATCTGTCAGGATTTTCTAATCCTAGAGTTTCACTGTCTGTTTTCTATCAGAAGCTAATGCAGGAGATAGGTGGAGGAGACTATTTTCATGTTCAGCCTGCATGAACAACTCAGTGACCCATTAGAATCAGAAAAAATCATCAAAAAAAGTTTTTTCAGTGTTCCACACTTTTAAGTGACCGTGTGATGTAGATCTGTCAGGCTTTTCTAATCCTAGCATCTAACCTTCTATTTTCTATCAGAAGCTAATGCAGGGTAAAAATTAAAAAATGTTTTTTCAGTGAAGTACCACTTTAATAAACCACCTAAGATGTTATATTTTTTAAGTTTTTGAGTTTTCAAACATGGTAAAAGCAAATTCTTATGCAAACCACGACATATTCCTCTGAAGCAGGCTGGTATAACATAATTTTCTAGCAAAACTTCAGACCTTCAGTATTTTTATTCTAAATACAGTTATTTGGCTGTTCTGTCATTTTTCTGTGATGTTTTATATGATTGGTTTCACTCCACTCCACAGGTACGGAGCCATGGCATTTCTACTTCGTTAACGGCGTCCTGAACTTTAATCTGGTATTTGTTCTGGCGCTGTTTTCCCTGCCGCTCACCGCTCTCATGGAGACGCTGTTGCACAGGTTCAATGGTGAGGACTGGCTGTTTTTATGATGAGCTGTGGCTCACGGGAGGCTCTCAGGAGCTGCAGTCTCCTCTTGTTTGCAAAAAATTATGTTTTGGGGGGAGCGTGATGGAAAGTATTTGAGAACCACACTGCCATAAAGCAAGTACAGACCTCACACTAGTGTTCCTACCCAAACCACAAAACTGTTAAGTGCAGTTTCTGGTCACCAGAGGGCAGCAGAGTGCGGTCCAATGTGAAGTTGGTAAACTTTCATGCTCAAGAACAAGTTTGAAAGCAATAGCTTAAAGTGTTCTAAACTCTTTAGTGTTTATTGAAATGAGACATTTTGTGATTTTATTTTAATTTTTGCAGTGCAGAACCTGGGCCGCCCATACTGGCTGACTCTGTCTCCCATGTATCTGTGGATGCTGGTCTTCTTCACTAGGCCTCACAAAGAAGAGCGTTTCCTCTTTCCCATCTACCCACTCATCTGCCTCAGCGGGGCAGTCGCTCTCTCCTCTCTACAGGTCTGAGATTCTGTTTGCTGTAATCGGTGTGTTTGGATTCCTTTTTAATCATCAGATAAAATGATTCTTGATTTTGTTTTCCACAGAAATGCTACCATTTCCTTTTCCAACGGTACAGACTGGAGCACTACACCATCTCCTCCAACTGGCTGGCTTTAAGTGCGGTTGTTGTCTTTGCTGTGTTTTCGTTGTCTCGCTCGGTTGCCCTCTTCAGAGGTGTGTGTATAAACACACATTAATCTCCCTAAGCAGATACAACACAAGGCTTAACCTTTCCTCTACCTGAAGGCTATCATGCTCCTCTGGACCTGTACCCAGAGTTCCACCGCATCACCAAGGATCCGGCGCTACACTCAGTGCCTGATGACAGACCCGTCAGTGTGTGTGTTGGTAAAGAGTGGTACCGCTTCCCGAGCAGCTTCCTCCTGCCACACAAGTTAGTACCCACAAACTCTACAGAAACATTTCCCTTCCACTGTTTTATGGGATCGTCATTTTTGGAAAAAGAACATTTGGTTAAGAAAGAAAAGAGTGCAAGAAATAAATGATTTAGGAAATGCAGAAGAAATAATTTACTAAAGCATTCAAATCATCAGAATTCTTGCTAGATGAAAGAGTCACGTTAGTTGTTCGGATGTTTCTGTCAAGTTTTTTTTCCCTGTAGTTTTATCTTTTAACTTTGACTGGGGGTCTTCTACAAGAAAAATATGTAAATTTTCAGATTCACTCTTATTCCGTTTGTATTCAAGGTGCGAGTGCACGTTCTATACGAACGCTGCATAATGCTGCACAAATGTCTCATGAGTTTCCAGCAGACTTTTGGCTCAAGACTCTCCAGGAGTTTCTGATATTGTTGCAGGAATTTCACTTAACCATCCAGGGATATTAGCAAAACTACACTGGGAAACTTTGTTTAAATGGCAGCTGTTGCTCTATGGCAGCGGTCTGCAACCTGCCACTCTGGAGCCACAGGTGGCTCTATGGACCGTCTAAATAGTGGCTCTTTTCAAAAGGTCCTGTAACAGTTGCAGCTCTAAACAAGTTTTATTTGGAGTGGACTGAGAGGAAAAATAGCTTGTTCTACTGTAAAGGTAGCAGACCTCTGCTCTATGGTCATACAGGACAGTTATGTTAATCTGTAAATAAATGTACACTTTAGATTAAAACCTGAGCACTGGATCCTCTCAGGGACCCCACACCGGTGCTCTGCCCATGCACATCAAGCACGGAGGTTCCAAAGGAGCATGGCTAGACCGACATGCAGAGCGAAATCATTTTGCTTTGGTCCAGACTTCTAGGCTAGCTGACTTATGTAATCTTGTTCCATCTTCTGCTGTTTTTGGTGATGAACTAGCGTTTATCTAACACTTTTCTTGATGTTTAAAACAATTGCACAAATTAGCATTTTATTCTCCAGATTTTCTAAAAAGGGGATTCAGATTTATGATTTATTCGAGATGCAAGTGCCTCTTAAGTGTCCTGCTAAACGACTCTGTGTCTGTAGCTGGCAGCTACACTTCATCCAGTCTGAATTTAAGGGGCAGCTTCCTCAGCCGTACGCTCCGGGGCCTCTGGCCACACAGATCATCCCGGCTAACATGAATGACCAGAACCTGGAGGAGCCGTCCAGATATGTGAGTCAGTCAGGTATAAAGATGTTGACATCTGGTTTACCTGCAGTTAAACTGAGTATTGATCTTTTTTTTATGCAGGTCGATGTAAAACAGTGCCACTACCTGGTGGATCTAGAGATGGATGAGGAGACGCCACTTGAGCCACGGTACTCAGCCAACAAGGAGGAGTGGAGCGTCATTGCCTTTAAGCCTTTCCTTCAAGCATCAAGGTATTTTCACAAATCTGTTTTCTTTCTTTTGTGTTTAATATTCAAGGGAGTCTTAAATAATTTTACTGCTCACACCTTTTCTCTGTTAGATCTTCTCCTGTGTTCAGAGCCTTCTATGTCCCATTTCTCTCCGACCATCACACCACCTACAGGCGCTACGTCATCCTAAAACCCCGACGGCAAAAGCAGCCTCGTAAGCGAACCCACGGCTGATGTTCAAACTGGAATCTGGCAAGAGGAGTCTGTCACGTCCTCTTTGAACGGCTGGCCTCTGTGTGTCAGCATGCATGTGATTCAAATCATCAGACTTCAGACCCTTTAAAGACGTTCCTCTCTCGTCTGCTGTTGTCGGACTTGTGTTTGTGAGTGAAGAGAAAACGTGTTTACAGGTAGCAGCCATCCGATGGACTTTGTTTTTTTTTTACTTCTTTTGTGTTTGTGTGTATGGGAGGGATTCTCTCTGCAGGATGTTACACTAAATTCATCTTTAATGGGCCTCAGCATAAAAAAAGTGTTTTTATTTTCATGTTGTACTTGAAAATGTGGCCTGAATAGAAGACTTCCTGTGAACATTTGCTCTAAGGCTTCCTGTAAATGAGTAAAAACAAGGGTTCATCTCTAAATTACCTTGAAATGTGAATTAAAAAAACAGTTGACTGCCAAAAACAGCCCTATTGATTTATGTTTTACAGTAAAATGACTCCAGCACAGTTTGGCTATTTTAATCTCATTTTATTTGAACATTTTTCTTGTGTAACAAATATACAAACCATTTTCCTTTAGAGGAGAAAACATCCAGACGACTGAAAACATAACACTACCGTCAGTCAGGCTCATGCCGATATCTAGAGAGGCTGCAGGCACTGAAGCACACATTCATGTTTCCATTTCTTCAAGAGAAAACAAAACCACAGCAACGAGAACTAGACCTACATTACAATTTAAGGCAGCTTTAAAAAAAAAAACTGTTTTTGGTTTATTCTGAGTTATAAATGAACTTATGTCAGATTCAAAAAATGTTTAATTGCTGCAAACAATTAAAACTTAGCTGATGACCTCAAATTATCTGACCAAGCAAGGGCAGCATGACAAGACCGTGCAAACAAGCTGTTACACACACACACTCTCTCTCTCTCTCGCTCTGTCACACACACACACACGTCTGCTTTCTATTTTTGAGGTTTTGTAAGATCGATCAATCGGATCAGCTCTTTCTCCAGAGCTGCCTGTGAGTGTTTGTGATAGATATTTTTGTCATAGAGAGGCTTAAATGCAAAAATCCAGAGAAATGATTACATTTGGGGCCATATCCTTTGATACAAGGACTTCAGCTCAATCAATTTGATTTCTAAAATGTTGTTAAACAATAAAAAGGTTATAAAGAGGATAACAACTCATGCAAATGGCCCAGGTGCTTCTTTTTCTCATTGCATGCATTCTTTATCAGAAACCTAGCGTATGGATTAATCAAAATGCAATTCAACAGCTGTAACAGGTTCATATTTGTGATTCTAGAGTGAAGTTGCGTAACCCTGGTTAGCGTGGATAGAAGATTCTAACGCCATGCTCTTCAATTTTATTCATCTAATATTCTCTTAAACCCAAATGACATCAAATCGATTGAAGCATTTTGTTCCGTCCTCCATAGCTCCATCTGGACCCGCGAGAAGATGGATTGCAGGGTTTTGATTTGATTTTCCTGGCTAAGATATGAATCTTTAATATCTCTGCCTCAACCTACAATGAAATGAACATTCTGAAACTCAGTAATCCACATGTTTTCTTTAGAATCGTTTAAAGTAACCTGGAAATTGTCTCAGAAAAGATTGAATACCTCAATAAGAGTGGAGCTCATTTAATCATAGCCAGTGTCTCACTGGGCTGCAACTGTTGGTGACTACTTGGAAACAAAATTGCAAATAAAAAACATTAAAAACCACCAACTCTTAAAGGTACAATAAGTAAGAATTTTACAGTGAAATAATCACAAGAGTCGGATGTCTCAATCATGTTGGAAGGAAGGTTACATTGAAACAGATTTCCTTCTCAGCTGAATGGGTGGAGGTCAGTTTTTCTCCTTTTAAAAAGGCAGAAGAGTAGTCTTTGTTTATAATCTGTCCCACCTCCATACTTCCTGGTTCCAGAGCCAATCATATGTGAGCCTACATGGTTGCCAAGTCTTTTGTAATTTGACACCAGCTGGCAAAAAGCAACAGCGTTGTGGAAATAATGGCCCAATCCCAATACTCGCACTTACACCCTTGTGCCCTTCAATAGCGCGTTCCCGGTCAGGGGTGCGAGTGAGTGGGGTGTCCCGATTCCCAAGTGCGGAAGTTGACCACGCCCATTTTGCACCCTTTATCCACACTTTGCCCAAGTCCGCAGCGATGTGGACTTCAGGCAAGGGTATTACCCACAATCCATTGCTGCATGGGAATTTTGAGAAAAAGGCAGAGCTCAAGTGCCTTTTCTGAAAACATGTATTTTCAAGTGAAAGAAGTTCATTTTAAGACGATTAATGATATTTATTCATGCTCTGAATGTTTTAGACTAAAATTTAATGTGGACAGCAATTAATTAAAATTTTGTCAAATAATTGTTTGTTTGTTTGAAAGCAGTTAATAAAGATTTTTTTAAAAAGCACAAACAGCAACCGCCATCCCAGCATGTGTCGTGGTCAATGACGCAATGCTCACTGTCCCAATTCGGCAATTATTTGCACACTTGTGTACTACGCACTCGAAGCCTTACTGCGCACTTCCTCTAAGCGCACTTCACAGAAGGGTGTAGGGTGCAGTGCAATGTTTGCCAGTAAACAGGAGCGACCCAGAGTTTATTATACCCCTAAGAAGCCACAGCATCTTTTTGTTTTACTCTAATTTCGGGTGAAGCAGAGGCTAACATTGAGCCAACAATGCTAACAGTGACTTAGTAAAAAATAATCGACTCTAAAAATTTCTCAAGCTACTTTTTCAATTACCAACAACTCAATATTACAGTTATCTACTTATCAACTTACTGTGTATGACTCGTCTTCGCTCGCCATCTAGAACAGTTGCTTAGAGCAGTTGTTTGTTTTGATACATGGACTGCAGTACCCAAATTTGACCACATGATGTCATTCTTACTTCATGCACCTTTAAGTTGTTTCACATTCTTACACATCTCGATGAAAATCTCACAAACAATAAGACATGCACCATGAGTCATATTGTAGAGGAAGAGTTCAGGTGGTCAGTAACTGTCTCTGTTTATCCAGTCCTGCTCATTAAAATACCTCCTTCCAGTGTCCAGGTTCAGCCCATTTCTGTAGTAATCCAGATTTGTGTGGAAGGATTTTCGTTGTGTTCCCAGGGTAGTGTGAAATGTCTCGTGCTTCCCACTGGAGACGTAAGTCTGGTAGCGGTCAAACCTTCCTGCTTGACCACCAGGTTTTAGCTTGGCATCATACAGGTCACTTCCTGGTCGGAAGCTGCTGTCGAATAGACCGTGATCTGTGTACAAGCTACTGCTGTAGTGCTCACTCTTAGTGGTGCGACGGCCCAAGCTTCTGTCATAAAACTCTCTGTTCCCACTGCGACCGAGACTGCTGTCATTCAGCTCTCGATTTCCTGAGCGACCGAGGCTGCTGTCGTTCAGCTCTCTCTTTCCTGGGCGACCCAGGCTGCTGTCGTTCAGCTCTCTGTTTCCTGGGCGACCCAGGCTGCTGTCGTTCAGCTCTCTCTTTCCTGGGCGACCCAGGCTGCTGTCGTTCAGCTCTCTGTTTCCTGGGCGACCCAGGCTGCTGTCGTTCAGCTCTCTGTTTCCTGGGCGACCCAGGCTGCTGTCGTTCAGCTCTCTCTTTCCTGGGCGACCCAGGCTGCTGTCGTTCAGTTCTCGATTTCCTGGGCGACCAAGGCTGCTGTCGTTCAGCTCTCTCTTTCCTGGACGACCCAGGCTGCTGTCATAGAAGTCACGGGTGCCACGACGCCCGAGGCTAAGCTCGCCAAGGTCAAAGTTCAGGAAGTCACTCTCTGTGCTCGCGAGCGTCACAAAGCCACTCTCGGTGTCCCGACCTCCGAGGTTGTCATAGTCACCCGTCGGTGTGTCGGGGGAGGAGCATAAAAATGAGGTGTTTTTGGTGTGAGGCCGAGCTGAGACCAGGTCGTCATCCTTCTGAGAGCGGATGATATTGTAGACGTCTGTTGTAGTTGGACTGGGGCCAAGTCCAGGTTCTGTCTGACACAATTCTGATTTGTGTTGTTTCCTCTTTCTGTATCACACACACGCGCATACACACACACACAGACACACACAATTGTTAATTAAAAAAAACACATAAAGCAGTGTTTTCCAGCACTGATCCTAGAGGACCCATGTTGGGCATGTTTCAGAGGTTTTTGTGCTCCAACACACCTGATTTTAATCAATGGGTTCACAGGCTTCTGCAGACCTTGATCACCTGCTGAAGGGTTCGGGTTAGCCACTGAATCAGGTGGGTTGGGGCAGGAAACATGTTGAAACATGCTGGATAGGGGCCCTTGAGGACCACGGGTGGACACCCCTGACATACAGAATAAAATGAAGTTGAACCTAAGCTGCAAATGCCAAAGATTTAAGGAAAGTTCTCTCTCAATGTGTTGCACTCAGAATATGTGTGGTGAATGACTCTCAGCTACCAACACACCCAATTTCAGTTTAATGTCTGTAAATCTGACTTAGATGTGGCCATTCTGTGTTGCTCAGTTGCTCAAAGCAGCCATCTTGAAGTGGGTTGAGTTATAGACATAGAAGTAATGAATACTTTCGGTAACACTTCACAATAAGGGTCCCTTTATTAATGTTACTTAGTGCATTATTAAGCATTAATAACCAAAGTGTCCTTTTATTAATGTTACCATTATTGTTAACTATTAAGTGGCCTTAAGGTTAGGACAAAGGGTGGGGGGGTGTCTGCTTAGTAATGCATTGCATAATGTTAAGCATGAAGTTAAGCAGTTGTTAATACTTTATTTAATAGTTTATTAATGCTTAATAATGCACTAAGTAACGTTAATAAAGGGACCCTTATTGTAAAGTGTTACCATACTTTCTAAAATAATAATAATCATGCCGATTTCTGACCCGCTCCTCCCCTGCCGTCAAGCTTAAGGGTGTACACAATTACCATAATGCCTCTGAAGTTACTTTTGTCAGATAACCCGTCCTTTTGAGGTGTGTTATGAGTGCTCTGGTCTGCAGGCTTTTGAACATGTTTGATCGACTTGGTCTTATTTCCGCAGACAGATGATTGTGCTGCCTGTTGAATGTCATGTGTTGCCAATTGGAAAGCAAAGTAACATAAGCGTGGAGCACTCTCTTCTTCCACCATGTTTGTTTACTTTGAAGTCATATTTGGTCTTGTGAGCTTTCTCTTCTAATGAGGGAAAGTCCGTGAGTGAAACTACTTTGTGTTTATTGTGTAGTTTTAGCCGAGTTGCTGCACACCACTCACTAGGGATGTAAGAATATATATGTGTGCGTGTGTGTTGAAATATAGCAACATTTTGTGTCATAATATTGAATTGATATTTAAAAGCAGCGTATTGATATTTTTAAATTGAGTATTTACTTGCAAACGTTAATGGTATTACTTTTGTTTGGTGCAAATCAAAATCCAATTGCTAGTTGGCAGCAGTTTTTACTGCCTTCATTCTGACGGAAAAACGAGGTTTGGTGATAACACTGGATGTGTATTGAAAGCCTGTGGCCTGAGATTTTCAATTAAATTCAGTTTTTAATATTATATTGCAAAATATCAGATCTTCTCCCCTGTATTGTAACATGATGTGACATATATCATATTGACAGAATTTTGCCAATACACACCCCTAGCACACAGAAACTGGTAAATTCATGATTTGTTTTCATCACCACGTCTGTGGTCTCTCATGCTTTAAAATTTGTCAAAAATTGAAAAATCCTGCTGTGTGAACCGGGCTTTAGGTAGACAACACGCCCGTTTCCACTATCAGATCTTCCCGGTAATTTTACCGAACCTTCATGGCATGCGTGTGTCTTCATTTCATGGGGCCTGCCTAAAAGAATCACTTTCCAAGCCGAGTACCTGAACTGGGGTATATACTCGGAAAAGGCCCGGTAGAGTCACTGGGCGGGACTTGTGATTAACTAATGCTGATTGGTTGTAACTCAGTGGGAAATTAAATCCACAGACAGCCAAACAACTGGCACTTCTTTTGGTCATTGAGCACCAATTATTACTTCACACATTCAGGGGTGGACTGGTCATCTGTAAGTTCTGGAGAATCCCAGAATGGCCAGTGTCCGCCCCCCACCCCCCTCCGGCGATCCCGTGGAGATCCCATCCTTGTCAAAGGACGGAGATTATCCAGGGCTGGATTTTTGTCCCAGTCCACCCCTGCACACAGCTGTTATCTTGGTCCCATGAATGGATTAAATTATGGTGCACTTTAACAGAATAAAAGTTTCAAACAGAATAAAAGTTTCAATGTTATTAAAATGCCGATCAGTAGCTACGTTTACATGCGCCAAATTTCCCAAATCTGACTCAAATCTTGGTTGATCGGAAATCCCAAATCTCTGTTTACATGGACACTAACTGAAATGATCCGATCATGTCGCGATGCACGCACCATAGCTTGTGCATGCACACAGTTGTCTTTACCGAAAGAAAAATTGTAAACAAACGCCATCTTGTCCGCACGTCTTTCCCCTTGCATTTTATTTGCTTAGTCTCTAGCTTCAGTGAATTCCCGCTTCCTGCATCTTTAGATGCACTTGAGTGTATAACTCGGCATTTTTATCCATTCTGCCATCGAGACATTCAGTAATATTAAGCTCCCGTAGTATTTCCAGTAAAAAATAGCGTCGGCAACAGATCACTTCTGTTTACCGCCCGCCATGTTTCCAACCTGTCCTGAGCATGCGCAGAGGTGGAAAGGTCACGCTGCAGTTGCACACATGCGCAGTGGGCATTATTTTACCCCAACAATCCGAATGGTTGTGTACATGGATGCCAATCGGATTGACGATCGGACAAAACCACCTCTCTCAATCGGAATGAAATTGCATTCGGATCAGGCCGAATCGGATCAGAATATTCCGATAGACATGTTTACATGACGAATTTTTGATCTGATAGGGCATTTAATCCAATTACTTGTGCCCATGTAAACGTAGCTAGTGATGTCACTCACTGCCAAAATGGTTGCCATGTTGACGTCTTAGCAAAGTCCTGAAAGGGCCGATTTTGTATGGAGACAAAGAGGCTGAGAGGACTGAGCCAGTGTATTTTCCTTGGCACCTTCCACCCTCGCAGAAAATTCCCGGAACTCCTATAGTGGATACGTGGCTTTTGGTACTGATTTGGGATTTTTTTTATTTCAATGTGTGTTTGTCTTTTACCAAAATTTATTCTGCACCACTTGTGGATTTTATTGAAACTCAGAAAGTAATCATTGAATGCACAACTGATTCACTTTTGGAGGCAAGGTAATTCCCCTTAGAAAAATCAGACATTCCAGTTTTACAGATACTGAGAAACAGTTACATTTTGGTGGCAACTGAGAGTCAGTCCCAACAGATCATGTGACGATCTCCCATAAGATTATGCTTAACAAAAGAATAGACCTGAGCACTCTTGAGGGTCACCAACTCCGGTCCTTGAAGGCTACCATCCTGCACATGTTAGCTGTTTCTTTGCTCCTACACACCTGATTGAAATGAACGAGTCATCAACAGGCCTGTGCAGAGTTAAACGTGGTAAGGTGAGGATTAAATTACTCCATTCAGGTGTGGTAGAGCAGGAAACACAGAAAACTAGCAGGATGGTGGCCCTCGAGGACTAGAGTTTGTAACACCTGCTCTAGAACTTTCCTTTAAACGTCCAAATACAGTTTGTGGTCAAAGCAGTTCAACAGTAGATTTGTTTTGTTACAAAGACTGCTGAGATATCACAGACAACATTAATAAACATTTTTTCTACTGAATTTTAAAGGTATCTATACGTTTTGTGGTTCACCCACTTTTTATCTGGTTTATTTTGTTTTCACCTATAGACGCAACCTTACATCACCTCTTCAAGTATTGTGATATTTCTGACTCTGTTGTTTGTGTTGCTTTTGTGTTCTCACCGCCTGACAAGCAGTTTGAAGCAGCAAACTCCCATCGCTGTCAGCAGCAGCAGGATGAGTGGGATGGTGGGAATGATCACATAAACTAAATTCACAACTGAAAAACAGACTCAACGTTAGAAATGCAGAATTCGTGATTACTGTCACAGTTTTAATTAAAATTGTATAACCTGTGCTTCTGTTGTGATCACTTGGATCCCATGGCTTCACAGACGGAAAGAAGGTGTCTGTAATGAAAACAGTTTTAAGACTTTGTTTCTCTCTAAGTAGGTGATCCTACAGCTGCAGCACGAGTGCTGAATCATCACCTGTTTGAGTAGCGTTGGGAGACAGGGTGGGATCCATCAGTCTCTCTGAGGAGAAAACAAAACGTGACATCCAGTTAGGCTCTTCTCAAAGTGAAACAGATGCTGCTTAGCCCTCCTGTGTACCCGTAGTGTATTTGCAGATAAAGTTGTTCTTGGTTTCACAGTTGTCGTCGTTCCACTGGAACATGTAGAGTCCTCCTTGGCCTGGGGGAGCAGACGGTTGGTGGTACATAACCACACACACTTCATAGCCACACGACGGCTCATCCAGGTGCCAGTTCCTGAAACACACAGAGCACATAACGTCCTTTTACTTAAACGAAAAACTGTATCATGATAAATATACACAGAGGTGAAGAAAATCTCATTATTGTGTGTTTGTAATATTTATGTTTGTAGCACCAAATATTCAACAAAAAGTAACCACCACAGCAGAAGGTTTTATTTATAAAACAGGTCCAGATCAAAATCCAATCACACAAAATCAGTTCAATTAAAATACAACCAGATTCACTATTAGAGATTTTATTCAGTAAAATGCTGCAGGAACCTGGTTCAGTTCAAAACTGCAAAAATAGCATAAACATCAGTTTAGATAGAAATATTAGCTTGTTATTCTACATTGATGCCGTAACTTCAGTGTGTTTAGGTCATCAGCTGATTCTGTTGCAGATCTTTTGTCTAAAGTTGTTTATTGAACTTTAAATGAAGTCCCATAAAAAGGACGACTTATAGGTATGAAGACATCCCTTCATGAACAGCAGCTGAATCCCAGCTGTTTAGGTTCAGGTAAACTCGTGTTTAGAGACTCTGGTTTTAGGGATGACACAATCCACACATGTGCATGAGGAGACCATGCAAACTCCAATCAGAAAGGCCACAGCTGGGATTCAATCCTGTGACCTTCTCACTGTTAGGCAACAGTGCTACCAACTGCTCCACCATGCAGCCCTTCCAATACCCACTTATCTCAAAAGAACTATAATTAACAAAACACAAATGTAGCCACAAGGAAAAACGGTAATAAAAGCTGCCTTAAGAGTTACAATTTTTACTTTTGCTGGAGTAGATTTTTGCACTTGATCAGAATTTCACCACATTTTACTAGAGTACATAGGTTTTTACACCTCTGCCCCTCCCTCTTTGGTCCCACCTGAATGTAGACTTGCTGCCGTCCAGCCAGTAGTACTGGGAGGAACAGTCCGAGCTGCTGTCCTCGTCTCCATGGATTCGTCGGAGACCTATCCAGAAGTCCCCATCTGATGGGCGGAGCTCTGTGATGAGCTGCTCTATGACCTTCTGCTCAGACTCAGACTCGATGCTCAGCAGCCGCCCCCCATCTCGCCTGCAGGCTAGCTCCGCCTCTGCAAAGTTCAGTTTCCGACGGAGCTCAGAGAAAAAGGCCAGCTTGTAACACGGCCTCCCTTTTCCTGCCTTGCACACCCGTTGGCCTGAACACACACACACACACACACACACATGCACGCTCTTAAAAACTAACAAAGCTATGTTTTGTTAGTTTTCACATTTCCTTAGACATCAGAAGTGAGTGGTGGTGCCCAAACTTACCAAGGTGCAGTTCTCACAAGCCACAGAAATGACTTTTTCTTTTAATTAAAAAGCATAGAAATGGTTTTATTGTGAAAGTTTTATTTGTACTTGCATAAATTCAAAAAAAGTATTTTATTGAAAAAACATTTTTTTTGTAGAAAAGGATTGTATATTTTTGTTGATATGAGACATAAAATGATTATATGTTGCCTTATTACAAAAAGCACCAACTTCTCTAGATCTGATGGATCAATTGTTTTGTAGATTTTTGGTCTGAAAACTAAATTTCAACCCTTTAATGGTGACAAAAACAGGATGTGCATCACTTTTCTTTATTTAGTCCAGTTTATTGAATGGTGCTCACAATTCTGCTTTGTAGTAAATAATTAAAGATAAATACTTTTACTTATCTTTTGTATCTGTCTATCTGCATCATCACTCTGTTTCTGTCGGGACACAATTCTACCTTTTACGAATCGCAATCAAGGGCCACAGTGCGGAAACCTCTGCAATTTTAAAGGAGTAATAAAAAATGTTTACCTCTAGCTTCAAATAAGTCTGCTTCAGGAGCCAAACGTCCAGCGTAGCATCAAGAATTCATGAGGAAAAGTATGCAAGCTTAATGAAGAGTCCTTGTTTAGTGATTTTTGTGTTTTTTAGTGTGAAACTTACCTGTAATGAGGCTCGCAGCTGCAGACGGATGAAAACACAAGAACAGAAGAAAACTATGAATAATGACCAGGTCCATCTTTCTTAGCTGTTTACAACCAAACTGTGTGCTTTAGTTTAGTTTTTTTCATGTTGCTCTCCGTTCATCAGTCAGCTCATCAGACTAAGTTTAACAAAATAACCCCCAGCTGAGCTCTTAGACATGAGCTGTGGTGGGAGAAAAAACTAAAAATGTTAAATTCAAAGAGGATATAAATAAAATAAGGGTTAAAGATGAATGTCTCCTGATGTTCCTGTTGGATTTGGTGAAAGAGAGGATCTGAAATTGAGCAGGAGAAGCGAGGAGGAGGAGTAAAGGCGGTGCGTGGTTTGGGAGGGGGCTGTAATCTGTTAAGAGCAGCCTTAATGATAAGAGAAGAGGCTGCATCGATTGCAAGACATCTAATCATGCAAGTGCTTCTCATCGTAAACGCTGACAAGAGGCAGATTTCACTCATTCCTTTATTACTTAAGCTTTTGGTATCATTACAAAAGTGTTACATGAAAATGATCTCCTCTAACTCGATCAGGGATCATTTAAAACATTCTTTCTCAGACCTACGCTGCAGCATCCTTACTTGTTAAGTAGCTGATGTTCCGGTGAATTGTTTTCACATCCAGATCAAAAATAAATTTGTTTAAAATCAAACATCAATATTTTCTCAAAGAAATATGTTTTAGCTCAAAACACTGTCTGTGTATTCTCCATGCTTGAGTTTGATTTATTACATTAGACAATGGTCAAGTAGGAGGTTGCAGGTGAGACAGTGAATTAAAAATCTGTACATAATTTCTCTGAATTATGGATCCATACGTCATCATTTCTGGGGCTCTTCTGCAGGTGTGACACACTGAAATTTGTCCTTTAGAACAAACCTTTAATGGTTCTTCATTATAGACCCCATCCAAAGTGGAATGTGGCCATCTTAAACCTGTAAAATACAAGCTAAGGCTGTGAGGTTGGAAAAATATCAGATGACTAAATTAAATATCTAACGTTGCTTTGAAATTATATATATATATATATATATATATATATATCGTAGTGATGCATGTGGACATGAGACAGAACCAAGGGAACACACAGTGTAACATCGGATAGATAGATAGATAGATAGATAGATAGATAGATAGATAGATAGATAGATAGATAGATAGATAGATAGATAGATAGATAGATAGATAGATAGATAGATAGATAGATAGATAGATAGATAGATAGATAGATAGATAAAACTTTGTGCCTCCAAGTGTCTCAGAAATTTCCCTTGTCTTTTTTAACACGGTTCATAATACAAATACATTGTGTGTGTGTGTGTGTGTGTGTGCGTGCATGCAGGGGTACATGTTACACTGACTAAAATTCATCCGCTGCCAGCTTCCAGCATCCAACATACTCAGAATTAAAAGTATTCAGCTAGAGAATATTTCACACACTGAGGAACCAGAAACTCAGCCACAACATACGAGTGAGACAGAAAACAAAAATGAGTTTATTCATAGTTCAGGACACTCTTGCAGCTCCACTTCAGTCTGTGTGGGATTTCTTCACGGGCGTCACAGGCACTAAAAACCTGGACAATTAAACAATCCATAATCCAAAAGCTATAATTCCTCCAGCGTGTCCTGGATCGAGCCAGAGGTCTCCTGCTGGCCAGATATACCGGAAACACCTCCCCATGGAGGCGTCAAGGGGGCATTCTCAACAAATGGCCAAACCATCTCAGCTGTCTCCTCTCAACATGGAGGAGCAGCGGCTTTACTCTGAGTCTCTTCTGGATAAGCTCTTCCCCCTAACGCCAAGGCTGAGCCTGGCCACCTGACGGCCGCCTGTATGATCTTGTTGTTTCAGTCATTATCCACAGCTCATGACCACAGGTGAGAATGGGATGAAGATTGAGAGCTTTGCTTTGTGGCTTAGCTCCTCTTCATAACAACTGTCCAGAATCATCATCATTGCAGATGCTGCCCCGATGCACCTGTCCATCTCCCGCTCCCTCCTTTCCTCACTCGTCAGCAAGACATTGAGATTCCTAAACTCCCCTACTTGAGGTAGGACCTCTCCTCTAACCCGGAGTTGTCAATCCACCATTTTCCAGTAAAGAACCATGCTTCATTTTACTGTTTGTGAAAATCGGCAGAATTCAAACTTCATAACTGCGTAATGTGAAATTGACAGTGGCTTATGAAATAAACCTTGCAATAACCACTATGAAAATTTGGAGTTTGGAACTGCTTAAAGACTCCAGGAATAGCCTTTGGTCTTACCGTTTGACCTAGCCCAGAGGTAGGGAACCCTGGTCCTGGAGAGCCGCTATCCAGCATGTTCAGCAGCTCATCAGGCTCTGCAGAAGCCTGTTAATCACCAGCTGATTAAAATCAGGGGTGTTGAAGCAGGGAAACATCTAAAACATGCTGGTTAGCGGCTCTCCAGGACCAGGGATCCCTGACCTAGCCTTTAGCCCATCAGTTAGGGATGCAACGATACCACTTTTTTCCAAACCGATACGATACCGATACTTGGATCTGAGTACTCGCCGATACCGATTACCGATACCGATACTTGTACCACACACAAAAATGCAATGAATTGGAATACAGGCTTTTTTGGGAAACATGAGCAGCAGGTTCTTTTTGATGAAAATAGTCATCTCTGCATTTTCAGGTGTGAGCCTATTTCTGCTTTCATTCACAATGTTTGAAACAGCTCCCCTATTGGTCAATATAGAAAACTACAACAGAAATGACAAGTCCCAGTGAAGCCACTTTCAGGCAACTGGTATCGGTACCTGGTATCGGTTAGCTTTTTTCTGGTATCGGTATCGGTATCGGTGCATCCCTACCATCAGTCATTTTGAATGTGAATTTCAGGACTTGAGAATAAAATATTTTAAATAAACTCATCAAACATTTTCACAGGGGGAACAAAATCCATTCCAGCGAAACACAAAAGGTTTCTCCGGCTCTTTTTTAATTTCATATTCAAGCAGCAGGATCAGCAGAAGCCATTGATTCAATGTATGCAATCTGCTCCTTCAGAGCTTAAAAGAGGAGGAAAAGAGTATGTATGCAGTCCTTAATGGTAGCAATTTCTGAGATGGCCCATAAGGTTGATTTAAGGCTCGTGTTGAGACAGATCAGCCAGAGTTAAACAGCAGGATGCTTCATTGGGAGTATGCTGTGTGTGCTATCACTGAATAGGGAGCAAGGGCTGAGAAAGCCAATTTACCCTGAAAATCCCGTCCTTATGTATGCTGATCTATCCAAACACCACTAATCAGATTGATGCCAGGGAAGGCTGGGGTTCAGCTTTGTGTAAATTGAAGGAGTATGAGCCAATGGCATTATCTGAGACATAGAAGAGAAGACTGAGAGGTTAGAGCGTCCTCAGGAGGGATCAAATAAGCTATGATCCCTGGTTTAAATTTCCTCCATGTTTACAGCATCTGAGACCTGAAGAGACTCTCATTCAATTAAACTTTTCCCATTTGTTCCTCCTCCTCTCACAGTCTGTCTTCCTCTGTCTCTGCCTCCTTTTCTCATCCCTCTGACCTCCCTCTCTCCCAATTAGTTAAAGGGAAACCAAATGAATGGTCCCAAGGGAGGCCAGTATATTATAGACACCCCCCCCACACACACACACACACACACACTCACAAGTGGAGGTCCACCATTAACGCTGAAAATCCACCACTGTTCCATTCTGTTCTGATGCTGCAGCCAACATGCATTAGTAAAGAGGTTTGCAAAGTGTAATATTTTTTATTGAAAGCTGTATAGTTATATGGTAAAATTAAATCATTTGAAGCCGTAAAAGGCCTCTGACCACAACAAATCTTTCTCAGTGTAATGGCCTTGTTTGTGTCAGGAGGACTGTAAAAATACAAGTGACAAATTCAGTTCCTTGTCATCTTTGAGGCAGAGAGAGTAAGACAAAACCTAATTACACAAAAGAATAACTCTCTGCTAAATTCAATTTAAATGATCCGACTTGGGCACGCAGCCAAACAGAGCGTCCGCATTGCGCCTGCAGCGGGAGCTGGAAATGGGCCTGAAGTCACTGACCTGAGGGGAGCAGGATGGCTTCATCAGCAGAGCTGAGCAGTCATAAAAGAGTTTTGATGAAACCTTTTAAGGGCTGAAGCAATTCTTTAAGTCGCTGGCTTTGGAAAAGGCTTGAGAGAGCAAAATATTTAATAGCTCTTGATATTAAATGCAACAACTGCATGGCAATAAGTTATGATGCATGATCCTCCTGCTGGAATAATGATATTTTTACTTTTCTAATGAAGACTTTTGGCTTTAGTCTACAGCACATCAGTCATAACTTGCAGATGAAACAGGTTGGTCTCTAAAAAACATTTCATCTTTCTTAATTTAATACTATTTTGATTTGCCAGTGACCTTTTAAGTATTTTTCCTTTTTGCCTGCGTGTAAAAAAGACACAAATATTTCTGTCTTAAGTTTGAGTAAACTGTGATGAAGTCTAATTAAAGATAGAACGTATTTATGAAACAGAGTTGTTTTCTGAAAACCTCTTAAAGGTGCATGAATTAAGAATGACATCCTGTGGTCAAATGTGAGTACTGCAGTCCGCTCTGAGCTACTGTTGCCAATTACAGATCAGCGCCAGAAGATTCTAGAAGACATGCGAAGATGAGGCATACACAAGCCAATTTAAAAAAAAATGGCATCACTTTGCCACAAAGCTGATTTGGCATCAGGGAAACTTTGGTCATTCATAAGTCGTCAGTCTGTGGCTGCAATGTGGCGCGGTCATGTGTTTTTCATAAAAGATTACGTGATGGCGGATAAAGGGAGTGTAGGGGTGGTGTCCGTGCTTTTAACTTGGACGGTTTGTGTATTCCATCTTTACAACAGCATAAGAGCCGGTGCCTGGCTGTTAGCTTGCTTTGTCCCAACTCAACAACATGCGAGGGCGCCATTACGCACGAGGTGAGGCTCGGGCTCGTACGTACACGGTTAGATCCCGTAGGTCACTGCCAGGTCGGGTTCAGTTATAACTTTTGTTATTTTGGAGCAAGACGCTGAAGCCACGTCCTGCTTCCTTCCACCAATCAGTTCCGCGCACGTCCGACACAGTCGAAATATCGCGTTTGATCTCGCGTGAAAATATGCCCTTTACAAAAAAGGATCAGAAAAGCACATTTTTAATTTATTTTTCCAATACAATTTATTTTAATGATCTAAAAGACTATAATAGGACGTAGATATCCATGGTATTATAGGTGATGACTCATTTAAGTGTTGTTTACATGAACCGTATAACAGTGTATTTATTTAACCTTTTGTCTGCTGTTGCAGCTTTTCTGCATTTTCTTATTAGCTCATATATTCAGGAGCTCAGCTCTGAGTTTACTTAACTCAATAAGCAGAAACTTGTGTTGTTCTGTTTCACAATCTGACTCTCCAGGACCAGAACTCCACACAAGCTGTAGTAGCTGGGATTTGAACCTGCAACCTTCTTACTGAGCCACCATGCACAAAAATGTATCAGTGTTTGAAATTAAATAATTGTAAAAAATAATTCCAGATCATTTAAGCATTTGTTGATATTTGTAATGTTTGAATTATCGGACAAAGAATTCCCTTGGTTTTTTGCATTTTTTGAAGTATGTTTTGCAAAATGTAGTTTTTTTATTTCTGAATTATAAACTCAATAGTGCCTTCAGTAACCTTTCACAGCTGTTTAGCTTTGCTCCTGGTTTCACCTGGGCCAGTTGTTGACTTTTCTCTGCCCTTGGTCCAGTTCAGGAGAGGACTTGAACATTTGACCCCATTTACAGGAACTGATGTCTGTTCACTAGTTTGTTTTGGCAGGTTTAGACTTATGCAAGACCTTTTAGTCAGGTACATAAAAGAAACACACACACACATAAATAAAACAGAAACGGACATATCAGACATTATTTAATCACGTAAAGTTTAAAAAACGTGTTTATATACTTGTTATTATATACCGAGACAAAAAAAGATAAAAGCAATTGCAATTTACAACAAACCAGTGACTGATTCAGTAGAATGGCCATCCAGGCTTCCACTAATAAAAGTCAACCTCTACAATTTTAGTTACACAGTTCTGACTTTTCTGAGAATTAGCAAAACAAAGTGGCGTTTAGTCCAACTTGGACACTTTTTACCACTGTGTTTATTTACTGAATGCAGTGAAACAAAGTCTGTTTGATCATGAGGTGAAAATGTGAACAAGAAGAGAGAAATCATCTGAGTTTTAGTCAGAATATACGTTTTTAAGAGAGCAAAACAGTGTTTTTATTCTTCCAGAAAAGTAAGTGGTGTATAGTCTTGATTGTCATCTCCAAGGACCGACTTAAAGAAATCCACCATTCTAAACAGATTAATGTGGAAATCTCTGGATTCGTCATTGGACTCAACCAGACCACCTGAAGAGCTACACAATTCGTGGGTCCCCCAGCTGACCACTCCAATCTGTCAAAAACAATAAAAAGTAATAGATTTGTTACTTAACCATAATTTTTGGACTGGCAACACATCCAGGGTGTACCATGCCTGTTTGCCCAATGACTGCTGGAGATAAGCTTTGGTTCCAATATTACAGACAGTAATGCTGTGCTATGGTCAAGCATTTTTTCCACTTTATTACAGAAAAAGAAATATAATCTATTGACACTTTGATACATAAAATAACAAAAACAATTGAATTATTTAATTTATTTTTCCCAGTCAGTACATAATGTTTAGCATTAATTTGCCCTCTGTTTTCCTGTAGGAGTAGCTACCAATGCATTTAATAGACTTAAATGCTGTTTTTAAGGGGAAGTATTACAAGTATTTAGAATACAGTACCAGGATTAGGCAAAAGTAACGGAATACATTACAAAATACATTTTAAAGCAGGTATTCAGTATTCTGTAACTAAATACATTTACAAAGTATTCTCTCTAACACTGGACGTAGGCACGTACAGAAAGCGCCAGCGAAGTGCGCCAAAGCTCCAAGCAGGTGGCAGGCAGCCACATCAACAAAACGATGGAGGAAGATATTTTGGATAAAATTCGTTCGGGAGTTTACATTCTTAATAGAAAGGAGGGACAGACTAAATCGTGTGTTTGGGAAAGATTCAGCGAGGTTAGAAGCTCAATATTATAACGTGTTTGTGATGAGGCAGGACGGGGCGACGCGGGTTATGATGCGGGGCGGTTTGGTGCGGGTCAGACGTTTTGAAATCTGCGGTACCCGCGGGTTGAAAAAAACCCTAACCCACGCATCACTAATAAGTGGGTATTGATAATGGAGGAGTGCATTTACCACAATTTTGCAACTAATGTACCTGTATTGTGCGAAGCTCATAGTTCTTGAAGACAGCACCTCCAGAATCACCTGTCCCAACAAATCCACACATTCAGGGTTAATAAACTCAACCACTGTTGTTTATTTGGAATCCTATAGACAGACACATGATGGAGGGAAGCGTGATTTGGAATCGTAGGATGGCCAAGGAAGGTCCCGCCTTTCTCGCCTCTGATTGGCTAGAAGGGCTCTCCTATGATTGGCTATTTAATTTAGCAGCAAACCATCTTCCCTCGCTAAGTGCAGACTGTCCTCCTGCCACCCACAGAACAGCAGTTTTGGGGAGTTTTGTAAGGAAAATGCAAACGTAGTGATATAATAACCATTTTGTTCTGTTTTGAAAACATTTTTTCTGTTCCTTTTATAAAAAAAATTTAAATATGTAAAATGTGAACTTATATCTTGTTGCATTTATCACACTGTTGGATTTACTCTGTTGGCTCTCAAGCATTGAGGTTAGCGGAGTACATGTGTGCCTTACCTGGTATGAAATATAATAAAACTGCCCTATTTTGCCCAGCTGTGTGCAGCAGGCCTGTTTCTCTTCTAGAATGATGAAAACTGGTGAAAAATGGGTCTGAATCATAATCAGCTTTGACTTAAATTTAGATTAAATGATACACATTTAAACAGATGAGAGATGCGTCCTAACATGCAAACAGCCTTAATCTATGAACGTGAATACATAACATCGCCTATAGTAATAAGATAACCAATGCTTGAGAGTCAACAGATATAAAGTCAATCCAACAGAGTGATAAATGCAACAAGATTTATTACAAGTTCACATTTGATGTTTTTCAGGTTCTTTTATAAAAGAAACTGAAACTGGTTTGTTGTAAAACAGGACAGAATTGTTATTATACAGCTAAGCTCACACGTTTTTAAAAAAAACTCCTCAAGACAGACATAAAAGCCCTGCAGCGAGGGAAGACGGTCTGCTGTTACATGACATAGCCAATCGTAGGAGAGCCCTTCCAGCCTATCTGAGGCGAGAAAGGCGGGACCTTCCTTGGCCATCCTACGATTCCAAACCATGCTGGAGGGAACACACCTTTACATGCAATGTGATTTCTCTGTTCAACCCGACCACCAGTGCACAGGAAGTTATCGGTCACAGCCACCGTAGGATCTCTTGTTGTTATCCCTTTTGCATTCAGAGCCTTTTGGATGCATAAGTTCCTCTGTGTTGGGCAATACAAATTTAGAAGCAATGCAATGTAATTGTAAAAGTGAAACTATAAGCAAGAACCTACATACAAACACACATAGAGAGGAGGTGTAACACAAATCAGCAATTAAAAGTAAAAAATAACCTCACATTTCCTCCAAGCTTGGCAAAGACATCTTTTTCAGCTACAAAGGGCTCATGTTTGGTCAGAAAGCTGAGTCTTTCCAGCTGATCCTTTAAAAGAAGCTGCTCTGTTAAACAAAAAGACAAAACACATTAACTTGAACTGTGACTTTATTTTATTCAAGTGAGAAGAAATTAAAGCTACATTTTTTTCATGCCTCTTAACAATTTTCTAACATAGTATAGCTATAAACTTATTGTGGAAATAAAAAAAATAATGAATTAAGTGGTTCTCTTGCATCTAGAAACCTCTGCCAATAACATGGCTCAAACCGAAAGCAACGATTGGACCATCTGGTTGTCGGTCTCACCGAACCACCGCACTTTCGCATTTACTTGGGTCCTCCACTTATTATGAGCTATCACACCACTGGTGTGAGAGGTCCGTGGCTCAATAATACCAGAGAAGGAGAAACAGCCGGCTGCTACCTGTCACGTTCTGCTGGCTGAGGTGAGGATCCAAATGCAGGTGAGCATGGAACAGGCAGGTGAGGAGGTTTAAGAAGGGTTTTCAATAATGATGAACGGAGGCTGACACAGATGGTAACACAAAGCAATGAACCAACAGTGAACAGAAAACAGACAGGGCTTAAATATAAGAGGATCTGGGGAGCTGGGTGATTAGGAGAACGAGAGGCAGGTGGGACCAATTAATAGGAACAAAGAACTGAGCAGAAACTGGGGAGACAGGACAGAATGTGACGCTACCACTTCAACTTTAGGACAAACTACCAGAGTCCCAAAAAGAAAAACACCATTTGAAGTCACGGACAACAAAAGACGTTTGGACCTAGAAAACAGTGACGGGTGTTTAGAGCTATCTCGTTTCCTCTGGGAATGCGGGTTCCGTATACAGCGGACGTGCCCTGGGGCTGATAACCAATGAGAAGGGTGAGAGTTCCATGACTGTGTTTGTGTTTTAAGCTAGCTTATTTTGCAGATTTGCTATTGGAGCTTTAATTGGATGGTTGGAATCCCTGGACCCATGGAGCGACCCTTGATTCTTTGTTTCAACAAACTGTTAGACAGATTAGCAACTATCAAAGTCACATTCAGAACAAAGTGTTTTTTTATTCAATTCTACATCAATATACTGTAGATATAAACAAGCCTATTTACATTCACATTAGTGCTTGAGACATTTGGCGGTTACCAAACCTTGTTGCTTGCATGTTGATTTCCCAACCAGTTTTAGAGCATCACTTGTCTCCTGGGTGCAAGGAATGCAAATGGGTCTGCAAAATGATCATGTAAAAAAGGAAAACAAAGGTTGATGGTTAGGGCTCTAAGCAGAAATATGAATATAATGCAGTTCCTCACACTAACTGCTGCATCTGTTAGACGCTGGTTTTTACCTTGTTGAAGATGAGATTTGTACAGGTTCCTTCAATTTGATGAGAGCCACGTCGTAGTCATAAAACTCAGCAACTCCTTCTTTCGCTTTTGCCTTGAAGTTATAGTTTGGGTGCAATGTGAACTTTTTTATTTTTTTCTCTGTAGGAAGATACACCCAATATTATACACAATTATCACACAAGCTTATTAGAACTTTTTACGTGGTTGTTCATTGATTTAGAAGATCAGTTCTCCCCATCATAGATCTTTAACTAAGCTCAGTTTGGAGAAGCTGGGCCAAAACCAATAGTTTTCTACCATCTCAGAAAAGCTCCAGTCTTAAATATTTCTTAGCAGTTTAGGCAATTACTATTTTATCAACCCTTACATGACTGAATTCTGCATTGCAGCATTTGTCCCACTATGAAGTTCAATTTATTTTAATTTAGGTCTTTTTGTTATCAGTGCCAGATCACGACAGAATTCTTTTAATGTTTCCTTTGCTATAGAACCGATCTAGACCAGAGACCTGCACTATGAGGGGAGATTTTATTTCCCTCTCTAGACATTAACAACAGTCTGATATTATTTATAAACAGTTTTTGATCTCCTGTCACTTTATTTGAGTGAATTTTGAGTGGAAAATGAAACAAATGATACATGACGTCACTTTTTACGTTAATCAGCTCTGAATTGAAAACCAAAAGCCTGAGTTAAAGGGACACTAAGCAACTTTTTCATTTTTAAATAATTTTCTTGAGCCAGTATGTGCTAAAATGACCCTTTACATGGTTAATGAAAAGTCACTCAGCCTCCCTTCGCCCTCTGTGGTCAGAATAACGCACTTGCAACTTCAGAGTATTCGGTCCGTTCCCCTGAAGTCACGCATCTTTTCGTGAAGTAACGCTTTACGGCAACCCATGTTTACATTTCAGGACAGACAAGCTATACCTGGTTAGCATTTATTGTAACATGTTTATAATGGTGGAGCCTCAGAACAGACAAAGAATGCATTATTTTATGGCGCTAAAAACATAAAAAGAATGTCCGACCACAATATGAGTCAAAAAAGAGTCAACATCGAGAGTTTTCTGAATCATGAGAACTCAGAGACAAATGATTAAAATTGGATGCAGACCTAACATACATCCTATTGAACTTGTAAGTACAACTTTAACATGTTTTGTTTGTGCATGTTTTAGCTTTCCCCGGGTTTGTGATTATTTCTAAATATGTTTGTCAGGCGGTAGTGATCTTGTCCCGTTCCGTCACCCTAAGACCCACATAATCTTTCTTCTTACCTGGCAAATGCTTTCTGTTTTAGATCGTGAACACTGCTGATTTGTTTGATTTCCCTGTAGAAACTAATGAAGGTGTTAAAAACATGAACGAGAGTTTAAGTTTCAGTTTGACGATGGCGAATTAATAATGGACTCTAGAGGGTGCTTAAAGCAAGCCAAAAATGCATAGTTTCCCTTTAAAGGTTCAATACAGTGGGCAAAAAAGTATTTGTCAGGTACTGATTGTGCAAGTTGTCCCACAAGCAGCTTAGTGAGAAGAGATCAACTAGTGACAGTGTGAGCATCCTGTCACTGTATCTCGATTGATCATGCGCCCTGGCTGCTTGGCCATGGGGATATCCCTTTGGCTGACTGGTTAGCGCGCGTGACTCTCATCCAGGAGTCTGGCACCAATAATGTGACACAGCTGTTTTTCCACCAAAATAATTATTTATTGGGTAGAATAATTAGTGGATGAGGATCACGCGTGGATCACTGAGACCTTCAGAATTGCGGTTCCCTCGTTCTGCCACTAGATGCTGTTCCTACGCATGGTCAGAGCTGTTCTTATATTTAGGAACATTTTCATGCACAAGTACAAATTGGTAAATGCCACACAATGCGTAAAATCGTTCCCAAGCACAAAATACGCACAGATCTGTATGTAAGTACGGTTGATAAATGAGGCCCCTGGTACTCTATTCAACGTTATTGCAAACATACAATTTTTTGGAGGGGTTGTTCACCTTGTATTGTAATGTAAACGTAACTGCCAGACTCCAATGTGAACAGCTCTGACCCGCATAAGCAGAAGGCAGCATGACATTGGAGTTGTTTTTAGATGGAAACGATTTGCTTTGGTCACCCTCTGACTGGCAGTTAGCATGTTAATCTGATCGGTTTTATCTACAACAGGTAAGATATTAACTGTTTATAAAATTTCCACAGAAATCTTGTTCAAAAGTTCTAAACTAGATCTATTATTTATACAACTATTGAGTGGATATGATAAAATGGCAGCATGTTCTGTTCTAACGAGCTCAGTGAAGACAAGTATCAATCATTACCTCTGGTAGCCGTTCCATCATCAATTTCAACAACCACATGTTCGGGTTCATCACCAAAAGTGAAGCAGTGAGCAGCAGTCAACACAAAGTCAGGCGACACCAGAGAGCCGAGGCACGTCTTTGCGTGTGCCCCCTTAAATTGCAAAAGAGAAAATGCACTTTACAGTAAGTCTACAGATTAACACCCTGATGCAATATTATAATTTTACAGCTTTGCAAAAAAAAGTTGACTATGCAAAGTGCAAATATTTATGCGTTATAGTTTCTAAGTACCTTTTTGTTTAATTATATTTCTGGTCTTTGGGTTCGGGCCTTTTGATCCTTACCTGGTTCCACATGTTTCAGGTCTACGTGGTTTTCTCAGCTCTCCTCGTTTGTGCTGTCTCTCAAACCGCTAACTAGAACTCTGTTTTCAGTTCATTTTATCAAAATACTTTGGAATCTTTGCCTGACTGCTGCCACTACCAGAAATGTGGGTCCTCCCAAATTACATGAATCATAGAACAAATTTGAAGACTCATTTGCCTCAGTGTATTTATAAAATGAGTTGAGTTTCTTCTTCACCTTGTTAATCACAAATGCCACCCATGGATACTTTCTCAGGCTGCTTGCTTTGTCCCCAGTGGTGTCGTATTCTTGGTAAAGACCACACAGACCTACAACTTCACTTTCATCTGCATAAAAAATACAGGAAAGCAAATAATGAATAGAAAAACATTCTGATTATTACACACGTCCACAAATGAAAATTGATATAGTTGTTTCCCGTGTCTGGAGCTAAGCTTTATTGTCCTTCTGAGGAGTTGGTGTTCTGAGCACTTAACTTAAATTTAATTACAGTGCACTGTTTCAGTGAGCTGCTTCATCATTTTCCTTTTCCCTCAGTGATGTCAGATCAGCTGATGATTCTGCCTGCATCTTGAGTAGTTTAGGAACCAAATGAACAATGTAGTCTTCTAGTTATGATCATTTATCTTCCATCACTTCTGTTTATATAATACAAACACAAGCAGTGTGCTTTTGTTCCAACCTACCAATTATCTGATCAAAGGTCTCTCCCAGCTCATCGATGTCTTTCATCCTGAAGTAATGCTTGCCGCCTGTTCCTAAAGTGAGGGGCTGCAGGTCATCGTCAAAGATGTCAACCCCGATAGCGAAAACATAAATGTCTGCAAACAAGTGTTAGCAAAGAGTTTAGGTTACAATCTGCATGAGATGATAAAGCTTAAATGCTGTCTGGAGTCATTTTTTCTGGAAACCCGCACACATGAAGGAAAGCTCACCAAGAAAATCGTCTCTGGATTTTCTCTCTCCAGCATTCTCTCCCTCAGTGTGATTCATATAAACCATGTTTTTTATTCTCTCCACAGTGGGTTTGGGAGAACCGCCCATGTTATAAGCACCTGGAAATAGATGTTAATTCGGTTTTATGCAAATAATGATAGCATAAAATTATTCCTATGCAAAGGCCATTGAGAGGTTAGCACTGACAGAATATAATTTATTACAGGAATAACCTTTATTACTTTGACATTGTATTAAAGCAGAAATCCTGAGTTTTCCCCCTTTCAGGAATTATGCATGATTTCTCAGAATCTGTAACAGTGATAGACTTACCCTTTAATGTGATATAGCCTAGAAATCTAGACAGAGAGTAGCAGAAGCTAAAGGATTTTGCTCTGCAGGTCGGTCTAGCCACGCTCTATTAGAGCCTCAGCAGGCCCGAACAGTCTTGTGTCTTGTCAATCACAGCGCTCTATCGGTTTTGTGAGCAGGATGTTGCTGTGACTGAGCAAAACAACTAAAATGGCGGCGACCCGTTTGAAACAGCTTTGGCATCAACTTTGGACTATTTAGACTTGGGCTTTTCTGTGAGTCAAGAGCAGATAGAGGTTAAGTATTTTATTTAGAAAAAGGATGTATTACTTCAACAGTGTATGGCAGACTGTCCCGTTGACTGACATCCATAGCGGTGAGTATGTCACGTTGTTCATTATCCAATAGCAAGCAGAGACAATTTGAAAGACAACCGTAGTTCCGCGCCACGACTGTGGGACATGGACAGACTATATATTTACATATGTAGGATGGCTTGCCAGGCTAGGGATATAGCTAATGTAGGCAATATGTGAATTTCTTAAGCCTGTCCCCTGTCGCGTAGAGCCCCATGCAATTTGAATTGAGTGCCACTCAGCATTAACTAATAGTGTTAGACATCCACTTACGTATAGATGTCAATCACAGAGAGTGTGCGCATTTGTGGAAGTACCTTTGACCAATGCAGAGTTGGAGACATTTCTTATGGACATGTAAGTCTTTAAAATACTGTATATACACAGTAATAAACAGAATAAAGTGAGAAAACTTATTGTAGAACAATTTGTTTTTAGCGCTGTTGCCCGGCAAGAGGTGCTCATTCACGAAGGAGAGGCGTTTCATCCAGCTGTAATTATGGAAGTAGGAGGAGGGGCTTAAAGAGGTCCTTCACTGAGAAATTTTTTTTTATTTATTATTATTGAAAATGAGTGACTGGTCACTCTGAGCTCTTCGTGCAGGCTGAACATGAAAATAGTCTCCTCCACCTATCTCCTGCATTAGCTTCTGATAGAAAATAGACGGTGAAACTCTAGGATTAGAAAATCCTGACAGATCTACGTCACACTGTCACATAACATTCATGGACTCACCCATCTTGACTCACGACGGGGAAGGCTGTTGTTGGTTTAGCGTCCAGGAAACAGCAGAGAACGTCTGGGCTAGTAGAAGCTAACCGTTAGCATTAGCTACTCCACCACACAGCAGAACTCCTCCAGGCTTGTGTTATTTGTGGAGATAAAACATCAACGTTGCAGAGCAAACAGAGTCAGTGGTAGAGTCGTGTTGCTGTTAGCCAATCAGAGGAGAGATGTCCAAATATCAGGAAATAAGACTCCTGATCCTGCCGTCTGAAGCTACTTTCTCCTCTGGCTGAATTCTCAGTGATGAAACAGGCGCACCGGAGCTTTTTGTTTCCACAGAGTACAACTTACAAGACGTTCTTTCCTACTATAAACCACTGCAAAGGTATTACAAAAATAAGTGTAGGACCTCTATAAGTTGCAATATATTTTTATCGCCTCTAGATGGTGACCTCTGACAAAAAACTTGGATTTCTGCTTTAAAGCAACTTTCTAAGCTAAACTAATAAGGAAACAAAATAATACACTTTATTATGTCATATATAAAAATAATACTGATTACATGAAAAAAAATCAATAAATAAAACAAGCTATTTGAGTCACTGCTATACTTTTGAGACAATGGCTCTTTTTAACTTTAACTTGTTCTAACTACTTCCTGTTGCAACAATTCTAATATTAGCTTGTAGGTGAACCAGTGGAAAATCCTCCTCTGTTTCAGCTCTATAACATTTGGTTTTGTTAGCATCTGAGTTTATGACAAATTCTGTACTTTTGTGAATGTTTATTAAAAATGTAAACGTTACCATCCGTAAACATGATCAGGACGTGACGATGTTCCTTAAAACCTTCAGGTCCAGCTTGCTGCCTTATGAAAGACATCCGTTGCTCAAAAGTATTAAAGGCCAGATTTAGATCTGTTCCAGCGTTTTTGTCTTTAAAAGAAACCACAAACAAACACACACACACACTGTATTAAACACCAACATCCAGCTCTGTCTCTAGAATCAATGACTTTATAAGTGTTTACATGACTTACCGCCTATTTTAAAACTTGCCAAATCAGCTATGACCTTCGTCAGATTAGCTCTCTTGTCAAAAAAGTCGAGAATGTTGACAACTTCATGAATTTCAGAGGAGAAGAAGACGATTTCATAGTTTGGTGACACACTGAAGCTGGAAATCTGTGGATATGAATCTCAAATTAAATGGTTGATCTTATATATTTTGGTGCATCTTTATAAAAATGCAAACTTGTGGAATTGCAGTAATATTTTTGTTAATGCAACACATTTCAGATTACTTATGGTTGTTATTTTGTTGAGTAATTGATGCATTTATCAGCAGAGAGCGTTTCCAGAAGTGTGGTCAGGCACCAAGCCAAGAACTCCCGCCAAGAGACATCAGTTAAGATTATGATTTGTAATTTATAATGAAATGAACTTCTAATGGGCTGTTGCTCTGGAGTTGTTTCAAACAATGTGTGTTCATATTATCTGCAGTGTGTCAAAAGTGTGCCAACATAAAAAGCTAAATGCATCATCCAAACCCACTGGATTTCCAATTGGTCATTGGTCATCTGATATATTTGGAGAAAAAATCTGAATTTTTTATAGTATTTAATTTGCATTTTGGTATTGCATGTAAAACAAATTTTCTCTGTCACTTTTATTCCTTTAAGTGACTGATTAAATGCCCAACCTAACCTCTGTATTTTTTTATATTGGTAATGTCAGCAAATTGATTGCCAGCACCCGTCAACAGTAGCTTGTAGTTTCACTCCGTTTGCATCCTCAGACCCTTACACTCAGCCCACAATCAGCAAAACCATCCCAAGTCCAAGCACCGTGCAGCTGGCTCATGCAAACTCAGCACTGTGTAAAAGAGAGCAAAAAGCTGACCTGTCCAGTAAACATTATCCGATGCATTTAATACAATCCAGCCTAATTTATTATGCAAGAAACTCCAGAATGCCGCCACAATTTCCGGATTAATGGCTACCAGACTAACAAACCTGTTTGTGAAACACAAGAGTTGCGAGTCTGACCAGGTTTTCAGCAGCAAAGGGGCACCACAGGGTACTGTACACTCACCATTCCTTTTTACTATGTATACTACAGCCTTTTGGTACATGTCCGAGTTCTGTCATCTGCAGAAATATTAAGATGAATCTGAAGTTGTTGGATGTATCAGAGATGAGCAAGAGACTGAGTAAAGAGATCTGGTGGATCACTTATGGTGTGTCAATGATCAGCTCTTGTTGAAGCTGCAATGGCAAATCTGCAAAACAAGCTAGCTTTTAAACACAAACACAGTCCCTGAACTCTCATCACTTCGGTCTGTTTTCATCCCTAGGCCACGTCCCTGGGATACTGGAACCTGCATTTCCACAGTAAACGAGATAGCGCTAAACACCAGTTACTGTTTTCTAGGTCCAAACATCCTTTGCTATCCGCGACTTCAAATGGTGTTTATCTTTTTGGAACTTTTTGGGTAGTTTGTCCTAAAGCTGAAGTGGTAGCAGCCGGCTGTTTCTCCTTCTCTGATATTATTGAGCACATAGCCTCTCACACCAGTGGTGTTCTGTTGCAAAATGCGCAAGCACCTAATGAGCGGAGGACCCGGGTAAGTGCGATGGTTCGGTGAGACAGACAACCGAATGGTTTAATCGACCAAAGAAGAGGAATTTTGGTGCCAATCTGTGGTCAACGGATCGCACTCGTGCTGCGAGGAGAGATTGCAGGAGGTGTGAAAGGAAATGGAAAAAGGACAAACTGCATGTATCTCTAATTGCCCTTAGAGAAAGTTGGAAGTCCTATCAGGAACTTGTTAAATCTGCAAAGACTGCCTATTATTCTAACCTTGTGTCTGCAAATGCCAACAATTCACGAGTCCTGTATGACATTCTCGTAGCAACGGATGGGGGCAATCCAGTGCTGCTAGTCTTGCTGGATCTCACAGCAGCTTTCGACACTGTGGACCATGAAGTACTACTCCATCGTCTTGAGAACTATGTGGGGATTTCTGGTCTAGCCTTGAGTTGGTTTAGGTCGTATCTCCATGATAGGATGGTTTGTGTGAGGATGGGTGATTTTTCCTCTGCCTTCTCACATCTGCCTTGGGGGGTGCCGCAGGGTTCGATATTGGGCCCCCTGCTGTTTTCAGTTTACATTCTCCCGCTGGGTGACATTCTGCGGAAGTATGGCCTTAGCTTCCACCTTTACGCTGACGACTGCCAGTTATACCTACCTCTGGATGGTACTGGACACCATACAATCAAACAATTTGTAGATTGCTTGCATGAGGTCAAGGGTTGGATGGCTGAGAACTTCTTGTGTCTAAATGAAAACAAAACTGAGGCTGTGTTGTTTGGACCAAATAGTCACTTTGACTTTTCCAACGTGGATTGTGCGGAATTGACTTCTTACCTGAGTGTTTCGGCAGTCAATCTTGGAGTGAGGATTGACAATGCGTTTTGTTTTGATGCTCATGTCAGTGCTGTGGTATCTTCCTCTTTTTTTCATTTGAGGCGTCTGGCCAAAGTTAAGTCATTTCTTACTAGACATGATCTGGAAATTGTTGTTCATGCCTTCATCACCTCACGCCTTGACTACTGTAACTCTGTCTTATTTGGTGTAAGTCAGGGTACTGTAGCTCGCTTGCAGCTTGTTCAAAATGCTGCAGCGAGATTTCTGGAAGGCAAGAGAAAGTATGAACACACAACTCCAATTCTTGCGGCTTTGCACTGGCTACCAGTCGCTTTTAGAATTCGTTTTAAACTTCTTTTAATGGTGTTTAAAGCAATGAATGGGTTGGCCCCAGCCTATTTGTCAGAAGTGTTGCAGCCACACATTCCTGGTAGGGCACTTCGCTCTGAGGGCCAATTGCTGCTCTCTGTTCCCAGAGCTAAAAACAAGAGGGGATAGGGCATTCTCGGTAGCGGGACCAAAACTTTGGAATGACATTCCCTTAGCTATTAGGCTCTCCTCATCAGTTGAGGTTTTTAAAAAGAGGCTGAAGACCTACTTTTATGACCTGGCTTTTAACTCTGTGGGTTAGCTGTTGCGGATATTTTTACATGTTTTTACTGTTAGACTTGTATTGTTGGTTTTACTTGTCTCTGCTGGTTTTATTTTTATTTTTGTTGTTCAGCACCTTGGTGGCATGCTTCATGCCTGTAAGGTGCTTTATAAATAAAGGCTGATTTGATTTGATTTAATCGTTATTTTGGATTCGAGCCGTGTTATTGGTGAGGGGTTTTAGACAAATGCGTGAGAACCACTTCATTATTATTTTTTTTGTTTATTTTTATGTATTCACAATATAGCTATACTATGTTAGAACATTGTTAAGGGGAATGAAAAAAGCTTTAAGCTATCTTGTTTGACAGATTTGCCATTGTAGCTTTAAATGTGAAATAATTAAAGAGATGTGGATTTTAGAGGACACATGAATATGGCAAATACTTTTTTCCATAATGGGAGAAGAAGTGGAGGTGGTGGAGGAAAATACTTCTTGAGGATGCTGAGATCCTTCAGTGTTTGCAGCAAGATGTTAAATATTTTCTTTGAATCAGTTGTACAGTCTCATTTATTGTTGTACAGCATCATCAGAGTCAGTGACTCCAAAAGTTGAACAAGCTGGTAAAAAAGGCTGGCTCTGTTCTGGGGACTGCTCCAGAGTCTCTTTAACTGATTGAAAATGGAATGACTCTAACCCTAATGCAACAACAGAGTGTCTTCAGTCAGAAGCTTTTTTCAGATCTGCTGCAACACAGACGATCCTTCCTGCCCACAGCTAAAACCAGCTAGAACCTAGAACCCACCAGAACCAGACACAACAACTTGTTGAATAAGCAACACTGAAGAGTTTAAACTGGTTTCAATGGCTCTTGAGCCAGAAATTTTAGCAACCTCACTCTGGGCAGCACTCTGTAGCCCTCTGCTGACCAAAAACTGCACTTAACAGTTTTCTGGTTTGGGTAGGATCACTAATATCGAGGTCTCTACCTGCTTTACAGCAGCAGCTGTTTACTGTACCGGTAGCTCGTATAAGGGCTAGCAGTTAGCTTTTTTCAGTTCGCCAACTGTATATAAAAAGCACAAGAAAAGAAGAATTTTGCATGGAGCCTGAAGTAAAAATAAGAGAGTAATGTCTCTGGAGGCAAAGCAAAGAGTTAAAACCAGAGTAAAAGATGACTTGCTTGTATTTGATACAATGGATCAGTCTTTTGTAAACAAACAATGCAATCAGGAGCAACTGCTCCAGTCTTTTAGTGTGTTTTTAGTACCTTTCTGATGAGCGTTATGACAGCTGTTCTTGCTTTATCAAACTGCTTCTCGTCAATGCTCTCAGAAATGTCCACAGCAATGTAGATGTTGAGTGTCCCTTCTTTGGAAATCCTAATCTTTCTCTCGCCTTGCGTATCATCTGAGTCACAACAAAAGCTTACTGTGCCAAAGGCAACATTTAACACATTTCATATACTTTTTGCTCTCTATAAATGTGTAACTAGAGCTAAATTCTATATTTGTTAATGAAATATGTTATCATATGGCTATAGTCATAATAATCAAATTAGGTGCAGAAACTTACTCAGAGACTCCATAGTAGTGAGGCTGTCTTTGATTGCACTTCCAAATGCCTCTGATACCTCACGTGGAGTATCATACGTGTATTTGACTGCAACAAACAATGTTAGAAAACATCTTCATTAATTATGACATTTAGTCTTTTTCACCATATTTGAAAGAAGTTACATTGTATGACCAAACGTTTAAACATAAATCAAATATTTATGTTAAAATATTCACAATTTAATCTAAATAAATCCTATTATTTAAATGCATGTAATATTACATCTAAATGGTGAAATCCAAATAGAAATGCAGTACTTATAACCCTCAGGCTTCATTAGGGACATTTTTGTCCATTTGGGCATTTTTTCCCTATTCATCTGGACGCCATTTTAACAATGTTTGTGCATATGATCATATGATACCACTTTTTGTTGCAAAACCCCTCTCTTGACAAATTTTGAAATTTCATTTGGAATTTTGAAAATAGATAAAGGGAACACTATGAAAAAAAAAACACTATACACTTGAGACTTTAGAGGACAAAAATGTCCCATTGACTTCAATGCAAACCACAGTTTTTGATCCTGTAGCCTCTACAAAAAATAATTATGCATTCTGAATTATTAGGGTTTCATTTTTGTTAAAAGTAGTCAAATTTGTTATTTTTACTGTTCACCACCAAAATCAGTCATATTTTCATTAGTGGGCCCCTGTGAGAAAACGTGACATTTTCTTTAGATCTTCTGCTGCTGCCACTAATGGAAAAATGACTGACTTTGGTGGTGAACAGTAAAAATTACAAATATGACTACTTTTATCAAAAATGAAACCCTAAACAGTGTCATTAACAGAGATAAAACAAAATCTAAAATACCAAATTATATGGTCAAGGACAATAAAGAAATTTATGACGGTAATGAAATCATTAATGAGTTCAACAAATTCTTTGTAAATATTGGGGAGAGTCTAGTGGATAACAAACCAATAGTAGAAGATACATTGAATACAATAGTTAATAATGTCAATAGTATTTTCCTTGACAAAGTGGAAAAAGATGAAATAAGAAATATTGTAAAAAACTGTGGAAACAAACAATCAACCGATGTTGATGATTTGGACATGATGACTGTTAAAACTATAATAGAATCTGTTATCGATCCATTCACTTACATCTGTAATCTGTCACTTTCTACCGGCATTTTCCCTGACGACATGAAAATTGCTAAAGTGGTACCATTGTTTAAAAGTGGTGATAAACACAATTTTACTAATTACAGACCAGTGTCACTGCTTCCACAGTTTTCCAAAATACTTGAAAAAGTTTTTGTATCAAGGTTGGATAAATTCATTGAAAAAAATAATATTATAAATCATGAACAGTATGGATTTAGGAGTAAACATTCAACTTCAATGGCAATAATGGATCTAACTGATAAAATAGTAACAGCAATAGATAATAAACATCCTTTTATTAGCATTTTTATTGATTTAAGGAAAGCATTTGATGTTATCGATCATGAAAGACTACTTCAAAAATTACAACAGTATGGAATACGAGGAGTGGCTCATCAATGGGTCAAAAGTTATTTAGATAACAGGAAACAGTTTGTGCAGTTAAATAACTCAAAATCTGAACTGAATGATATTTGTTGTGGAGTGCCACAAGGGTCGGTTCTTGGCCCTAAACTGTTCATATTGTTCATTAATGATCTTGTAAATGTGTCTAAACTGCTTGGTTATGTTTTGTTTGCGGATGACACAACATTGTTTTATTCTGGGTCAGATATACAAGAAGTAATTCAAGTGATAAACAATGAATTGATGGAGGAATTATGCTAACATAATTTAGGAAGAGGTCTGCAAAGCGATTGGAGAGTGGAATGAGCATATTGAAAATATTTCCTTTGTTTTGTATTGTAACAAGGGGCAGAAAATATAAGAATTTTCTTCTCTCTGCTCCTTTTCATTCATTTGTTTTGTATGGTTTGTAAACACTGTATGTTTTTTTCTCATTTTGTTATTTTTTTATGAATGAAATAAATAAATTTAAAAAAAAAAAAAAAAAAAAAAAAAAAAAAAAAAAANCTAACTGATAAAATAGTAACAGCAATAGATAATAAACATCCTTTTATTAGCATTTTTATTGATTTAAGGAAAGCATTTGATGTTATCGATCATGAAAGACTACTTCAAAAATTACAACAGTATGGAATACGAGGAGTGGCTCATCAATGGGTCAAAAGTTATTTAGATAACAGGAAACAGTTTGTGCAGTTAAATAACTCAAAATCTGAACTGAATGATATTTGTTGTGGAGTGCCACAAGGGTCGGTTCTTGGCCCTAAACTGTTCATATTGTTCATTAATGATCTTGTAAATGTGTCTAAACTGCTTGGTTATGTTTTGTTTGCGGATGACACAACATTGTTTTATTCTGGGTCAGATATACAAGAAGTAATTCAAGTGATAAACAATGAATTGATCAAAGTCAAAAACTGGTTTGATATAAACAGATTAACATTAAATCTTGATAAAACCAATTTTATATTGTTTAACGACAAAAGAAATAACGAAGTATCAATAAAAATTGATGGTATGGAAATTCAAAGAGTAAAGGAAACCAAATTTTTAGGAGTTATGTTTGATGAGGATCTTAGTTGGAAATCACATATAGGATATATAAAAGGTAAAATCGCCAAAGCCATTGCAGTATTACATAGAGTCAAGTATTTACTTAACAGTTCAGGGTTGTTAACATTATATAACTCACTAATTGTGCCATATTTGGCCTATTGTGTAGAAGTCTGGGGATCAACATATAAAACCTATATTCAACCGTTGTTTATTTTACAAAAAAGAGCTTTGAAGGTCATTAGTAACACTCGCTATAGAGATCCGTCAAACCCTTTATTTATTAAATATAATGTACTGAAATTTCATGATTTGATTAACTTAAAAATACTACTATTTATGTATAAAGCTAATAGGAATATTTTACCCGCCAATATTCAAAAAATGTTTAAAAATAGAGTTGGTAGTTATAATTTGAGAGGAACATGTGTTTTTGAGGTGCCTAGGTTTAGAACTAAAAAGAAGGAATTTTGTATTTCTGTGGTTGGGGTTAAATTATGGAATAATCTGGACAAGGATCTAAAAGAATCCAAATCACTAAATGTATTTAAAAAATGTATCAAATTAAAGGTATTAAGGAATTATGCTAACATAATTTAGGAAGAGGTCTGCAAAGCGATTGGAGAGTGGAATGAGCATATTGAAAATATTTCCTTTGTTTTGTATTGTAACAAGGGGCAGAAAATATAAGAATTTTCTTCTCTCTGCTCCTTTTCATTCATTTGTTTTGTATGGTTTGTAAACACTGTATGTTTTTTTCTCATTTTGTTATTTTTTTATGAATGAAATAAATAAATTTAAAAAAAAAAAAAAAAAATTAAAAAAAAAAAAAAAAAAAAAAAAAAAAAAATGAAACCCTAATATCATAGAATGCATAATTATGTTTTGCAGCGAGGTTACAGGATGAAAAACTGTGGTTTGCATTGAAGTCAATGGGACGTTTTTGTCCTGAAGAGGCACAAGAGGGTTTAAATCTGTTACTACACAAAAACTAATAAAGCATAAAATGTGATATTTTAATCCATTCTTGACATGTCCAAGGCTGATTGAAAAAAATGTATTTTACTCACCCAAAATATGTTTTATGCTTTGTAATAAATGCCACATGCACAAAAAAGTTTCTTTTTTTAGAAAATAACTCATTTTTAGTGTTTTTTTCATTAATTACAGCAATGACTTATAGTAATAAAACTGGCATTTCAAGGGTTAAAATTCTCAAAATGATTGAATTTGTATATGTTTGAGCAGGGCTGAAGTTGTTTAACAGATCTATGAAAAAAAGCAACAAAAAAAAAGAATGTATACATTTTTTATAGCCACTTTTACGAGCGGACGTTTTTGTCCTCTAAAGACTCAAGTGTGTAGTAAATTAAAATGAAGCCTGCGGGTTAAACTAAATATTTTGCTGATATTCAAACTAAGACTGAAATAAAAAAGGACTCATCAGAATTTAAGCAGGGAGAAGTGAGCATACTCAGGTCTGGTCAGTGTTTTGCCCTGACTTTTAGAAATCATCTGTGGTTGAACAGACTCACAATCTCACCATCAAAGTGAGTCTGATGTGTTAGATTGGGGCTCTTTTTACTATTTTTAAAATGGTAGGCTACATCTGTTTTACTGAACTAGTATTTTAGTCAAAAGTTTAGTTTAAAGATTCCACATTTGTTTAGGTTTAAATAAATAATGTTTGATAGATAAATAAATATTTAGAAATAAATTTAGTTGTTTGACATAAAATATTTGAAAACTAATCTGAAAATTTACAATCATACTGTGCATAACCATTAATAGCATGCCAAGTAAAAATCTTACAGTAGCACGCTGGCTCTTTGCCCGTCCACTGGCCGTTCTCCTGACACACTCTTTCACTGGAGCCGACCAGGAACAAGTTGCCATTGCAGGTATATTTCACTCTGTCGTCAATCCCAAATATGCTTCCCATTCTTGAGGCACCAGGTGGGATCCCAGGATCAGGACAAGCTTCTCCAGCTGCAGCAAAAAATATAAAATATTGTCCTTGTTTTATTTTCTTTCTAAAACCCTGGCAGGAGCAAATGAGGATGATTCGTTCAACAAATTCCTAATTATCTGAAGAGTAAACCAGTGAAATGAAAGAAAACATGGAAACAACTTTCATTTGAAGTATCAGTTTGCAAAGGCCTGAATAAAGTCACTGAATCAAACCCAAATCTTTCCTCATGTAACTTACAGTCACGGCTGCAGATGGGAGTGGAACCATTCCACTTCCCGTTTGGTAAACAGATCCTGCTGGATGAACCTCGCATCGTGTATCCAGAGTAACACTCGTATGTGGTTTCATCTCCCACAAAGTAATTTTCCTGAGGAGGGGAGACGTTTCCGTTCTCTAGTACAAATGGATCTGGGCATGTCACACCTGCAAACGAAACAAAAGGATCTGAATTAGAACAGACAGGATCTGGCTTATTGGTTCTCTGGATGTTGGTTACTCTTAGACTGGAAACATGGATTTTATTTTCTTACTCACGTTTGCATGTCTGTGGTAACCTTTTTTTGGGTGGAGGTCTCCAGAATCCATCAGCATGACACAGCCGGGTCAAGGTGGGGTATGGATAGTGTCCTTCAGGGCAGTGATAGACCAGCAGGCTACCTTTCTCCAGGTTCTTGGTCAGCGTATACTTGCCACCTATAATGTCCATGCTTGTCTGGGTGCAATTACACTGCACCTCAGCCCCTGAAAGGACCACATATCTGATTTTAATCACTCAAGTTATTTCTCACCTGTAGAGCACAAACATTCAGAGGCAATTCTTCAAGTCCATTTGACCTATTGACCTAACCCTAGTCAAACGTATCATACCTGATTTGCTCATTTTCACAACTTAAGGAGTTCTATCTCTTTAACAGGATTAATATTTTCCTCCAAAATCTGTTTTATTGAATCCTGTACACCTTTTGTGTCTCCTGATGGAGGCTCTACGTAAATGGAAAGTGCCCACTTTATAAAATGTATTTTATGTTGTATCACTTCATAATTACATTACACTATTACTGTATTTAAGATTGTTATGGAAACATCAGACAATATTAAGCTTGTTTTTAAACAGAATTTTTTAAATTTCATTTAAATGTTTTTCTAAATGTTTTTCATATGTATAAATTGTGTGTCGTCATATGAAATATACAAATTGTTAAGTTAAAAAATGTCCAAACTTGGAAAAAGAACAAGAAAACAGTTTATAGATATATTAACTCTTTCTTTGAAATAATGTTAAATAAAGTTTTACAGGTTTGTAATGTTGGCTGAACCTAAAAAGGTAATTTATACCCTTTTCTCCTGAATTAGCACAATTTGATTAGCCTGGTTATTTTATATTGTCATTTTTTCTAAAGACAGAGCTGGATGTTGGTGTTTAATAATGTTTGTGTGTGTATGTGTGTGTGTGTGTGTGTGTGTGTGTGTGTGTGTGTGTGTGTGTGTGTGTGTGTGTGTGTGTGTGTGTGTGTGTGTGTGTGTGTGTGTGTGTGTGTGTGTGTGTGTGTGTTGCGAATAATAAAACATTTTAATTTATTCATTAAGATTCTTTACACTTTCTGATTAAAATTAAAAATGGCTAAATGTCAACATTTCCAAATTGTCAGTGCACAAATTTATTCAAATGTATAATTGTTCAAATGAAACAAACACAAAGATATTCCTATGAATTTAGATTTAGAGTTGTCATGTGAAGAAGCAAAGTTTCTCACCCAAACAGAGAAGACATAAAAGAGCAGCACACCAGTCCACAGACGTCATGTTTAACCTGAAAGAGGAAACAGCTTGAAAATGAGATGAAACTGTGAGGGCAGGAACTTTATGTCAGAGAGAGACAGTGATGTCCAGAGAGGGGGGCAGGACAAAGATTATTCAGTTATTTATTAACTTTGTTACCAGCAGAGGGAATCAATAGACGTGTCCCCAAAAAAAGTCAAATTTGAAGGGACCTCGTTGCAACTCTTGTCTAAAGATGAGAGAAATGTAACTCCCAAGCAAAACATCTGGAACAAATGTTTGAATTTAATGGGATTTTAAGAATTTCCACTTTTGTCCATGTAATATTCTGTACCTGCTGACAAAGGCTCTTTGAAAGATCCAGGGTGTTCCTCTGTGTGCTCATACACAGTCACTTGGGAAACAAAAAACAAAGTCATTGTGAAATAAAGACAAAGTACAAACACTGACTTCATTTCCCGAAAAACTTGAGTCACATTTGTGTTAAGGTCACTGAGAAGGAAAAGAAAGGAAAGGTCTAGATTAAAGTTGAATTGTTGAAAAGAAAGTGAATATAGAAATGATAATACATTTCTGGGTGTAATCCTTGTCGGTCACAAACTTTGCTGGAAATACTAAATTGAAATTAGCATGAATTACCGGCATGTTGGGAAAGGCAAAACACTTCTTGGTTTGGAAATCATTGTTTATACTGTACTGTTCTCTTATATTACCAAATCTAACGTACTGTGTTGAAGTGTGGGGTAACGCCATATGCTGTAAAAAAATTATGGAGCAACCCTCCATGACTTCACCTATAGGTCTCTGAAAAGCTGAATTGAAGCCCAATGGGCGGTTCCCACCACTGCCATCTTGGCCATGTCACACGTCTCGACACTCAGGGACAATACAAAATTGTCAAGAGGTGGCGCTGAGCATAGATATCATATACAGTATATTGCTAGATGCCTAACCTATGCTGTTCGTCAATTGGATGAACGTCCCTACGCGGTGGCCATCTTACTTCGGACAGCTGCCCCCTTTCGTAACATTGGTGTCAATGGTGAATGTACTCTTAAATAACTCTAACTTGCTCAATTTTCAATCAATTTTCAAACGGTTTGATTTGTTGTAAACGCCAGAGATGTGGCTGTGGAATGTGACAGATTTGGCCCGTTAATTTAAAAATGTGCAAGTATGTCGTCTCAAGCCTATGTGTTATAAGGTTTGTAAATCCGTTAATATTTAATCGAGTTAAGAGTGTTTTTGTTTAAGTTGTCCACTCACCTTCCATCTGCTACCATTGAGAACAGAACGTAAACTGTCCGAAGTAAGATGGCCACCGTGTAGGGACGCTGTCGACTCCCAGTTAAGGCATCTAGGAATATATATGATATCTATGGAGCTGAGGACAAGACTGAGGATGTTAGTCAGCCATGACACCCAGCTACAAGCTAACTGAGCTAACCAAAGCTAGCAGAGGTTTTAGGTCGCTTTTAGCCAGAAAAATGCAGTTGAGTGACTCTAACATGAAGCACGTATCAACTCAAGAGCTGCGATGTCTCTGTGGTATCCCTCAGAAAGCTACACAGGCGACAAGCACAGCTTCAGCCTCGGTACCGCAGTGATCGGAGATAGGTGCCTGGGGTGCGTGAGCCCCCGTTCCGCTCCTCTTCAGTGGTCGAAGATCCCCGGGGCTGACGCTGCGAAAGGGGAGGAAGACAATACTGAACCTTGGTCTCCCTTCCGTGGCAGTGGTGCCGTGGGACTCTGGCCATGGTGGGGTGGCGGAGCCGGCTGGCTTCGACCCGGGGAAACGGTACCAAGCCTTGGTACCCAACCCTACCAAGACGTCATATTTTAACCCATTTTTGACCAAGCAGCGTTATGCTATGCTACTTGATCTATTAAACCTAAAATAGTGTTTTGTACCAGGCTGTAAACATGTTTATTCCTGCTGTGAAATTGGCATTTTTTTCAGATGGGAGTCAATGAGAATTTACTTTGTTTTGGAGCCAGCACCTAGGGGATGAGTGGGGGATCTGCAATTTTTCTCAATCCCGTGTTAGCTTCAGGGTCTGGATTTTGAGGTTCCCCCTTGGGTAACACCAATAAAACGACCATGCATTATGTACACTAAAAATGCGAGCCATTAGAATGATCAGTCATTGAATACTAGGAACATACTGGAACAAAAACAATCAAAGTTTAAAAACTTAATAGAATTTTTTATCACTGAATTATTCATCTACAGAGGCAATAAAAATTGACCTCCCATACACACACATGTAAAACCTCTAATAAACATATTTAAAAACTAGGGATGTCTAATATTATCAGTCTATCATTAATATTGGTCGATAACGGCATTCAAATTTAATATGGGAAAATATCTGTATCAGTTTTCAGTCTTTTAATGACACAGCTTTTACATACCATGCACATATTATACATCAAACTCTTCAGCCACTTCTCTCTCTCAAAATGTAAAAATATGAGAGATCTGAGGTAACGTTTATGAGATATTTTAGTTTATTTGGCACAACTTGTGAAGTAGACATTTGTCCTGTGTAGTGACAAACCAATAAAATAAAAGCAAGAATCTTCACCCAAGGCTTGCTTTTCTTATCTGAAGTAGTTGACATTTTGCACAGAAAATGTTTATAGTGTAATTTAAGCATGCATAGTAGGAGATATGTGATGTTAGTAACCTAAATGATTTTTTATGAGAGGGGACACAGCATATGTCAGTATCTGTTTATATTGGTATCGGATATTATAAGTCAGACGATATTGGTATTTCAGATATCGGTAAAAAAGCCAATAGAATAGAATAGAATTCAACTTTATTGTCATTGCACATGTCACAAGTACAAAGTTATGAAATACAGTTTGCATCCATCCAGAAGTGCCAAGCAAGATTATACAGTAGATATGCCATCCATGAGTTTACTATTTAAAAGAGGGAACAGTCGACCGGTTGTTGTTTTTTGTCTCTTTCCATTGTGTGCATGTTCAAAAAAAAACTAAATACACAAAATATGTAAAAAAAAATTCATACACAAAAGTTAAAACCTCATACATACATACATACATACATACATACATACATACATACATACATACATACATACATGTAAAAAAACACTTATAAACATAACATATAAAAACCTCTCATACACACATAAAAACCTCTCATACACACATATGAAAACCTCTCGTACACATATAAAAACCTCTCATACACACACACAAAAAAACCTATCATACACACATGTGAAAACCTCTCATACATACACATGAAAACCTCTCACACACACATAAAAACCTCTCATACAAACATAAAAACCTCTCATACGAACATAAAAACCTCTCATACACACACATAAAAACCTCTCATATACACATGTGAAAACCTCTCATACACACAAATAAAAACCTCTCATACACACACGTGAAAACCTCTCATACACACATGTGAAAACCTCTCATACACACACGTGAAAACCTCTCATATACACATGTGAAAACCTCTCATACACACACATAAAAACCTTTCATACACATAAAAATCTCTCATACACACATATAAAAACCTCTCATACACACACACATAAAAACCTCTCATACAAACATAAAAACCTCTCATACGAACATAAAAACCTCTCATACACACATATAAAAACCTCTCATATACGCATGTGAAAACCTCTCATACACACACATAAAAACCTCTCATACACACACGTAAAAACCTCTCATACACACACGTGAAAACCTCTCATACACACATGTCAAAACCTCTCATACACACATAAAAACCTCTCATATACACATGTGAAAACCTCTCATACACACACATAAAAACCTCTCATACACATAAAAATCTCTCATACACACATATAAAAACCTCTCATACACACACACATAAAAACCTCTCATACACACATAAAAATCTCTCATACACACATAAAAACCTCTCATACACACATATAAAAACCTCTCATACACACATAAAAACCTCTCATACACACATATAAATACCAACCTCTTATACACATATAAAAACCTCTCATACATACATATAAAAACCTCTCATACACACATATAAAAACCTCTCATACACACATATAAAAACCTCTCATACACATATAAAAACCTCTCATACACATAAAAACCTTTCATACACACATGTGAAAAGCTCTCATACACACATGTGAAACACTCATACACACGTGAAAACCTAGCATACACATGTAAAATCCTCTCATACACACATGTTAAAAGCTCTCATACACACATGTGAAATGCTCTCATACACACATGTGAAACACTCTCATACACACATGTGAAAACCTCGCATACACATGTGAAATCCTCTTATACACACATGTTAAAAGCTCTCTGTCTTTTAGAACCATCTGTTTTGAGGTCAGTGTGTATGTTTAAGACTTTTATTGTGAAGGAACAAAGGGAGTTCTTTGAGTTTTGCTGTGGTCGCTACTACATAAGAAGCCGTAAAACTGTGTCCTATTCTCCGTAAAGTGCTTTTTTAAAAATCTTTTTTGTTATTTACTCTCTAAAAACACTCTGAACCCTTGGTTACAATAATAATATAAACAGAACAAATACAGTAGCATTTGAAGCACAATGAAGTTCACGTCCATTTCCTCTCAGTGTCACTAACACACCATCATACACTTGAGCTTTGTTGACATGCTCTGTTATTTATTGATGGAACACTAGAAAGAACCAAACTGGAATCTTGATTTTTTTTTTCTCATTCTACATGAATTAAGCAGGTAATTGCATAAAGTTTCTTCTTGATCACCTACCAGGAAGATTAATCACATAGGTATATAAGAGGCTAGTCACTGAAAGAAAAGGTGTCTCCTTTACTGGTATTGTCTCAATTTTGTGTTTAGATGTTTTCAACGACACATCATATCAACTTTGTGTTCCTTGTAATCTATAGCTGATATACATTTAACACAGATTTATGATTTTGAGGTTTCCACTGCTCTGTGTCTAGCTCCCTCTACTGGACACATCTGGTAAGACCTCACCAAAACAGACCTGTTTTGAGCTGGCACACATTTTTACACACTTAGTAGATTTTTAGCTGTCAAAAACAACACATATTTCAATACATGGACTGAACACATTTTTGAGGCCCTTTGTCCCAAGGAAATTAATCAGACACAAAGGATTGGTGTAGATTCTCAGTCCTAAAGGACATGGCAATTCTTTTAGGATTTTTCTGTCCAGTTTCCCAAACAGAAGGCTTGAAATTTCACATTAAACAATAAATGTAATGTTATGATATTGGGGTGGAATTTAATGCAGCTATCTTTTAAATGTTGCTTGTTTTCTGCGCTGGGTCACATTTAAGCAGATCTCAAAGAGTGTTTTACATTTTCTTTGTTTTTTAAATGGAAACAGATTCTGGACTCTGCCTTTCTGTGCAGACTCAGCATGTTCTGCCATGCATGTGGTTTTGTATCTCTGTGTGCCCTTGTGATATAAATATATATATATATATATATATATATATATATATATATATATATATATATATATATATATATATATATATAATATCCTCCACTTCATATTTTTATTATCCTCTGTCTGTAGTCATTCTGCCAAAAAACAGGGCTGCTCATAAGCCAAACATCTATTAGAAAGTGGATTATATCTTTTTAAACAATTAAACTATTTCTTTGTTTCCTAATTAGAGCCAGGCTGACATCAAATATTTCCTAGCATTCCCTAGCCATAATAACATTTGCCCAAAGAAGAAAACATCTTGTTTTGCAGCCCCTTCCACAAAATGTTCCAAGGACATTTCCAGCCTCTTCCTGTCTAATGAACTTATTTTTCTATTTTCAGCAACACCTAAATATGCTTTCTTTACAGGACTTAATGAATCCTGCTTGATTGATTATTAAAAAAGACTTGAATGCTTTATTAATCATGAATCATTTTATTTGTTTATTAATGTTGAAAATGCATTTGCTTTCAAAGTTTTGGTTTGACTTTAATGATATTACACTATTTTCATATATCATTCCACACACAAACATTGTACACTAGAAACATGATTATTATAACACGCATTCATTGATTTTAGCTTCTCTGAGAAACTGGAGTGTTTGGGGTAATGGCTTGATAAAATACTAAGCTCTGATTGGTCAGAAGCTCTTCCTGGTTCCTAAGACAGAACAGTCCTGAATCCTGCAGATTCGAATCCAACACTCAAAGAGAAAGGTTACTTTACAACTCATTCTGCAGGATGAGTTTACCACGAAGCTACTTCTCTAGGAGCCAAAGCAGGTTTTGGGAGCGAAGCTCTAGCTTTTGAAGAACCTTTTGAAGAACCTTTTGAACCAACCATTTTTCCATCTGGAGTTAAGTTAGCTGACCACTGCCAAGAAAGAGTTCATGCCATCTCCAGAGGACCGAATTTTATTTCTGTCATTTCATTTTATTGTTTTTTTTATTATCCTTATTTTATTTCTCTTTAAATCATTAGCCTGGATATAGTAATAAATAGATTTTTATAAACAATTTCTGGCTTTTGTGTTTCATTGATGAATAAGTTTTCCCTGGCAAATCAAAATATCCTGTATTCAGTATTAATAAGTCTAATAGCTTATTTATATCGTAACAGCAGATAAAAATGTAATTCGATGCAAGTGTGATCTGCAATGGAAAATTTATATCTTTATGCCATATGCTCTGAATAAGCTTTGACTTATAGTCTTCTGTGTGCAGGCAGTAAGTTTGCAAAACTAAGGATGGGCAGCACACCCCGTCCCAGGGAGCCAGACTATCCTCTCCTCTGTGCAGGGTTAAAGTGCTGCTGCTGCTGCTGGACACCGCAATTAGATAACTAGGCATAATTTTGAAGAGGTCCCATATTGTAGCCACAAAAAATGTATTGCTACAGTAATCTGTTGGAATAATAAAAAAAATCTATTGTTTCATTACTTTTTGCCATCCATAGTCTGGAGAAAGGCACCAGCTCCTCAAGACATAAAAAGGAAACACAATGAATAAATGTTCAGAAGTCTTAATGTTAGATGTGTAATGGGTCAGGTTTCTTCTAAAAAGAGATTTTAATGTCAATCACACTCTGACCTTGAAGGATACACTGTGGGTGTTATTTCATGTGGGGATTGAATACAGTAAAATGGCAAAAAAAAATAGAGATGAAATAAGCTCTATTTCAAATTTAAAATTTTATTTCTCAACGGGTTATTGCAGGCATCAAAACTCCAGGGAAAATGGAATGTCTTATGCTTTTCATTAATCCTTGAATAGGTCAGGGAGAACAGACGATTGGGCGCTGTGCACTATTTGGCCAGAAGGGGGCGGAAGTGTACGCTTGCAGTGGCTTTCCTGCCAAAGCGTAGAAGAAAAGCGGAAATGACGTAATGTCTCCGGCAAAACAACAAGGCGCCAAATTTGTGATCGTTTATCACAGGTTCACATACATGGTGGAGTCAGAATACATGTGTTTTGCAACTCGTCACATGTGGAAGTAGCAGCCCAGGAAAGAGGCGGTGGAGGTAAGAGTTTCTTGAATCCGCGTCATGAACAGACATGGAAACATCGTGACATTAGCGCTGCTTCACATCCTGCAGACATCAAAGTTTGACACAAACACGCTCGGGTTACGCTCTAAGCATTGTCTTTAATGATAGCGTGTTGTTTAGACATGTTACATACATGTTGTGTGTTTTGTGTTTACTGAAGCATCATGGCGGTGCCTTTTGTCCAGGACTGGGACCTCGTTCAGACTCTGGGAGAAGGAGCCTATGGAGAGTAAGAATGTCACATATCTAGTTATGATTTTACATTTCAGTAGCTGCTGGGTTAAATGTTGCACCTACCTTTTATACAGGTTAAATTTGAGCTGTATTTTTGTCTACTTCAGCTACTTTTGTTGTAATAATCAAGGTTGTGGTTAAATCCACCAAACCTTTTACACACCTTTATCAGATATGCACCGATTGTGATTTTTTTAGGCCGATATCGGCAGAGACAAACAACCAATCATACCCAGGAAGAATTTAGAATTCCCATTTAACCTCAACCTTGACACACGTTTTTAGTCAGTGGGAGAAAACCCACATGCACAGAAATGCTGCGGCCAACATTCAAACCTGCAACCTTCTTGCTGAGAGGCAAAAGTACAATTGCTTCACCATGCAGCTCGTAAGTGAAAATAACTTTTAAATTCTAATAACCTGGAAAATGATTTCTGGAAACAGAAACCTGCATTTGATTCAGATCTGTTGTTGAGTCCTTTAATAGCATACCCAGAAATACATTCATTTCCAAGTTGGATGACAGGTGATTTCAAACACGCACCAAATGCAGTCATCATGGTCCTTTTACGTGGAGAATTTGAAATATATCAATAAGCGAAATCAGATCAGAAACTTTATTTTATCTTTACATACGTGCAACAGATTTGCAAGCAATCTCATTTGGTGTTAATGGCACATTTCTATCTATAATGCAAAATCAAAAAGCAAACTTTTTGCTTGGGTTTTACCTTAAGTGAGCGAATGGAGGAAAATGAGAATGATTAACTTTCATCGCATCCTCGACATTTGTACACAAGAAAGCGTGTGCATGCTCTCCCTTCCAAAGATGTAAAACAAAGGGAGGAGCTATACACAAACTAGCTGGTTTTCTGCAGTAATATAACCGTGACACCAGTGATGGAATGTAATAAAGCACAAGTACTATGTTCCTTTACTTAAAGTAACACTAAATAGTTTTTTTTTTCAACTTTGAGCTAGAGCGTTAACATTGATCTCAGTGAATTTTGAGTTAGAATCTTGACCAGTTTCATACACCACTCTGCAGCCCTCTACTGGCCAGATGCTGCACTTAACAGTTTTGTAGAGCCCTAGGGGGTGCTCTTTACCAGCTTAATGGCTGTCAGCTATTTTCCTTGCCATAGCTAATAAAAGGCTAGCAGTTAGCTTTGTCAGTTCGCCAACCGTCAATAAAAAACTCAAGAAGAAGAAGAAGAAAAAAGAGTAGTGGATAGCTTCGCCTGCATACTGTCTCTGTGTGTGTGCATTTACTCCACTACATTTTAAAGCAACTATCTGTTACAAAAATAAAAGTGCTTGATAACACTTCACAATAAGGGTCCCTTTATTAACGTTACTTACTGCATTATTAAGCATTAATAAACAAAGAGTTGCTTTATTAACTTTACCGTTAACTATAAAGTGTCCGTAAGTTTAGGACAAAGGATTGGGGGGTGTCTGCTTAGTAATGGTAAATGGCCTGTATTTGTATAGCGCCTTCTTAGGGTTCTACAACCCCCCAAGGCGCTTCACAACACAATCAGTCATCCACCCATTCACACACACATTCACACGCTGGTGGGGATGAGCTACAACGTAGCTACAGCTGCCCTGGGGCGCACTGACAGAGGCGAGGCTGCCGAGCGCTGGCGCCACCAGTCCCTCCGACCACCACCAGCAGGCAAGGCGGGTTAAGTGTCTTGCCCAAGGACACACAGCAGCATTCTCTGGCCGATTACTGGACAACCCGCTCTACCTCCTGAGCTACTGCTGCCCTACTAATGCATTACTTAATATGGCTAAGCAGTTGTTAGTACTTTATTTAATGGTTTATTAATGCTTCATAATGCACTAAGTAATGTTAATAAATGGACCCTTTCTGTAAAGTGTTACCAAGTGCTTTAATTTGTATTTTGTCGGACCCCCACCTCACCCCCGGTCTGATGGTGCCCTTGTCTGCTCAACTGCATTTCAGCTGTTTCTGATCATAAATGGTCAACAGTCCCCGACTTTTAAAGCTCATGACTAAATAAAAGCTTGACATTGTGAGTTAGGGTTGGGCGATATGTATAATTTTTCCAACCTCCAATTGTCAGTCCAATAAATGACGATGGGCGATACATTCGTACACGTGACTTTTAACATAGGCTACTGGGTTTCTTTCTTTTACGAGTCTGAGTAGGAAATGGAGTTTCTCTGCTGCATTTGGACGCACTCTGAGGAGTGTGCATTTGCTCGCAGCCAGGGGCCACATGATTACTTTAACTTTCGTTTTTTAAATAATAATAAATAAACATTCGATAACAACATTACATTTCCATTCATTTTAATTCATATTTAATCCAAACAAGCTGAACAGAGTACCAGAGTAAGCTGGAGTAAGGAGCGCCACTTCAGCCAAAGTTTTAAAATCAGGAAACATTTCTCCAAATGAAATAACAAGAAGTCTACCAGACTCTCTGAAAGATAGAAGGGTTTCCACTTTCCAGGTCTGGAAGCTCTCGACATTGCGCTCTTGTGCACAGGTCCATCACAGACGTGCTCCAAGGCTCCTTTTCAGCGCGCCGCTTGTGCGCACGGCCAGCAGTGAGATGCAGAGAATGTGTGAGATAATGCTCAAATGGGAATTACTTCATTGATTATATTATATTTGCGATGTTCTCTGTGCATAACATGTAAAATACATGAGCATCTACATGAATCATTAACAAACGTAATCACAGGAAAGTAAATAAAAAATACACAAATCGCCTCTTGTAAAAATGACCGTTTAAAGGCTCAGCCAATCGTCGATGGCTGAATAATTCGTCATATCGCCCAACCCTAGTGTGAGTCAGTTAAAGAGTTGCACAGCAACTTGTGACTATATGTTGATGTTCTACGGCAAATCAGACATTTACTGACATTAAATAAAAGGACTAATGGTGAGTTCATGGACCAGTAATTTTAAAATGATTACTATTGCTGCTTGGCAATGTTGCGTTCACTCATCCCAAAAATAGAAAAGTAGAGTTTAGGGTTGGTCAGTCACCAGTTTAGCTGATCATTAAACAACATTTGGGTGCATTTCTAGTTGTTGGTCACATGTTGCTCTTTAACTCCAAAAATCTGCCCTGTTTTTTCTTACAGAAACCCAGATTCATTTCTGTTTTTGTTCTGAACTATGTTGTTTCAGAGTGAGGCTGCTGGTGAACAGACACACTGAAGAGGCAGTAGCAGTGAAAGTTATTGATACCTCTCAGTCCAAAGAGTGTGCAGACAATGTGAAAAAGGAGGTCTGCGTCCATAAGGTAACACGTTTACCTTCTTTTGAGGATTTTTATAGCCATACTATGCAATTTTTTCATATTTTTAAATCATGTTCTTGAGCCAGTATGTGCTAAAATGACTCTTTACAGGGTTAATGAAACGTCACTCAGACCCCCTCTCGCTCCAGAGCTTCTCAGCAAACCAGTGTACAGAGCTCAGACCCGCCCTCTGTGGCCAGAATACCGCACTTGCAACTTCAGAGTAGTGGTCTGGTCCCTGTTACTGCCCTGCAGTCTGCTTCCTGCATGTTTTAGATCATGAACACAGCTGATTTGTTTGATTTAGTGATGAACCGCTCCTGTAGACACTAATGAAGGCTGAGGAGACATTTCGGCAGTTAGATTAAGGTGTTAAAAAGACAAACGCACAGCGAGGAGATAAGTTTCACTTTTGGTTCTACTAAACTGACACTAGGGGGTGCTAAAATCAAGCCCAAACTGCCAAGTGTGCCTTGAAAGACAAACATTTATGTTCTAATTCTGGAAATAAACAAAGTGTGCTGGATCAACTTTTTAAAGAGGCCAAATCATGGAAAATCCACTTTTTGGAGCTTTTTACCATGTGATGTTATTTCCTTATGAAAAATACCCCCAACCCTGTTTTTGGTGTCATTCATGCATTTTCCTGTCTCAGCTTAATTTTTAAAAAATTTAAATTATTGCCTGCAGACGGGACAAAGTAGTCCAAGTGCATCATCAGACTAATCTTTTTTTTTTTTTACTGTCTTTGTTTATTTAACCAGTGTGGGTGTATGTGAGGTGAGCAGAGTAAATCAACTAAAATGCTGCTTGGAAACGACCAAAATCAAAGATCTTTACAAACACAAAATATTTAGCAGAAATAATCATTCTGGCCACAGAGGGTGGTGGGGGCCTGAGTGACGTTTCATTAACCCTGTAATGGGTCATTTTAGCACATACTGGCTCAAGAAAATGGTTCAAAAATATGAAAAAGTTGCATAGTATGGCTTTAAGATATAATGACATCTCAATAGTGCCAATGGAAATATTTTATATATTGTGCCTACCTATGCTTTAAAAGGTTTGAAATAGCACGATCTGGCTCCTTTAAATCGGTGATAAAAATTCAACCTTGTTCTTTGTCAGATGCTCAGCCACCCCAACATTGTGAAGTTTTTTGGGCATCGGAAAGAAGGAGCGACTGTTTATCTGTTTCTGGAGTACTGCACCGGAGGAGAGCTGTTTGACCGGATCGGTAAACCACCACGGGCTCTCTGATAAAACTGTATTTTGTGCAGCAGAGACTGTTAGTGTCTGGGAAATAAAGATCACTTTATTATCTTAACTAGTTCCAGTCTAACTTGACGATGGACGTGTTGTTTGGATTTCTTGTCTTTCTGGTGTTTTAGAGCCTGATGTGGGAATGCCAGAGAGAGAAGCTCACAGGTTTTTCCAGCAGCTAATATCCGCTGTGGTGAGCGAATTCACCCCACATGATAATATTTTGTTTGCTTGTTTCTGGCTCTTTTTAAATTCTTTTATTTGCTCCTCCTCAGGAGTACCTCCACAGCCTTGGCATCACCCACAGAGACATAAAGCCTGAAAACATTTTGCTGGATGACAAAGGTGAGCAAACAGTGTGTCACGGTTTTTTAATGATTTCTCATAATCACGCATAATGTGTGTTTTTTTTATCTAACCTTCAGACAACTTGAAGCTGACTGATTTTGGCCTAGCCACCATGTTTCGGTTCAAAGGGCGTGAACGCAAACTGAACCGACTCTGTGGGACTCTTCCTTACGTTTCTCCAGAGCTTCTCAGCCAACCAGAGTACAGAGCTCAGCCTGCAGACATATGGGCTTGTGGCATCGTCCTTACGGCCATGCTAGCCGGAGGTAAGATCCCACATGGTCCAGGGACCCGCTACCTTTCAAAGGCTTATAGTGAAACAGACTAATCACCCTGATATACTTTTATGATTGGAATTAATATCTTAAAGGTGACACATTATACAAACCGACCTTTTGTGCTGCCATGTGGATCTCTACGGCCTCTATAAACTCTCCAAGCATGGAAAAAATTCATCCGTTTTCGGTCCGTGTTTGGTTTTAGGAATTATGTACCTAAAACAAGCTGTTTCAAAAAGTCCTCATTTGTGATGTCACAAAGTGGAATAGAACCACCTCTCACATGCAGTAGAGAGCTGCTGCTGAGGGAACAGCAGCTCTACTCAGAGCCCCTCCCAGTTATCAGTGGCCAGCAACAGCTTGTTTTCTTAAAGTGACAGAGCCCTGAAATGGTTCATTCTGGAAGGTGCTGAAAATGTCAAGAATAAAACTGCTGAGATCTCTTTATGTGAGAGGGATTTAGTAAAAAAAAACTTCATAAACTTGTTTTGTATCGACCATAAAACTATTATAAATGTCTCCTTTAATACATTTATTTAACACTAGAGTGATGGATGTGGAATTTTGCAGTCATGTAAAATAATTAAACACAAGCTGTACTATGATGTGTGGAGCTAATAGAACACGCCCTGTTTGTGTTGTGTTGTTAGAGCTGCCCTGGGATCAGCCGTCTGAGAGCTGTCAGGAGTTTTCAGACTGGCTTCAGAAAAAAACCTACCTTCCTCCCTGGAAGAAAATACAACCACTGCCTCTTAGTAAGCTTAAAACATACTTAAAAACAGTTTAAACAATATTAAAACTTTTACAAATTCATGACATATTTCAACTGATTCTTTCATTTTTAATCCAATACTTTCCCCAGGTTTGTTATCCAAATTATTACTTCCCAATCCGGATACAAGAATCACTGTTGGGGACATAAAAAAAGACCGCTGGTTCACACAAGGTGGGCGATGTCATCAGCATCTGTCCCAGACACATTCAAGCTTTAATGTTGACCTTTTTCTGCCGTCTGAGAAATCATATCACCTCATGTCTGCAGGGTCTCTAAAATCAGGGGGAAACAAAGTTCGTCACACTGATGTGGAGCTTAAATCTCAAACAAACAGGTCAGCGCTTTCTGTGTTGATGTTTTATCTCCAAACATCCATCCGTCTCTTATCTGAAGACGTGTTCCCCTCTCCAGTGATGACAGGATGCAGTTTTCCAGCTCTCAGCCTGATTTGGCAGCAGGTGACTGGGAAGCCATGTTGGTGATCAGCTCAGCTGGCGGTCAGGTCAGCTTCTCCCAGCCGACCAAACCGGAGCACATGTTACTGGGGAGTCAGTTAGTCGGCACGCCGGGAGCCAGTCAGGTAGATGACAGGAGTTTCCTTTCCCGGTTATGATCCTGATCATAATGTGTGGGCGTTTAGTTTGATGCTGTTTCTAAATGTCTCTAACGTCTTAACTTTGTTCTTTTGTCTGAAAAGTCTCCGTGGCAGAAATTGGTGCGGAGAATGACTCGCTTCTTTACCAACGTGAACGCCGATGCCTCCTTATCCGCCCTGAAAGATGTGTGTGACGGCATGGCGCTCGTCTTCAAACTCACCTGCACCAAACAGGTAAACCTGGGCTGAAATTAGCCGTTTACTTTAATATTTGAAATTTCATTTTAGAAATATTAGAAATTAGGGCTGTAACAATATTGGCAATATCGCGATATCGTCGTAGTAAAATGGCCACAATATCGTCGTGGTCTTGTCACGATATCGTACAGTACGTCTTGCATAGCAAAGTAAACTACATAGACCATGATCCTTTGCTTCCGCATCATCGACCAGTTCGCCAATGGGAGTGCGTGCAGCCCACACAGCAAAGATAAACAAACATGGAGTATGGAGGCTACAGCGGTGAACGCAGCACTGATTCCAGTCAAAGTATTTTATGTTGGGAGTCGTATTATTGTGAGCCTCCCCACAATATTGTAATAAATGTTGTATCGTGAGATTCATATCCTGACAATATCGTATCGTGAGATTTGGATATTGTTACACCCCTATTAGAAATATTTCAAAAAGAAAAGTAGACACTTATTTGTTTTTCAGCTTGAAAGGAGAAAAAAAACAATATTTCTTTTCTGTTTTTCTGCACATCAGAAAATCAAAATGCAATAAAGAGAATGGGAAAAAACTATTTATTTGTTTTGCCTGAGCCAGGGACTTGGTAATGCGCTGTTTTGCTAATCCTGACAGAATCCAGACATTCCCTGCACGGGGGTGCGCACCGGGCAGGAACAGCCGACCCCCGTCTGCTGCTTATCCTCGATTCCATCTACGTAGTTAGATGTGGAATTATGTTTAACTTTTGTGGAAAAGAGAAATATGAGTCATTGGTTTATCCTTCAGTTTGTGGGTGGCAACAGAAAACGGTACATTTATTGTTCTATCATGGTTTCGCTAAGGCCAGGTACCGAAACCCGGTATGTCTTTAGTATAGACAGAAAACTTTCAGTACTAAATAAAAAATAAATAAATCATTTTTGTTAAGTTTCGGTTCTTTCCCAATAAAAGGTCCTTTGTTAATGAACCACACAACTCCGTTCACCTAACGAGGACCATCTCGTCTGTGTGAACTCCACTCACATAAGCTTTAATGCTAAATATGCCTCAGCAGCTTCTAGATGCATCACCATGTAGTACGAGAGCACCACCTGTAGGGATCATAAACGCCTGCAGGTTAAGACTATCAAAGATTACCCTGGCCGGACTCCACAACCCTCTCTGCAGAGCATGTACCACCACATAGTCCACACCCCAGGCACTTTATTCCACCTGCACATCAATAATAATTGCACTGTCACTTCTGTACAGTCTATATTTTTGATTGCATTTTGCATTTTATCTTATCTATTTTATACCTGATTAGTTTGGCAGTGTGGGCAGCAAAGTAAGAGTCTCATTGTGGCTGGAAACACGTTTCCTCCTGCACACGTGACAATAAAGCTTCTCATCCTTGGATCGGGAATCCTTAACAAGTAAATGGCTCTGTGTTCGTTTCCAGATGTGGAGACCACTGGGACGTTTTGAAATTTACGTCCAGTTTTAGCAAACAAAAATGTGGTTTTTTTTTTACATGTTCATCATGTGAATCATGAATCCATGAATGCATGTGTAATTTTAAGCTTGTCAGTTTAGTTTACCATAAAAAATTACCTTATTTCCTTCATTTTATTATTTAATCAGAAACTGAAAATGTCTTTCATTTTGGTTTTATTGTTTCTGCTTCTAAAATGAAATATCAAATACCAGAAAGACCTGAACTCTACCGGTTTAAACTCGCTCCTTTACAAAGTTATTGTTGATGGTTGGATCTCTGTCTCTCAGGTGACTGTGAGCATGCTGGACAAACGTAACAACAAACTCATCTTTAAAGTCCATTTAATGGAAATGAGTCAGCGAGTGCTGCTGGACTTCAGGCTGTCTAAGGTCAGTCTCTCAGAACCGTGTACCATTCTGCCTTCGAGTCTTCACTTGAAACTCTGACACTTGTGTGCTTTTAGGGTGACGGTTTGGAGTTCAAGCGTGTCTTCGTGAGGATAAAACACAAGCTTGGTGACATCATCAGCACTCAGAAGGTTTTAGTCCCATGAGAAGGTTTTACAAACAACACATCTGTATAAATGTTCTTGTATCGTTCTGCTGACATGTTGGAGGTAAATCATGTCGTTATGGTTTTGTTATTGGGTGAAGTTTTATTACAGCAGACGTGTTTGAGCATAGTTTTCCTTAACCTGCTGTTATGACATCTTTAGTCTTTCTTTGTTGTGTTACAGTCCAAAGTTGAATAAATTATTAAAACACCCCTTTATGCTGGATTTCTGAGTTTTTATTGTCGTTCAAAAGTCTCAGATAAATGAGTAAAAGTTGGAGAAAACCTGTTGGAAGCTAAATAATATGGTTTATACAAAAACAGACATACAGATTTGACTCATTTATGCTTGATACGACTAAATTACATGGATTTGTCATGTAGGATGAGTGAAGAAGGTTTATAAATATTTATCTTGCTGTGATTTGTGGTTCAGTTTCAGCCTAAAGCATCTGGTTTAGTTTTAGGATCCTGCAGCTTTGACTGTGATGGTGACACTGACGGGTTCATTGTCATCTCCAGGGGGAGGGGAATGGCTGATGGTGGGGGTGGGTGGACTGGGAGTGGCACTCAGGGGTGAGGCAGCTCGGGGTATAGTCACACTTGGACCTGGAGGAGATAGAAATGTGGTATTAGGTTAATGTAGTTAGGGTTAAGTGCCCATATGGACCCATAATTCCTGGTTACAACAGAAAATGGAGATTTTCTGTTGTACAAACAAACCAGAGATGAAAATGATAAAATAACCATTCAGGCTAAAAATGTACCCAGGTTTCCCATCAGCTGTTTACCTGATTGTTTTGACTTTATTTTTGCATGTTGTAAAATGGAAAGACTTTAAACTTTTCCAAAAATGTTTTTCAGAAATGCCACGCTACAGATTTACTCAAATCGGGTGCAGATGCTTTCCTGCATCTGTTGCAAAAGTATTGTAACCCAGATTCTATAGGTGCAGCCCTTTAAGCCAGAGCTACCACTGAATTCTCGTTAACCAGCAATCCTGAAGAGTATGAATACACGCCTCCCAATCCCCGGGCCCCTGCTCTGGTATGTATGGCCTTGAGCTTGGCAGGCTCAGTCAAGGTGTTGGACCAACAGTTCATGGTGGCTGGAATCCACGGCCAGATGGAGTCAGGACAGTGTACCTGAGTGGCGCCAAAGTTTTCCACAATGTTGTCAGCCTGAGGTGGAGTTGGTTCTGCGATGGCTTGCCCTTTGCGGCAAGTCGCTGCAGAGAGGATGGCAGACAGCTCCTGTAGCAGCCTCGGAGCAGAGGTGCCTGCTGTGGCTCATCAACCTCTGGACCGTCCAGGGGGGATGTAGGGTTATTGCAGTCAGCCTCATCATCATCGTTGGTTTGGTCGGGGCCAGCCGACTCCCGACCAATACTGAAGAACTGGAGTGCTTTGTCCAGCAAATAAGTCTCAGCCACCGGGAATTCCTCGTTGGCGGTGAAGGTGAAGAACTCTGCATCAAATCTTTTCAGCAGAGCGGCACAGAAGGGGCATGAGGCCTGAGGCATGTTCAGCCCTGAGGCATTTCGCGTGGAGGTCACTGCTGGAGATGTAGCCGGTCTGGCATGAAGGACAGATCCTCACAGTGTTGCTGGACATGGTGAGTAGGATTAATTGCTCTTTTTTTATTAAGCATAATTGCTCTTTAGAAGAAAGATAATTTGCTCTATAGCTGGTGGCATGAAGAGAAAATGGGGAGACAAACGGTGGGCTCGCGCCCATTATATACTGGAGAAGGGGCCTGCGGATTGGCGGGCATGTATTCAAGCTCTTCAGGATTGGCTGGCTAACGAGAGACGTTATCCAATGGTAATTCTGGCCTAAAGGGTGAAGCCTATACAAAAAAGAACTACTCAGCTTAAACAGTCAGTTTCAAAATGGTAATAATGGCCACTGTAACCATTAAAACCGAGACCATGTCATCCCAAGTAATGCTCTTAAATTTAATCCACTGTTGCCATAGAGCCTGACACATAGAAGCCTTCTTTAATTATGAATAATCACATTTTTGATGTGAGGGTATCCTACCTGGACTGGGTGATCCACTGATTTCCTCTAATCCTGCCTCTCTAACCATTTCATCCTCTGGAAAGTTAATGTTCTCTCTCGACTGGCTGTGCTGCCTGAAAAAGTACATCAAAACAAAATGAGAATGATCCGTTAATAACATTTTCTTTTTGGTATGAATGCTGAAGAATACTCACAATCCAAAGAGCATGTCATGTAGTCCTGTGGGAGAGACCACAGAAAATTAATGTTTCAGTGATTTTGTGATCAACAGGACGTTACTTCTGCGGGGCACTCACGCGGGTTGTTGTGGCGGTTTCGGATTATGAACACAAGGAGCAGCAATGTAAGAAAGGCTGCAAAGAGCATCCCGCCAATAGCAGCTCCAATCACCGCAGGGTACATGTTGGAGCGTGGTTCCGCTGCAACACATCACAGTTACACACGTTGCAAAATAGCACACCTCTAAAAACACACAAGCTAGATGGTCAACCTCTTCTAAAGTGGTTCCAAACCCATGATTGTGCTGCACTTACAAAATGAAATGCACCAAAATGATGAGAATGTTTTCGTAAATGCAAACGACTGAAATGTTTTAACTTGGATGTCAGTGAAACATCAATAGTACATGGGTTTAAAACCACCAACCCATCCATCAATCATGTGCAAAGGGGTGTATTACAAAACAAGTTCTGCCGCACTGTAGCCTACTAATCCTATCAGTGGCCAACCATCAGGGCCCTCTGGGTCTGCAGACAGGACCACTTATATGAATATATATCAGCAGAGTTACTGCGATTAATGCAGTCTCCAAATGACTGATAATAATTGGTATCTGTGGTTCAGCTATTTTTGAAAAATCTGTTTGATTCCTTTCTTGCTCTGGTTTGTTGTCCCTGATCAAAACCCACCATGAGTGTTATGTTAACGTGATAATAAATTGCAATGTTTAAAATAAATCATTTTTAGGTTGTTGAGCCCAGTAGATTTATGATATACCAATGATTTTCTTGACACGTACAGGCAGAGAAAATTATTTAAATCCCTGCTGATTTTGTAAATTTGCCCACTAACCAAGAAATGATCACTATAATTTCAATAGTAGGTTTATTTGAACAGTGGGAGAAAAAACAATAACCAAAAAAGTTGAAAGTGAAGTTTGTCTTTGCTTTGTCATGGGTGAGAACCTCCTTCCCTCAGCCAGGGCATTGAAAATGGGTTGTGGGTGGGTATTTCAGCATGCTCAAAAAATCATATTACGGTCTTGGAGTGACCTAGTCAGTCCCCAGACCTTAAGGTAGAAAATCTGTGAAGGGAACTGAAGATTCCAATTCCCAAACATCAGCCTCAAAGCAATAATGACTTGAATATCTGCAAGGAGGAGTTGGACAAATTCCCCCCTGAGATCTGCAAACATCTGACCTCTGTGTTTGCCAGTAAAGGTTTTGTCACCAAGTACTAAAGCACGTTTTGCAAAGGGATCAAACGCTTATTTCCTGCATGAAAATACAAATGGATTCATAACTTTTAAGAAATGCATTTTCCCATAGATTTCGGTTATTGAAGTTATAGAGTGATCGTGTCTTTGTTAGTGGGAAATCTTACTAAATCAGCAGGGGTTAAACAATTCATGTTATTTTTTGAGTGTACATTAGTTCACCTTAGTATAGAGCATTTTCCCCTCAACCAGAAATTTCAGGAAATGTTCTATAGTCAGAGAAACTACAGTACAGTAATTTTTATAGACTTTTTGCAAATCACAAAAGTTTGTTAAAATTTGCTCTCAATAAAATTCTATCTGATGACTCTGAGTTTAGGCTTAACTCATCTCACTATTCCAGTGACTCCAAACCAGTAAATTAAACCTTTAAGAATTGTGATGCACCCCTCTGATGAACAGGTGTTTGTGATGAATAAGAGAGGCAACATGATTGGTTTTAGGAAAGTTTAGGAAGAGGGCAAAGAAAAGAGTCAAAGAGGTGAAGAGACTCATGAGGTGTGTTGTTTGCTTTTGTTTGAGTGTCTTTCACCTAAGTGGAAAACAAAAAATAAAATTAGGTATTAGTCATTAGCAGTAGTCATTAAAACACAACTTTTTTATATATATAAAATCATCTAACTCACCTGTTACCCTTTAAATATGTGTAAAATGCCTTTTTTTAATCTATTATTGAGTTTATTTATTCAAATGTTGGCTACATGACTATTTCCTCTTCACTGTACCTGGAGTCTTTGCTGCAGAAGGATATCCGATGGTACGGTAGTTTACGGGTGTGACTCTGAACTGGTAGGTGACGGTTGGGGTCAGTCCTCGTACCGTGTAAGTCCTGACATCTCGATCCTGGACGATGTTATTGTACCAGTCCTGGGAAGAAGCCCTCTCCTCTCTCGGCACTTGGGAGTCATTTCTACTTGTTCTTTTATTTGGCTTCTCTGACATCCACCGATGTTCCAAAAAGAAACCCGTCCAACCTCCATCCACCTGACTTTCTACCGTCCACTCCAGGTCCACCTCGTTACGCTGTGGGCTGTTGTACGTAACTTTGACCAGGGTTACGTTAGGTGGCATGGGGTATTCTGAGACAGAGACAAAACAAACACAAAAGGACACTTTATGTTGGTTTGATCTGATAAAAAAAAGCTCTGACAAAGCTGCTGGAGTCAGGATGGATGAGCCAGATTCTTACTCTTGACCACCAAAGTGACGTTGATGTCTGCTCCTCCCACTGCATTTGAAGTGGAGCATCTATACTCGCCGCTGTCCTGCATCTCATCTGTGTCTTTCACAGTCAGGTTAGCCCATGCAGATGTCCGCAGCAGCAGGTACTTGGACCTGTCTTGGACACTGGCACCCTGATTGTTAAACCAGGTGATTTCATTGACAGGAAGATAGTTGTCTCTCAGACTGCAGGTGAGCTGCACATCACTGCCCTCATACACGGACACGACTCTGCGCTGTGTCAGCAACACAGGGGCCTCTGCACATAGAAACACACTAACTGGTTAATTAGCAAACACGTCAGCTGTTTGTTACCGTGACGAGGACTGACCCAGTGTGAGGCTGCAGGTCTTTGGTTGAAGCAGAAGTGGATGTTTAGCATAGCAGGTATAAGGATTCCCGCTGCGAGCGGTGCCATAGCGAAGGACCAGGATGTTGGAGTTTTCCTGTCCTCCTTGACTCTGACCCCCTGGTCCCTCCCACCACACTAAGGCTTTAGGGGCCCCTCCATCCCAGGTGCAGGACAGCATCAGATACTCCCGATTGTTGGTCGCGTAGGCAAAACACACGGGCTCTGCTGGAGGAACATCTGATGGAGGAAAAGAAATCCTTAAATATCAGAGTGAATAAATGCTTTCATTTATTTTAACATTGTTATTTTTGCACTGACATGAGCGAGTGCTGCACTCTGTCTGTTGTTTCAGCGCTGGATGAGAGCCCACACATGTAAACAAGCTGCTGTATGAAGTCAGGATCTTAGAAGACAACAGGATGACAGCAGAGCTACTCTGTTGACTTGTTTGCTGTCCTGCTTGTATCAGGTCTCCGGTCCAAAGGAGGGAAGGGGAGGGAAGTCCACCGGGCCAGGAGCAGACCAGTCTGAGGGATGTGTGGTTCAGAGCTGCCTCCACAGAGCAGGAGGGGGACCCATTCGGAGGGTCTGAAGGGAGAAAGCACAGAGTAACAAGGCAGTGGTGCATAAACGTTTTGGATTATTATAACAGGTTCTCACACTGGGATGTTTCAATAATTCACATGAGGACATCTTACATGTAATTGTTCACTGGATGGAGCCGGTCAACCCAAATGATGTCTAATGAGCTTTTATGTATCTTTAAACCTCCCGATACCAAATGAAAAAGCAAAAGCTCAGCTACATCAACAACTAAAGACTACTTCCAATAAGGCTTAAGAGTGGCTGAGACAGAGATGTACCTGTCAGTGTCCCAACAACTTCTTCGAAGCTCCAAAAAGTAGATTCGATCTGCCGTGTCTCCCTTCTCTGCTGTTTTTGTGTGTATGGGAGTGTAAGATGAGTGAGGGTATAAGATTGATATTTAGAAGAAAGAGGAAAAATGGATGAGCTAAAAGTGAAAAGAGAAGACTTTAAAAATGATGAAAAATCTCAAATTGTAGGAAAAAAACCACACAATAGGGACCAAGCACGCCGCTGACGAAGATGTGTAAAATGTGATCTGAGGTCAAAGGTCACACTCACAGTAGACAGTCAGGCTGATGGTCTTTTTGGAGCGGGTGTTCAGGTAGGTGTTCTGAGCTAAGCAGGCATAGTCTCCAGTGTGCATACGAAGGATCTTGGTGATGGTGTACTGCGGCCCGGCGTACACTTGTGAGTTGTTGTAGAACCAGACGTACTGACTGATTGGATTGGACTGGGCTTGACACATCAATGAGACGGTCTCTCGTTCCAGAGCCGAGTATCCACGTTCCGTTAAACTGTACGGAGTCACCTCTATCTGAGGAATGTCTGGACCAACTAGGGAAGAAAAACAAATGCATTCAGAAGCTGAAAGTCTCAGATATGTAAGCAGCAGGGACAGAATTTATATAATTTCTGGAACCTCTGTTTTGGACCTTCAGGTAAAAAGAGGAGTAGAGCTGTCAAATGATCACCACCAAGTGATAAGATGGATCAGATGGGAAGGGATAATACCATGTACACCTGGTAGGCCCAAACATATAAGCTGGGAATGCCTGGAGGGAGAATCTGTTGATATGGTCTTCAACTTCCACCTCTGGCAGAACTTTGTTTGTGTCTCGAGGGCAGTGGGGGACATTGAGTGTGAATGGGCCTTGTTCCATTTTACTATTGTTCAGGCAGCTGTCACAGGTTGATGGAACACCCATACACGCCGGTGAACATGGTAAATGGCCTGTATTATAGCGCCTTCTTAGGGTTCTACAACCCCCCAATGTGCTTCACAACACAATCAGTCATCCACCCATTCACACACTGGTGGGGATGAGCTACATTGTAGCTACAGCTGCCCTGGGGCGCACTGACGGAGGCGAGGCTGCCGTACACTGGCGCCACCAGTTCCTCCGACCACCACCAGCAGGCAAGGCGGGTTAAGTGTCTTGCCCAAGGACACAACGACAGTGACAGACTGAACAGGACGCAAACCTGCGACTTTCAGATTGCAAGGCGGCCACTTAACTCCTCTGCCACCATCGCCCTGACAACATCAAAGGTTAGGGCAGGTGTCAGGCTGAAGGAGGCCGACAGGGCAAGGGTCTCAGGAAACAGCCTGGAGCCCGAGGTCCAGGCACAGCAGTGACAATTATTTTGGTAAATGGTTTTTGATTGGCTCCAAAAATGCTCTGGCTAACCATCCATCAGTTCAGGGCAAAAGGCAGCAATCTCTCATACTGTTTATGGTGGAGACAGAGAGCTGCTGGTGTGGACTGTGGATATATTCAAGTGGTGGAAAGAATGCTTTGAAGATCTCCTCAATCCATCCAACAAGTATTATAGGGAGGAGCCAGGGTGAGGAGACCTAGGCATGGATCAGCCAGTCTCTAGAATAGAAGTAGCTGAGGTCATCAAACATCTGCACTCTGGGGGTTGACAAGATTCATGCTGAGTGTCTCAAGGCTGTGGATGTTGTAGGATGTTTTAGTTGACAAATCACTGCAATATTCATGGACATCAAGGGGAGTGCCTATGGAGTGGCAGACTAGAGAGAGGGTTCCTATGTTTTAATAAAGGGGACCAGAGATTGTGTTATTCCTGATCACACTCCTCAGCATCCCTGGAAAGGTCTACCCCTAGTACTGGAGCTGAGGGTCCAGTCAATGGTTGACTCTCAGATTGAGGTGGAACAATGTGGCTCATCCTGTCTGTGGAACCATGGACTAGCTCTTTATCCTTGCTAGGGGGTGCAAGGGTGCCTGGGAGTTTGTCCAACCAGTTCATGTGTGTTTAGGGGATCTGGGGAAAGCATATGACCATGTCCCTAGGGACACTCTTTTAGTTGCACTCATGGTATTAGCAGTGGATGGTTCTTTGGTAAGGCGATTCAGTCCCTGCACCAAAGAGATCTTGTTACCAGCAACATGTTGGACCTATTCCTGGTGAGGGTTGGACTCCACCAGGGCTGCCCTTTGTCACTGGTTCCATTCAAAATATTTATGGATGGAATTTCTAGTCCCATCGGGGTGGAGGGTGTCGAGTTTGGTGGCAGAAGGATCTCATCTCTACGACTGGGTAGATTCTAAGTTGTGTGTGAAGCAGCTGGGATCAGGATCAGCACAAATTAAAAAAGATTTATTACTACTCACAGATGGTGTCCAGCCACAATCGGCTTGAGGTCTCACTGTTGACGTCATTGCTGGCCACACATCGGTACCATCCAGTGTTGTTCCTACTGACGTTGGTGACGTTGATGACATTGCTACTGCTCTGAGCAAAGGTCGTGACGTTCCCGGTTCGGTTTTCATATTGCCACACATACTGGATTGGCTCAGTTCCATTATCCAAACCGCATCGCATCCACATGGTGGATCCTTCCACTGGAGACGCATCACTTAGCAAAAGGTAAGGCTTAGTGACCGGGACTGCATGACAGAAAAGACACATTTTAATTGCTACAACATGTGAGGAAATGTGTAACTTATGTTTGTTTCATTGTGGTTTTCTGATCGAAACAGAAATTTCAAATTTCATGTGATCATCAAAGCTGCCTTTATTTGCAACGTTCCTGACTGACCCAGGATCTGTTGTGTCAACTGGGGTTTCCCCCATGTTTTACGGCAGTAGCAGTGGACTGAGGTGGGGTGGGGTCCTTTGGGTTGCAGAAGCCCGACACTTGTGCTGAGGGAGCAGCGCATTTGGTTGTGCTTCCATTTTTTTATCTTTACTAGTGTGAGGCAAAGTGTCTGATTCGCTCACTTCCTTAGAAAGAAAGAAAACTTATTTTCTTTTAAAAGTATTTTGAATTTTTCTCATGGCACAAACAGTTGCGGAGCTATGATGAACAAGAAAGAGTACAAATACCACAATCTGTGGATCTATTTGGCATATATTTCCAGTACATTCTGGAACTTGAGTGCTCCAACATTCTTTGTCGTTTTCCTCTTGCCCAACAAAGACGTTTTACAGTAGCTTGGGCTAGCATCGGCGCTAGCTTGGGCTAACCTTCTACTGTTTTCATTACTGAGTTAACATTTATATGTTGCTGAAGTTAAAGTGGGTTGGGACATGCTAGTGTAAGGTGGTGTTTCTAAGCCTATGACATGTTAAACCAGCTTTTCTCAGAACGATCCGTTTCTCCGTAGCAACATTAATAATTTACAAAGGAAATTAGGATTGAGACAGCGCAGACTTTTTGGTACATTTGACATCCCAAGCTGCCTATACTCAACAGCAACAAGATAAACTTGGCCATTGATGTCATTTCCTGTCATGTTTGTAAATGTTACTGTACATTGAGAATATTGTGCTGAAGCTTGATTTGATTGTGGATCAAATCAAGTCGTATATTCAGCTCTAATCTATATACGCCTCCATTTGTACACAAACTGATCTCCAAAATAGCAAAAGACTTTACAACAAAAGTATCAACTTTGTTTTTGGTTTTTTGTGATTGCAGGACTCAATGGGAACAACAAAATAACAAGATTCATTCCAGATCCAAGCTACATCTCTGTCTGTAGAATATAAGTGCTCCTTAGTTTTACCTCTAACAGTAAGGTGGACGTAGTAGTAGAAGACTTTAGGGTCCACGTTGATGTTGTAGAAAGCCTGGCAGGTAAACAGGCCCTGTGCAGCCAGAGGCAGTTTCTCGATGCTCACAGCTGCACTGTTTGAGATAATTGTCAGCTGTCCGAGTGTTTCAGCCAGCTTTTGGATCACCGGTCCTTTCCCCAAGTTGTACACCACCGCTTTGATGGCTTCAGTTCCGGGCTTGGTGAAGCTCCATATATACAAATCAGGTAGGGTGGTTCCACACTCCAGGATCACAGCTTTTCCAACCACTCCAAACACATTGGTGTCACGATAAACCACCTCCCAGTCCTGATTGATCTCCACACCTGCAGTTGGGACAGGATGCACTAATGTGCCTGGAAGTGTGTGTGTGTGTGTGCGTGCGTGCGTGCGTGCGTGCGTGCGTGCGTGCGTGCGTGCGTGTGTGTGTGTCCGTGAGAGAGAGAGAGAGAGAAATAGAGATGGTGGTGTCAGTTGAGCTGCTGAGGATTGATTACCCTGCAGGATAGAGTGTGATTGCAAAACAGGATTCTAGATTCTTCTACTTTAATTCTCTTTATAGACAAAGTTTTTCCTCCTTTAATGTTTTTCTGTCTGTTACCTGCAGCACACTTTTATGTTATATTTTTAAGTAATTTTTAAAATCATTTATTTAGCTTTAAATTGCAAAATTAGCTGTGAATTGGACAACAATTCACCCTTAAATGCTACAGAATACCAGGGAAAATTTAGATTCTAATAATCTAATTATGTTATAGTTGATAACAGTTATAACATAAACCAAGATTTAAAATTTTACATTTGTTGAATATTTTTTGGTGTAATAAGTAAGACCAAAAAGTATCCAGCAAACTGAAAAAATCAACAAAATCCTACTTTTTCATTAAGAACAGATTTTCTTGCCTGAAGTTGTGATTCTAACCCTTTCAGATGGAGATCAAATTTAACTCAGTACAATAAAATTCAAACTCTTACCATGCACAGGGGAGATGAACGGACTGGGTGTTAGATATAGAAATGCCAGCACTAGCAGTTTGGCCACCATGGTATCATGATGATCCTGAGTCCAGCAGCTTCTTTACTCCAAAAAATATTACAGAAACCAAAATGGAATTATCCTGAATCTAGAAAACACTTGTGTTCTCCTTGAGTTGGGCTTTTAGATTTGGCTGCTCCACAGGTTCCTGGAAGAGTCCAGTTGAAGGCACTGACTTCATCAGACTGAGAGCAGAGAGAGATGGAGGGTCACTAAACTGATTTGGGCTCAATTATTGATGTGTTTTCCTTTCTCTGTGTCCTTTTGGTGAGGTTAGAATAACACAGTGATGCAGAGCTCATTCATTATGCAGAACAAACATGTAGGTGGACGGATGAGACTTCTGTGCACATACAAACACACATTCCTCAAATGCATCCAATGTCGGGTTTGATGAGTGTGAATCATTCCTTTATGCAGCATGTTCACTTTATTTCTCATTTTTTATTACACAGATTGCTTCCAGTCTGTCTGGAATACTAATCCAACAATCTTACTTCAGCTCATCAAACAAGAAAGAATTATTCAATAATCAACTCAGCTGAGTTGTCTGGGTTCAGAGTGCATACATGTGGGTGCAGAATGCATTTTGCAGCCATTATCACAAAGGATGAGTTGTGATTCTGGACCTTTTAGGTAAATATCAAATTTCAAACTCTCATTTAAAATATTAAAGACCTCAAATTAATTTAGAAGTCTGTTATTTATTCTCTATGTTCTGAAATATCAAAGCTTCATGTTCAATTTTTGAAGCTGCATGTGGAATCAATACATTTCTAAGCCTTCATACACAATTGATAAAATATTATTTGTCCTTTTTGTGTGATTTGAGTGATGAGTTTGCATTTTATTACAAGATAAAGAGAATGAGGGCCTGTTGAGTGTGTCTATGAGAATGTAAGGTGAGATGATTTTCATGAATGAATGCAGGACAGAGATCGGTTTTCTTTACATGGCAGGGGACCGCAGACCCAGCACAGACTCTCAGGTTCGTAGTTAGGTTCTCAATAGTTAAAAACATCAATAAAGACAATATTCAAGAGGTGTTTTAATCATTTTATTGCTTTTGTTTGAAGGTTTTTATCCACTTTAACACAACAAGAAGCTGTTCACTTTGAAAATGTTGTTGAATTCTTTAATTTTCTAGCTATAGAAAATAAATGGGCCTCATTTAGAGATTCTCCTTTGATTTTTAATAAAATTAAGTTCAACTGGACTGTTTGTCTTAGGATTTTACACAATGATTTCCACCAAAATCATCCACATTTTGAGCTAAACGTCTGTTCCAGACCTTTAAATGTGGCTATTTTCTCGTCTTGACTCATGTCATTGAATCAGAATGACAGTAAAGGCTTGTGACGAGAAAAACGGAGGATCAGAGTCAGGTCTTAGTTTTCTTTTTTGCATGACTCCTGTGTCAGTGATGCTGTTACAGGTTACAGGTTACACTTGGCTCCTCTTTAGTTCCCTTCTCTCCTTACCTGTTATGTTGTAACCCCTGTTGGACCCCCACTCCATGTTTCCTTACAAAGGTGTTGTAATTCATACAGGTGTACTAAAAGGAAAGAGGAAAATATATACTATAAAAAAACTGAGCCTGACCAGTTTATAAGCAGGACAAAATTATTCTTTTGTGAAGGGGATATGAAAAAATCTTCTAACATACTTTTCTAAGTTAAAAAAAACTATTTTTTGTCCCAAAGGCAAAGGTAAAAAAAATGGCATTAATGTTTTCCTGTTTACTTCAGAAATGGGGACAAAAATAATTAAATAAACTTTTGTGATTTTATCTGCTGAAAAAACATAATCAGCAGGGAAAAATAACAATTGGTTTGGATTTGAGAATAAAGAGCTAGTTTTTTCACATGGGCTTCTGTAATTAGATCGTGCTACTCCGTTTCTTTTTTGGAGCACCTGTATCTGATTTAAGTAACTTTAAGGTATCTTAACCACTTAAAGGTTGAATATGGAACACAAACACCAAAGCAACATCTAATGTGTGGAGGTTGTAGCTGCAACAATACAACAAGGTTTCCAGCCGTCAGGATGCCAGGTTTCCTGCCGATACGTGAAGTGAGCAACCAGCACCAGGTCCATGACGACCTGAACTCACTCTGGTTTTAGATCTTTTATGGTCGCTCCTCTTCTGAGAAGGATAACAACATCTTCTGGGCTCAGAAGCAGCTGCTTGACTTGCCGAGTCTGTCATTTTCCACAGTGACAGCCTCGCTGTGCCGAGTGGACAGTTGACCATATTTGGAAACCTGTAATTGCGCCCTCTAGTGGCTGGTAGATATAAACAGATGTAAACATATAAAATATTTTTTTTATTAAAATATAGCTTTTAAAGGAAAAACTGTACCTTCATTCTGCACAACTCTAAACGCCCAGTCGAGGTATTATTTGAAAACAATATAGCTTTTTACTAAATTGTTCCATATTCAAATTAACATGTACTCCAAGAAAAAAACAACAGAAGCATGAACAGATAAACATCCACATGCATTTCAGACTCAAATGTCATTTGTACAGAGAATGAGTAACTGTGAACCTAATCCTAAACCCTGAGGAACACCACATGTGCGATGACAAATACTATTCCAACTTAAGTAGCTTCTCACCCAGCTCAATACAATCCCTCCTGATCATGTACTTGTCCAGTTTATTGAATAATATATTGTGATCAATTGTGTCAAAGGCTCTCATAAGCATATAATGTGAACATTGTGCCCAGAATCACTCACACTGTGAACATGTCCATGTAGGGTCAGACATAATGAGCTCGTCATAAGAAAAAATCACGTTCGAACACTGCTTTGACATTTAGTTTTATACATTTCTGCTCTCTTCACTTGATTTTTACCATCTTTTGAGCATTCATTCTGTCTTTCTAATTATTATCACTTTTTCTTTCTTTTACACAAATCAGGAGTTGTTTTTACCTTCTTTTTTGTTGACGTTTCGATCGCAACTGCGATCATCGTCAGAGCTACGTCGCGGTTGGCGGCATCACTTCCTTCTCCGTTTATCCCTCCTCGCTGATGACACAGTCCCATGCATGATCCAGTGTGTAAACCCCCTCATCCCTGTTCATGGTTGTGTGTCCACGTCTCCTTATTTCAATCTCTTCCTTGATCCATCTTTTGTATTTTTGTTGTTCGGTGTTTATGATCCTTGTTTTGTCCCAGTCCATTATATGATTTTCCCTTGTGCAGTGGTCTGTTACGGATGATTTTTTTATTGTACTTTCTGCTTCCTGTTTTGCTGCTCTTGTGTGTCTTCCCCTTCTCACACTCTTTTTTTAAGTTCTATTGTTTGTGTGTTGAGTTGACGTCCAGTCTCTCTTATGTATGTTTTTTTGCATAATTTGCATGGGATTTCGTATATGACTCCACATTTATTTCCTGTTGGTATCTTGTCTTTTGGGTGTACTAGTCTTTTTCTAACAGTTGTGTATGGTTTTGTTGGTGTGTTTATGTTATGTTTTTTCATTGTTGTTATTATTTTTTCTGTTATGCCTTTGATGTATGGAATGGTTATCACTGGTGTTGGTTCTTGTTTTTCTGGATTTTTGGTTCTTTTTTTCAGTTGTTCTTGTCTTTTTGTTGTTATTTGTTGTTTACCTTTGTTTATTGCCCATGTTGGGTATCCAATACCAACAGGAAATAAATGTGGATTCATATACAAAATCCCATGCAAAGTATGCAATAAAACATTCATAGGAGAGACTGGACGTCAACTCAACACACGAACAATAGAACATAGAAAGGAGTGTCTCACGGTGTCTCACGGTAGCGTTCATTTGGGGCAACATTGTCAAGTCAGAGTCTAATTTAACCCCCAGGCTCATAACACAGGTTTTTAAAGATAAAGAGGGTAGAGAAGGAGTGCTTAGTGGGTGTGAGGGATGTTTAGGGTTGAAAATGATCACATCAGTATTACTATTGTTAAGTTTCAAAAAGTTCCAGGCCAGCCAGCCTATAACCTCAGTTAGGTAGTCCATAAACATATTGGAAGAGTCATGATGGTTGAGTGCAATGTAGAGCTGGCAATCGTCAGCATAGAGGTGGTAGTTAATCTGGTGCTTAGTCAGAATCCTCCCCAGAGGAAGCATGTAGATCAAAAAAATCATTGGTACAAGGATAGAGCCCTGGGGGACCCCCTGCTTTAAAGAAAATACACAGAAAGTGTTGTTTTACTGTGTTTTATTGCTTCAAATGACTGTGAGACAAAACAGAAGAATGGAACAGAGTATCAAGGCTGAAATAGGACATAACAGACATCACACAGGTAAGATTCAGCCTTTATAACATTATCCGTCCCTCTGCTCTAATCCTTATATTCCTACTTGCTGTGAAATGATGGGAAAATTAAACTTTGGGCAACACACATACAAAACATCTACTGTCTATAAAAAGTGAAATCTTAACTAAAGATTTTGTATTTTTTAGATCGAGATGGGTTATTTCCCCACCTCCCTCCTGGGAGGTGTTTTTGTGATAGAAGCAGCAGTCGGTCATGATGATACCTTCAGTTCTGGAAAAGACAAAAAAAAAAAAAGAGTATTTCATATTTTAGGTTTGAACAAGTTTGATTTGGGTTTATCTTGCCTGAACTGGATGGTCCTGCAGCGTTTTCTATTCCCTCCTCTGATCCTCTGACCAGTTCATCCTCTGGGAAGTTAATATTTTCTCTGGATTGGCTGTGCTGCCTGGACCAACAACAAACAAAGACATGCATAAATAATTTCATACATCATTAATAATCATTTAGCTTTGCATCACTTTTACACGTTCAGTGGTATCTGGAGCTAATATCTAAACCATTCACTTTTTACAGAACCCAGTCAAGTTGAAGGTGGGGCAGTAGGTGTTTAGCTGGAGGATTTCTTTGGGTGAATTTGTTTGAAATGTTCTTCATACACCAATAAAGTAATCTCTCTCTGATCACCTCTGAAATGTACGATCTTGGAAAACTCGGGAAGTTCTAAATGATTGAGTCCTGATTCATCCACCAGACTGCCCTCTTACTGTCCCTTCTGCGCACCCCTCCTCTATGGTAAATGGCCTGTATTTGATATAGCAAATTCTAGGGTTCTACAACCCCCCAAGGCACTTTACAACATTCGTCCACCCCCACACATATTTACACCACATGACTCATTTTCTCAGCTTGTAGCAGTTGAACAGGAAGTGAAGCCAGAGAGCATCTAGCTGTATTAGCTAGCATGCTAAATTGTTATACGGTTATGTAGGTGAGTTACATAGGAATTATGACTGAAAAGGTGCCAATGATGGGTCGAAAACATATATTTAAAAATATATATTTGAAAAGACTATGGCCAAGAAAGAAGCTGATGAAGAGCGGAACAAGAGCGGAGTGAGCCTCAGTGCTAAATTTGAGCAATGGCATCAACTGAAAGAACAGAAAAGCTGCAAACTGATGCCATGGTGGTTCTTTTCCTTCTTGATAGATAAGATAATGTGTTTATGGATGTTTGACAGTATCCATGGTGTCCTGCATTCTCCTGTATTTTGGGGGTGTGGCTTACACACAAAAAAAAACCTCTAAAAATGAAATGTTGAATTTACTTAACCAAATTATGTCAACTGGTTCCATTAAACATAGTTGCTTAAATCTAAAGAGTAATATTAATTTACTTTAACATAACAAATTGTATATTACTCTTTACATTTAAGCAACTAGATTTAGTGGAACCAGTTGACATATAACTTGGTTAAGTAAATTCAACATTTCATTTCTTAGAGTGTAGGTGGGGAGCCTGAAGAAAGGAGGTGAGTCTTTTTATTGTGTCATTTCAAAAGTTGCTTGAAAGTCTTTTCCCAGGAGCTCCTACCCTTATTTTAAGGATGAAAGCATGGTCATGAAGTACAACAATCTTTTGATTAGGTATCCTAATAGATTGGAAAATGTGGGCCAAATTTGGGCCAACTTGTCTACTGATTACTTTTGAAACTCCTAACCTACACACTCTATAATATGATTACCATTTAAATGTTACCTCAAACTAGGTTGTTGCTGACAACATGTTCTTTCATTTTGCAAAAATGTTCACAAAGCTCCACAAATGCGAAGTTACTTACGAGCCAAAAAGCAAGTGGTGTAGTCCTGGGGGAAGGAAACACAGAACATTGATGTAAAACTAGATCTTGTGTCTATTTTAAAAAGCTGAAACAAATCTAGACTCACTGGGATTGTTGTCACGATTACGGATAATATACAGGAGAAACAGTGCAATGGGAATGACTGCAAAGAGCATCCCGCCCACAGCTGCTCCAACAACAGCAGGGTACATCTTGTTGTGTAGTTCCACTGCAAAAAATACATAAAAACAGAGCTGACACACTCATCATGTCTTTTATAATCATGTCAGAACGTAACACACAGTCTGACTTTTTGAATGTATTCTTTTTTTTAGAAAAACAAAACGTGACCATATTTTTACCTGGAGTCTTTGCTGCAGAAGGATATCCGATGGTACGGTAGTTTACGGGTGTGACTCTGAACTGGTAGGTGACGGTTGGGGTCAGTCCTCGTACCGTGTAAGTCCTGACATCTGGATCCTGGACGATGTTATTGTACCAGTCCTGGGAAGAAGCCCTCTCCTCCCTCGGCACTTGGGAGTCATTTCTACTTGTTCTTTTATTTGGTTTCTCTGACATCCACCGATATTCCAAAAAGAAACCCGTCCAACCTCCATCCACCTGACTTTCTACCGTCCACTCCAGGTCCACCTCGTTACGCTGTGGGCTGTTGTACGTAACTCTGACCAGGGTTACGTTAGGAGGCATGGGGTATTCTGAGACAGAGACAAAACAAACACAAAAGGACACTTTATGTTGGTTTGATCTGATAAAAAAAGCTCTGACAAAGCTGCTGGAGTCAGGATGGATTCTTACTCTTGACCACCAAAGTGACGTTGATGTCTGCTCCTCCCACTGCATTTGAAGTGGAGCATCTATACTCGCCGCTGTCCTGCATCTCATCTGTGTCTTTCACAGTCAGGTTAGCCCATGCAGATGTCCGCAGCAGCAGGTACTTGGACCTGTCTTGGACACTGGCACCCTGATTATTAAACCAGGTGATTTCATTGACAGGAAGATAGTTGTCTCTCAGACTGCAGGTGAGCTGCACATCACTGCCCTCATACACGGACACGACTCTGCGCTGTGTCAGCAACACAGGGGCCTCTGCACATAGAAACACACTAACTGGTTAATTAGCAAACACGTCAGCTGTTTGTTACCGTGACGAGGACTGACCCAGTGTGAGGCTGCAGGTCTTTGGTTGAAGCAGAAGTGGATGTTTAGCATAGCAGGTATAAGGATTCCCACTGCGAGCGGTGCCATAGCGAAGGACCAGGATGTTGGAGTTTTCCTGTCCTCCTTGACTCTGACCCCCTGGTCCCTCCCACCACACTAAGGCTTTAGGGGCCCCTCCATCCCAGGTGCAGGACAGCATCAGATACTCCCGATTGTTGGTCGCGTAGGCAAAACACACGGGCTCTGCTGGAGGAACATCTGATGGAGGAAAAGAAATCCTTAAATATCAGAGTGAATAAATGCTTTTATTTATTTTAACATTGTTATTTTTGCACTGACATGAGCGAGTGCTGCACTCTGTCTGTTGTTTCAGCGCTGGATGAGAGCCCACACATGTAAACAAGCTGCTGTATGAAGTCAGGATCTTAGAAGACAACAGGATGACAGCAGAGCTACTCTGTAGACTTGTTTGCTGTCCTGCTTGTATCAGGTCTCCGGTCCAAAGGAGGGAAGGGGAGGGAAGTCCACCGGGCCAGGAGCAGACCAGTCTGAGGGATGTGTGGTTCAGAGCTGCCTCCACAGAGCAGGAGGGGGACCCATCAGGAGGGTCTGAAGGGAGAAAGCACAGAGTAGTGAAGAGTTGGCCTTAGACACCCTTTTGTAATGCTTTGATGTAGATGAAGATGAAAATCAAAAACGATGAAGCTTCTTCTAGGTAAGCAGATGTTTTACATGGATATTCTTTTGATAAGACAAAAGTTTGAGACTGAGGAGTTGACAAAAAACATTCATTAGTTTTATGGTTTGAGGTCAAAGGTCACACTCACAGTAGACAGTCAGGCTGATGGATTTTTTGGAGCGGGTGTTCATGTTAGGGTTTTGTGCCATACAGGTGTACTCTCCAGTCTGTGAACGGAGGACCTTGTTGACGGTGTACTGCGACCCGGTGTTCACCTGTGAGTTGTTGTAGAACCAGATGTACTGACTGGCGGGATTGGACTGGGCTTGGCATGACAAAGAAACCGTTTCTGACTCCAGAGCATAGTATCCCTGCTCTGCTAGACGGGATGGAGCCACCCCTAACTGAGGAACATCTGGACCAACTGAGGAAAAAATATACACAAAAGAACCAAATCAATTAAGGACTCCTGGTTAACGCTCATTACTCTCATGATGTTAGTATAGTCTAACAACTAATCAAAGAGTACAAAATAATTCATAAAACATTTATCTCTTTAAGGTTTGCTGAGGTTTTGATCAAGTTCTGACTCTGTGAGGTAAAATTTCAAAGTGCCTGAACTTAAAGCACTGAACACGATACAATACACTCCAACCAGGATCTCTAGCCCGTTTGTTCTGAGCAAACCAAGTTCTGGATTAGAAAATAAGGCACATTTTCCAGCAGCAGAAGTATGGTGTCCTTCCGGTCTCCGGGGGGGTGGGGCAGAATTTTTTCAATGAACTTAATATGGGAGATGTCAGGGGAAATACTCATATGGGAAGACAGCAGGAAACGGGTAAAATACGGGAGTTTCCAGGCCAAAACGAGAGACTTGACATCTTTGGTTCTGAGGTGTAAACATGAATTTTCATAAAGTTTTACTGCTTCTTGTGAGATATGTGACTTTGTGAGACTTCACCAGTCTGGCGAGGCACCAGTTGCAAATATGGTATTCTACCCACAAGCAGCGGCCAGGACTGAGACACTATTCTGTAAAGAGTCACTTTAGCACCTAGAGGCTCAAGAAAATGATTTAAAAATATGACAAAGTTACTTAGTGTGCCTTTAATACTCACAGATAATGTCCAGAAACAACCAGTCAGAGCTGTCACTGTTGATGAAGTTGCTGCTCACACAGCGGTACAGGCCGGTGAGACTTCGGTTAACGTTGCTCATGGTGGCGATGCTGCTGTTGCCTTGTGCAAATGTTGTGATACTGCCACTGTTATTTTTATATTGCCACACATAGAAGATTGGCTTTGTACCATTTTCCACGTTACATCGCATCCATATCGTTGATTTTTCCACTGGAGCTGCTTCACTTATCGAGAGAGACGGCTTACTGACGGTAACTGTGATAAAGAGTCACACAAGTATTTATTGAAGGAGCAGTAAAAGAACAACATGATTTGGTGTCAGAAAACCAAATCAAATCTGTTATTTGATGTGTAGCGATGACGAGCACTTACCCAGTGTGAGGCTGCAGGTCTTAGTTTGGACCACTAGTGGATGTTTAGCATAACATGTGTAGGGCTTCCCAAAGTAAAAACTGCTGTATCTCACGACCAGGACGTTGGAGGTTTCTTCTCCAGCTTTGCCCTGACCTCCTGGTGCCTCCCACCAAACTAAGGCTTTTGGAGCCCCTCCATCCCAGGTGCAGGACAGTGTCAGGTACTGTTTGTCACTCGATACGTTGGCGTAACACAACAACTCTGTAGGGGGAATATCTGGTGACAAAAAGGTAAACTATTAACTATGTCATCAATTACCTCCATTTGAATTTTACATGTGTAGTTTAGATCTCACATGAGAATGTGATGCACTCCGTTTGTTCCTTCAAAGCAGGATGAGAGCCGATGCACGTAAACAAGCTGCTGTTAGGAGTCAGGCCTCCAGAGGGCAGGAGGATGTTTGTGCTAAGCAGATATGTTTGCTGTCCTGAGTCAGTCTGTCCCTGTCCTGCTTGTATCAGGTCTCCGGTCCAAAGGAGGGAAGGGGAGGGAAATCCACCGGGCCAGGAGCAGACCAGTCTGAGGGAGGTGTGGTTCAGAGCTGCCTCCACAGAGCAGGAGGGGGACCCATCAGGAGGGTCTGACGGGAAGAGTAACGGGAAAATGTTTATGGAGGAGAACAGATCATATAATAATGTTGGCCATCTAAGACATTTATAATCACTAGAAGGTTCGGTTCAGGCTTTTTGAATCATGGCATGAACATCTGTGCTTGAATTATTATTGGTAAATTGCAGAAACCCGCTTGACATCCAAGAGGAGCGTTTCCTGCTGGAGGACATATCAGTGTTCAACCATTTCTGACATCAAATATTCATAGCAGACAGGACTCAACCTGAAGACAGCTGTTGTTTCAAACACTTTAAGATCAAATATGAAACATCTGTATCATGATCAACTTCCACCATAATCACGCTGCAGCTCAGAAATAGAACTGCGAGGTGGGAGATCAAACTAGCGCCTCTTAATTGTACCCTGAGTCTTAAAGATGCTGAGAGCCTATTAGCGCACAAAGAAGCGAGGTGTTTACTGCTCCTGAAACATGCATCTGTTTAATGCAACTGGGAGATGAGTCAGAAGACAAGTGGAAGAAGCACCACACTGGCATCCACCTGTGCTGGGATTCACATCAAGAAATGCAGACTGTAAGTAGATGAAATGAAGGTTCCCTCTGCCCCAGAGGGATTCATGGACATCGTCTGTCTCTAAATCTTCACCCATAGCCTCATTCACAATGTCTGGCTACAAGGTTTTCAGAAAGGACAGAAATAAAGGAAAAGGCAGCGGATTGCTTATGTAAGTGAAAGATAGTATTAGATGGGAACAAATTGACTTAACATGTGTGAATGAACTTGAATGTATTGCTGTTACTATTCTCAGCAGATGTCATTTAATGTGATTGGCGTGTATAGACCACCATCATTTTAAGAACCTGCTTAAAGGGGACCTAGATTGTAAACCAACATTTTCCTTGTTGTTGTTGAATAAGACAGCTTGGGTGGTCAACAGCAGCATGCCAAAAAGTCAAAGCCGTGTGTGACCTACTTTTTATGTAAATTAGAAAGTTGAAAAAGGCGAGAGAAAAACTTCTGTTCTGAGAAAGTCTTCCTTAACACGTCATAAGGGGGAGCCACGCCTCCTCAAACCTGCATGTGTCTGAGGCCTTCTGGGGAAATCAACCAATCAGCAAGCAGCTCGTTATCATATTCATGTCCTGACCAAGTGGGAGGGGCTAACAGCTCTTTTCACAGCAAGGCTGGTTTAGGGGGTTTAGAATGGCCTGTATCAGGGCTCCTGGGACAGATGAAAGCCTGAAGATCATTTCTGATGCTTTTAGAGGCTCAAAGCTGTTTTAGATTGTTGATTAACTGCATTCTAGGTCACCTTTAAATTATTGTACACAAAGAAAGAATGTATAGTTTTGGGTGATTTTAATTTAAACTGGGCTGACAAAGCAATTAGAAAAAAGTTAAAAGCACTTACTGATAAGTTTGAGCTGACTCAACTAATTGTTGGACCTACACGAATAACAAATGTCTCAAACACGCAAATTTATCTAATTTTAGTAACAAGCCTGAAAGAATTATAAAATCTTATAATATTCTCACTGGCCTGTCGGATCATAACATGACTCTTATTGCAAGGAAATTAACTAAAAAATGGATTACTTATCAACAGGAGAAAATCAAAAATCCCTATGGAATAAGGAAACAAGATATGAATGCATTTAAGGAGGAACTAAGCCAAATGGATTGGGGTGATGTCCTATTTACAAATTATTTAGATGCCTCCTGTGAGTCCTTTACTGGTATAATAAATAGAATAAAAGAAAAATATATGAAAACTCTTAAAAATGGGTGGCGTAAGAACAATCTACCATGGTTTAATGACCAATTGTGGGACCTGATGAAAAAACGTGACTGTGCCTTGAAAGTAGCATTGAAGTCTAAATTAATAATTACTGATAGACAAATTTTCACAAACCTTCGTAGTAAAGTAGTGAATGAATTAAGGAAAGCAAAGGCAAAGTTTTTATGGACATCATTAAAGAGGGAAAAGTAAATAGTAAATTGATTTAGAGCAACATAAATAAATTAGTAAAGAAAGACAATAAGCAAAACCAGGGAAATGGCTTTGAGCTGAAAATGAATGGAATCTTAACTATTGACTACAGTGAAATAGCCTCTGCATTCAATACCCATATCAGTGGAGAAATGGTCTCAGACTTTAGGTCCAAGAATTAAAAATATAGCATCACCTGATTATAATAGGACTATTTTTAAGATAACTGAAGTCCCTGAAAATAAAATCTGCAAGATACTAACCATGCTAAAGTCTTCAAAGGCCAAAGGTGCACTCCAATGGGACACAACATTCTTAAAAAAACAATATTCTGTGCCTCAGCACTCCCATTACACATCTGGTTAATCTTTCTATAAATCAATCTATTTTTTCAACTGCATGGAAGAATGCAGTTGTAGTTCCCACATTTAAGACAGGGGAACCAATGGATGTAGTTAATTATTGACCCATCAGTATTTTGCCGGTGGTATCTAAGATTGCTGAAAAAGTGGTAATTGAGTAGTTAACTAATTTTCTAAATTCCATCAAATGCAATTTGAGTTCAGGAATACTACTCGACCAAAATGGCTACTTGCTATTTTATGGAAAAAATGAAATTAAAACTAGACAGTGGGAGCGCTGTAGGAGCTGTATTTCTGGATTTTAAAAAAGCTTTTGATACAGTGAATCATAACGTTCTCCTCTCTAAGCTGTCAAATTTAAATTTTTCTGATAATGCTATAAAATGGATGGAGTCTTAATTACTATGAGAAGACAAAGTACTAGAATTGAGAACAAATCTTCACCATTTAGTAACTGCTATGTTGGTGTCCCGCAGGGCTCAGTTCTAGGCCCTTTACTAATTAGTCTTTACATTAACGATTTGCCACTAACATGTCCTGAAGTTGACACTCAAATGTATGCATATGACACAGTCATCTTGGCATATGGAATGGACGGATATGAAGTGGCAACTAACCCTAACAGCAGCAAGGACAAAGCTTGCCACTTGGCTTTCTGATTCCTGCCTCACACTTAATGTCAGTAAGACTGTGTAAGTACACTGCTCACAAAAATTAAAAGAACACTTGCATACTCTTGCCACATGAGGCCGGGCATTGTCGTGCATTAGGAGAAAACCAGGACCTACTGCATCAGCGTAGGGTCTGACAAAGGGTTCAAGGATTTCATCTGGATACCTTATGGCAGTCAGAGCACCATTTCCTAGGCAGTAGAGGTCTGTGCGTCCCTCCATGGATATGCCTCCCCAGACCATCTCTGACCCACCACCAAACCTGTCATGTTGAACGACGTTGCAGGCAGCATAACGTTCTCCTTGTCTTCTCCAGACTCTTTCACATCTATCACAGGTGCTCAGGGTGAACCTGCTCTCGTCTGTAAAAAGTACAGGGCGCCAGTGGCGGGCTTGCCAATTCTGGTATTCTTGAGCAAATGCCAGTCGAGCTCTACGGTGCTGGGCAGTGAGCACAGGGCCCACTACAGGACGTCGGGCCCTCAGGCCATCTTCATGAAGTCTGTTCCTGATTGTTTGGGTAGAGACATTCACACCAGTGGCCCTCTGGAGGTCATTCTGTAGGGCACGAGCAGTGCTCAGCCTGTTCCGCCTTGCACAAAGGAGCAGGTATCGGTCCTGCTGATGGGTTGTGGACCTTCTACGGCCCTGTCCAGCTCTCCGAGAATAACCGCCAGTCTCCTGAAATCTCCTCCATGTTCTGGAGATTGTGCTGGGAGACACATTAAACCTTCTTGCTGCAGCACGTGTGGATGTGCCATCCTGGAGAAGTTGGACAACCTGTGCAACTTCTGTAGGGTTAAGGAATCGCCTCATGCTGCCAGTAGAGATAATTACTCAAGCCAAAACTAGCACGAGTGGAAAACCAGCCAAAAAAGATCAAGAGGGAGAAACTTGAAATGACCTCCACATGTTAAACCAGTCCTGTTTTGAGGGTTTTGTAATTGTTGCCACTTAAGTGCACCTGTCATTAAGTCCATGAACACCAATACAGCTGAAAGTGATTAACAATGCCCTCAGCTGCTTAATTAACCAGAAAATTATCAGACAGGTTTAATTGATTTCATGCCAGGCCCAATAAAAAAAGTGTTCCTTTAATTTTTGTGAGCAGTGTATTTCAATATAAGGAAAAATGAAAATCAGCCAGATGTGATCGTAAATGGGGAAAGAATTTATATTGTGGCACATTACTCTTGACTCTCGGTTGTCTTTTAAGAAACATATAAAGCAGGTTTATAATAAATTTAACCTAAGAAATTTTAGATATATCCGTCACCAGTTACCTCTAGATGCCGCCAAATTGTATATGCATTCAATGATTTTTTTAACATTTTACATACTGCATAACAAGTTGGTCACAGACATGAAACACAATACTTACTCCATTGCAAACACTATATAAACAAACTCTCAAAGCGCTAGACAAAAAACATTAGATTATCACTACTGCAACATTATTCAAAAGCACAAACTTTTGACCTCTGATAATTTTATATGCTTAGCTAATGCTTGTTTAGCATATAGAGTAATGAATAATCTGGCTGTGCCTCCACTACAGGAGTTCATATCACTACTTCCTGACAGAATAGGAGAACAACTAGGGCGACCAGTGGAGGTCACTGTGCTGTACAGGACAGACGTACTGAGTTTGGCAGATCAGCATTCTCTATTAGACCCTCCAAATTCTGGAACTCAGTACCAAAGGAGATCATTTACTGGTTTTAAAAATAAGATAAAAATCATGGCTGAAATCTACTCAATCATGACTTCCCAAAACCTTTTATTGCAATATTAACACTGTATTGTCGTGTTTTATATTACTATATTATTTTGTTATGTTTTTATTGTGGCTTTTAACCGTGTAGAATTCTGAATGTCTGTTTTATGATATGATGTATTACTGTATGTCTGCTGAGAGATTCATTGTAATGTATTTTATTTGTTCTTGCTCAGGGACTACGGATGAAATTTAGCTCATAGCTAATTCTGGTACGGCTGAATGCCATGCACTGTCCATGTCAAATAAACAACTAAACCAAACTAAACTAAACCAAAGTAAACCAAACTAAACTGTAACACCGCCGCTTCAGGTCCCATCACGGAGATCTCCAATTTTATTGCATTTCAATCTTTACACTAAAAGATGTCACACTATTCCAGACAAATATGGAGCAAATAGGTTTAAAAGAAGCAGCCTGGTAAGAGGTCAAAGGTCACACTCACAGTAGACGACCAAGCTGATAGTTTTCTTTGACCTGGTGTTCAGGTAGGAGTTTTGTGCCAAACAAGTGTAGTTGCCAGCAAACACTCGGAGGATCCTGCTGATGGTGAACTGAGGTTCGATGGTGATTTGTGAGTTGTTGTAGAACCAGAGGTACTGACTGGCCGGATTGGACTGGGCATCGCAGGATAAAGAAACGTTCTCCATCTCCAGAACTGAGTATCCGTGCTCCGCTCTTCTGTATGGAGTCACATCTACATGAGGAGCATCTGGACCAACTGTGGAAATAGAATGAAAATAGTTTAAAACGCTGATGGACGATGATAGCGGGACAAATGTAATGCCGTACAGAAGCTACTTGCCATTGCCTATCTCTTTGTTTTTCTTGAATGGAAATAAGGATAAAAGTGCAGCTCAGTCATTGAGTTGAACAAAATGAGGGTTCAGTGCACACAACTCCAAGGTAAGCACAGGGAAGTGATGCACAGTTCTAAAGAATCTAAAATAAAACTGGATTGCCAGCACTCTGTTGTACCTCTTACTGTAATATCTGATATGGGCAGAATGAATGTGTTTGGGCGACACGGTAACAAGCTAACAATGGCATGTAGCCCAAACACATTCATTTAGGCCACATTAAGATACCACAGAGTGTGAGTTTATCTTGTTCCTGACCTGATATATAACTCTAAAATGCAATAATTGGTATTAAATTTTCCTCTTAAAAAATAGTTAAAACAGAGAATAAAAATGATTGATCTGCTAACACTTACAGGTAATATTTAGCCATGATATTTCAGAGCTTTCAGTGTTGACAGCATTGCCTGCCACACATTGGTACCGGCTCGTGTGGTTCCGGTTTAGACTGGTCATGTTGATGACGCTGCTGCTGCCCTGAGTGAATGTTGTGAAGTTCCCACTGAAGATTTCCCGCTGCCACACATAGTGGATCGGCCCAGTGCCCTTTTCCACGCTGCATCTCATCCATATTGTGGATCCTTCCACTGCAGAAGCATCACTCATCCAGAGAAATGGTTTACTGACAGGAACTGGATTCAAGGAGAAGTAATACGCAAAGATTGTTTGATGTAGGAGAAGTGGTGTTCATCAAATGAAAAGAATGCATTTTAATCTGTGGAGCGTGTGTGTGTGTCTGAAGGCATAGCTACTAACACAACAGCTAGTGCATGGTTCATTAAAGGACAAGCTAACACATATTTGAGGAGGACTAACCTAGTGTCAGTTTGCAGGTCTTTGGTTGAACCAGTAGTGGGTGTTTAGCATAGCATGTGTAGGGTTTTCCACCCTGGGCGGTGCCATAGCGAAGGACCAGGATGTTGGAATCTTCTTTTCCACTTTGGCTCTGACCCCCTGGTTCCTTCCACCAAACTAAAGCTCTAGGGACCCCTCCATCCCAGGTGCAGAAAAACGTCACATATTGTCTGTCGTTGGTCATGTTGGTGAAACACACCGGCTCTGCAGGAGGAACATCTGATAGGAGATAAAAAAATCGTTTATTATCAGAGAAAATAAATATTTTATTTATTTTTATTGATTTTACTGTTTTTGTTTCTGTTCTCACATGAGCGAGTGGTGCACGTTGTCTGTTGTTTCAGAGCAGGATGAGAGCCCACACAAGTAAACAAGCTGCTGTTTGTAGCAAGGCTCTCAGAGGACAACAACATGACGGCGGAACTCGTCTGTCCTGTTTCAGTCTGTCCCTGTCCTGCTTGTATCTGGTCTCCGGTCCAAAGGATGGACGGGGAGGGAAATCCACCGGGCCAGGAGCAGACCAGTCTGAGAGAAGTGTGGTTCAGAGCTGCCTCCACAGAGCAGGAGGGGGACCCATCAGGAGGGTCTGAAGGGAGAAAATATACAGTGATGTAAAGTGGGATCCCTATGAGAGTTGCTACAATATTTTAGATATCTGGTAGAAATAAAAAATATACAAAAAAAATGTTTTATAGTAGATATACAGTCTGCATTGATGGAATCGAACAGCGTCCAACCAAATTTGACTTTCTAGCTGATCAACAAGTCAGTCAAAAAGTTTTCCATCTTCTGTCAATCATGCCAATGCAGATTTAGTATTTGAGGTTAAGAGGAGAAAAAGGGGTAAAACATGGTTCGAGGTCAAAGGTCACACTCACAGTAGACAGTCAGGCTGATAGTTTGTCTGGAACGGGTGTTCAGGTATGAATTTTCTGCCAAACAGGAGTAGTTGCCAGTTTGATTGCGGAGGATCTTGTTGATGGTGAACCGAGGCCCAGTGTAGATTTGTGAGTCATTGTAGAACCAAACATACTGGCTGACTGGATTGGACTGAGCTTGACAAAAAAATAAAATCGTTTCTGTCTCTAGGGAGGAGTATCCATACTTGGTCATTTTGTACGGAGTTATGTCTATCTGAGGAACATCTGGACCAACTGAGGAGAAACAACATGAACATAGTAAAGAGATGAAAGCTACAAACATGGTAGAAAAGAAATTTCTAGTTAGTTTTTCAAAGGTTAAACCAAGAGTTTTCAGTTTACACTGTAGTAGGTCAGTCATGTAATCTGGTGAAACAGATTATTTGCAATTATTGCCACTTTCTGTCATGTGATGGGAAAGTCACGATTTGAAATCAAAAACCATTCCATGAAATTATAGTTTTCAGTCCCGACGTGCAACTTTAATCATGGTCAAGTCCATAAGAAAGCAAACCCATTAATACTTACATGTGATGTTTACCATTAAGCGGTCAGAGCTCTTACTGTTGACAGCGTTACTGGCCACACACTGGTACCAGCCTGTATAGTTCCGGTTGATGTTGTGCATGTTGATGATGCTGTTGTTCCCTGTGAAGTTCCGGATGTTTCCACTGAGCGCTTCATGCCGCCATGTGTACTGGATTGGCTCAGACCCGTTTTCCACTTTGCAGTGCATCCACACTCGGGACCCTTCCACTGGAAATTCATCACTTACCAGGAGGTATGGCTTACTGACAGGGACTGTTTCAGAAACAAAGTCACACATGTCAGCTTACTAGTGAGTAAGTCTATAAATAAAAATAAAATCATCATGAAAAGTATGTTCTACTTCCATAAAGGTTATGAAAGATTAAATGTTCCTGTTTTAACTTTGGCACCATTACAAACCTTTGACACATCCTTGGTATTGTGGGATGTTCCTTAAGTCTGAATCTACCTACTACAGACCTGAGGTCACCAGTTGTCTCTGTTGCTTCAGCTGGCAGGTTCTTGGATTTGCAAAGAAGGATTCAACTACACTTGTCTTAAACAAAACTAATTAATCAATAAACAAACTCTATGTTTATTGTCCTCAACAATAAACCACCTTGGTAGCCAAGCAATGTTGGATTGTTATCTCGATGGCACATTCATCAATGCAATGCAATTGGAGCTATGTAAAATGTGTTGCAGATTTGTCCTACAACTACGTTGTGGTGAAGTTTCAATAGTATGATTCATACATGGACAGTAGGAGGAAGGTGCACAAGTCTGAGGTTCCTGTGGTTTAGGACAGACACAGTAGACTGACAAAAAATGGTTGTTAGTAAAATCCCAGATTCCCACACCAGCTGTTTCCCCAGGACTTCCTTTAAAAGAGCTAGCTGATCTGAACAAGACCATGGCCAAGTCGACAACTGGGTAACTGCTGTGCTTTTGCTACGTTGGTAAGGCTAAGGCATGTTGCCCAGATGAGTGCAGAAACCCCTACAGAGTTTCTGGGGTGTACAGGTGTGAGTTTGCAGACACACTTTGTGCACTTTGTGTCACATTAGCTGCTTGAATATCCAATCAGATCTCTGGACAGTACTAGATGCCAACTCAGCCTTTGAATCATTTTAACTAGGAAGTGTTAAGTTGGTGCCTTAAATGTGTTACTGTCCCTTCCCTCTGCAAAGGCATGACCCCTGGGGGGATGACATGCAAGTTCAGGTCTAATGGAGCTTTGGGTTATCAGATGTTGAACCTAAACTCTGTTGAAGCTTCTTTCCAAGTGTGGGAGTCAAAACTGTCAATATACCATCTTCACTGTACATTTTGAAATTATCCCTTAAGAATGGAATTGAAGAATAAGTTGTCAGCAAGTAAGGATTCCAATACTGAGACAGGAAAAATGACACAGGGACAGAGGTAAGTACAATAAAACAAACAAAAAACAAGACCATACCTAAACTAGAACCCTTGCAGCACTATACTAAAGATTCAGTCCAAACAAGCTCATGCAGTTAGATCAGATCTTACCTTGGACGATAAGGTACACATAGTAGTAGTAGGCTCTTACACCATCTTCATTGTCAAAGAAGGCCTGACAGGTGAACAAGCCCTGAGCAGCCAGAGGCAGTTCCTCAATACTTAAAGCTGCTCTGTTAGAGATGACCGTCAGTGGTCCGAGCATTTCAGCCAGTTTCTGGATCCTCGGCCCTTTCCCCAAATCATACACCACTGCTTTAATGCCATCAGTGCCAGGCATGGTGAAGCTCCATATGTATATATCAGGCAATTTCTTTCCACATTCCAGGATAACGGATTTGTCCACCACTCCATACACACTGGTGTCATTGTAAATCACCTCGCCGGTGTAATTTACCTGAAGGGCTAGATTAGAGAAAACAAGTCAGACATGCCTGTAAATGTGTGTATGTGTATTTGTGTGTGCGTGTGTGTGTGTGTGTGTGTGTGTGTGTGTGTGTGTGTGTGTGTGTGTGTGTGTGTGTGTGTGTGCGTGCGTGCGTGCGTGTGTGTGTGTGTGTGTGTGTGTCTGTGTGTGTGTGTGTGTGTGTGTGTGTGTGTGTGTGTGTGTGTGTGTGTGTGTGTGTGTGTGTGTGTGTGTGTATGCACAGGTAACAGAGATGGTTGTGTCATGTGCTCTGTTAGTGTTCAGGAACAGAATTGATTACACACGTTTTTGTTTTGTGTGTGTATTGAGTCAGTCACAAATCCTCACAGAAGTGCACGATTACTGGTTTTTGTTATTTTATGATTTAAGCTAACTTGTTTAACACGTAGCTAACAGTGTCTCACCTTTCAAATTGTTTTAGTTGTTTTAATCTTAGAAAAAATGATTTATTAAATTAACCTAAAGTTGCAACAATAATAAAACACACTATTAAATGATTATTTTCAATAAAAAACACATGCTTTTTAGAGATAGATACATAGATAGGTGTTAAAAAACCTTACCATTTGATGACAGTGCTGCCGTCACAGCTGTTAAATTGACCAGACTGGTAGTTAAAAAAAGAAAGGCTGGTCCTAGCACTTTGGCCACCATGGTATCATGTTGATCTTGAGTCTAGTAATGTTTTTACTCCAAAATAAAAATGATCAAAAGTTGTCTTTTTTTGCCTCCTCTTGTCCAGAAATGCCTTGACAAACCCCCATATGACGACACTAACTAAATTAAACTGCTAGTAGGCAGAATGGAAGGGTTACGAAACTGATTTGGACGAATCCATCTGCGTGTTTTTCTGGTCCTCTGTTCTGCTGTCCCCCTTTCTTTTCCCTGCAGGGGTAGAATAACATGGTGATAGCAAGATCATCAATTATACAAGACGTGTGCATGGCTGAGGAGTTTAGACATCCACATGAGGTAATGCACATACCTGCACATTACCTGGTCTGGTTTAAGCAGCAACTGTGGTTTTGACATGGACGTATTTATAATTGGGCCTTTAAAATACATCTCTAATTAAATCCTTCAATTCTGGGTACTAAAAGTGGACATGGCAGCAACAAGGATGAGGGTTTGCTGGTGTGTCTGCTGGTTCCTATATACACACCCTTTTGATCATAATCACCTGAATTTGATAGTATGGTTGTATAACTGGATTGGATTATCTGTATGTAGCTGGATCTGACCCTGGATCTGATTTGGACTTCAATGAATTGAATGTAATTTGATGTGAATTAGTTTGCTTTTGTGTCTCATGCCCTTGTTTGTTGTGAATTGACACACACACACACACACACACACACACACACACACACCCACACACACACACACACACACACACACACACACACACACACACACACACACAAATACATGCATTTATGGTTTATGAAACCACTATGACTTGGTGGTGGTTTATGGGGACACACATTTCCCCATAAACAGGTAATCTGGTGAACACAAAAAGTATGTCAAAATGTTTTATTTTACCCATGGAAGAAAAGTCTCACTTCAAAAAAAAACAAACTATCAAAACATTCATACATTACATGTATGACATTTGACAGGCATTATGAGGTCATGGTGGTCTGTATACCACACACACGATGTGGTTTACGAAACCAATTTTAAAATTGGCCATAAAAACCCAAAAGAAAGTTTAAGTTGCTGAAATAAGTAAATAAAATGATAACAGCAGTTACAGAGTTAGTAATAATCTATTAACAATGCTTACTTTTTATATTTGTCAAAAATTGCAACACTTTAAAAGTCACGAAATACGAGACCATCAAAAATGGTCTCATAAACCGACTGGTTTCATAATGCTGGTGTGTAACCTGACAAATTGGGCTCGCAAATAATAAGCGCGCACACACACACACGCACGTATTACTATCATGGCTCTGGTTCTATTGGCTGAGGTTTACAATGAAAGTTCATATTCTAATCTCAAAGGTCAGTGGGACTAGAGAAGCACAATAACCTCTACAGATGTGAGTAGGATTAAAAAGACTTAGAAATCCGTTATCTTGGCAAAGATGCATGATGATTCCTCACAATGCACTGTAACCTGATCACACTACTAATGTGTAAAGATAGTTGCAGTTTGAGTTAAATCAATTTCGATCCAGCAAAATTTCTGCTGGAAATTGTATTATTTAAAATATTTTTGTCAATCCGTCCATCCATCTTCCTCCACTTATCTGGGGTCTCGTCGCAGGGGCAGCAGCCTAACCGGAGATGATCAAACTTCCATCTCCCCAGCCACTTGGTGGCGCCAGTGCTCACCAGGCCCCGCCTCTGTCAGTGTCCCCCGGGGCAGCTGTGGCTACATTGTAGCTCAGGGGTGGGGAATCCTGGTCCTGGAGGGCCGCTATCCTGCAGGTTTTGTGGTTTATCTGCTCAAACACACTTGATTCAGTGCTTGAGTCACCTGTGCAGCAACTCATCAAGCTCTGCAGAAGCCTGCTAATCACCTGCTAATTGAAATCAGGTGTGTTGAAGCAGGGTTACAACCAAAACTTGCAGGATACCGGCCCTCCAGGACCAGGGTTCCCCACCCCTGTTGTAGCTCATCACCGCTAGTGAGTGAATGTGTGTGTGCATGGGTGAATGACTGATTGTGTTGTAAAGCATCTTGGGGGGGTTCTAGGACTCTAGAAGGCACTGTTTCGAATACAGGCTGTTTACCATTTGTCATGTAACAAATACCATCCACTTCTAGACAATGCTAATACTGAAATAAAATGGATAAATTTATGAAAAGTTTCAGTATGTTCACATATGTAACATGACAAAAGTGACACAATTTTTCACTTGATAATTTTTATTACGTGCTAAAATGTCCAGTGTTAGTCCAACAATCACAGACACCACCAACAGTTTTTATAAATCCCCCAGACATGTAAAGTTTATCCTTTCATTACAAAGAAAAAACATCAATGATACAAAATACAAACACAAAAAAATTATTTCTGAAAACCAAGAGGCAATAGCAAGCTTGTAAATCAACGGATTAGATTTATGTACAACACAGAATGACGCGAGTGATACCAGAGATAAAGAAGGGAATTGACACAGAGTTGTTTTTTCCCGAGGTTTTTTTTATTGTCTTACAAAATGATGTAAAAGTGGATGAAGTAGTGAGTAAACAACATCCAGGTCATACTTTCAAATCAAATATTTTTCATTTAAGATATAATACACTTTTTAAAATGAATTTCCTGCACTCTAAAATCTAAACATGGATCATACACCTCTTTTTTTAATAATCCTGGCTTTCCACCAGATGCGTAAGCGGCGCGTAACATCGTCTTTCTCCTTGCATGTTATTGCGTGAACTGGTGAAAATATGATTGATCTTGCAGGACCAGCTGCGTTGAACGCATTTGCAGCTGCTGCATGTCTGAAATGCTCTCAGTAGGAAGGGACACGCCGCTGAAGTCTTGGTGAAAAAAAAATGCATCTATAACGTTACGAATCTGGTGGAAAGTCTAGGTTTACAAGTCAGACAACAACAATAAAATAGAAACCAAATATCCAGCGTCCTTGGAGCTCCATAGCTGTGTGGGATGCAGAGCCACTGCCTGATAATCCAGCTAAGTTCCTGAAATGCTCAGTGCAGATATGATGTCCCTTCAGACGTACTGTTCTTTCGGAAAAGTGTACGACCCCACACCTGGGGGAGGAGAGGACAAACCCGGGATGGATGGGTATTTAAAAACAGCTGTGTTGTGTGAACTAGGAGAAAATGTGATTTTGGACGGGGTGCTGGCGCAGCTGGTGGTCATTGCAGGCATGGCTTGTTGTGAGGAGAGGTAGGGCTGCTGGGGCAGAAAAGACAGAGGGTTGTTGATGGGAGGGGAGAAGGGTTCTGGGTAGTCCTCCTTGTTACAGGCCAGTCTGTAGCTCACATAGTCAGCTGTGTTTGGAAGTTCCTCATAAAACCGACCTGAATGCTGAGGAGAAACGGGAGAACTTTGTTAAAGTTGTTGAACACTCAATTAACCAGTACATCTGCAGTGGTCTCTAGTAGGAATTAATGCCTTGTAAGTCATACTCTGGGGGAAAAAACCTCAGAAGAGAAGTCAGCTAGAGGAGAAAGTAGCTTTTGACGACAGGATCTGGAGACTTATTTCCTTATATTTGGACATCTCTCCTCTGATTGGCTAACAGCAACACGGCTCTACCACTGACTCTGTTCGCTCTGCAACGTTGATGTTTTATCTCCACAAATAACACAAGCCTGGAGGAGTTCTGCTGTGTGGTGGAGTTGCTAATGCTAACGGTTAGCTTCTGCTAGCCCAGATGTTCTCTGCTGTTTCCTGGACGCTAAACCAACAACAGCCTTCCCCGTCGTGAGTCAAGATGGGTGAGTCCATGAATGTTCAGTGACAGTGTGACGTAGATCTGTCAGGATTTTCTAATCCTAGAGTTTCACCTAGAGTCTATTTTCTATCAGAAGCTAAAGCAGGAGATAGGTGGAGGAGACTATTTTCATGATCATCCTGCATGAAACACTCAGAGTGACCCATTAGAATCAGAAATAATCATTAAAAAATGTTTTTTCAGTGATCCACACCTTTAAAAACCAAAGTAAGTGACAACGCTGATAATATCATCAGTTTATTGTTTTATCTAAAGGCTTTCAAACTTCTAACTGTTCATTAGGTTTCCCTAAAATTTCACTTCTTTATATAATTACGTAATGAAATATGATTGTTTAATTGTTATATTAAATAATATTAAATATTATAAAATAAATATTTAACAGTGGGCAATCCAGTAGTAATAATAATAATAATTATTATTATTATTATTATTATTATTGTAGTTTTAGTTTACTTCATGATTTCTCCATTTTCCATAGCAGAGCATAGCTAGAAAACTAACAAGAACCCAAACTAACCATCCCACTAGACTGCTCCATGTGTTTCTGAGACTGCCCTCAAGTGGCCACTGTATAAAATGAGTTACTCACTGTCTGAAAGCCTGATTACCTGTCCAATAAAAAAATGGAAAACTACTTTTTATATCACTTTTCTTACAAACAAATGTTACATTTAAGTGAGAATGCCTCCATTTTTTAAAAAAGAAATAAACTCAAGTACTCCATAGTATTAAAAGTTTATTTCTTTTAAAGGAAAAGTAACTTTCCTTAGTAAAAAAAATAGAAATTAAAAACAAAACTCAACATTCATTTGTAGTCATAAGTGAAGCTTGATGTTTTTTATTGTAAATTTGTGTTTTTGGTATTTTCATCTCACCTCAGAAAAAAGTTTGTTTACATGCACCAGTAACAGCCTTATAATAAAACTAATAACAGATTGTTTCTATGCTCTGTTTTTGTCATTTACTTTCAAAAATATCAACACAGCAGCTCAGATACCTGGATATCATCTGGTCTTTTCCTTATCGGCTGTTTTCTGGACGGAGAATCGTCTCTGATCCAAGAGAAAACAAACAATCAGAGACGTAAACAGACTGAAACAAACAAGACTTTAGATGATCGTGTTTACTTACGGGTTTTCTTTTCTGCTTCTGATTTTGAGTACCAGGACTGTGACAGTGATGCCCATCAGCACTCCAGCAGCCAATAATAAGGCGATGACACTGATGACATCACCTGTTGCAATCTGCGGTAAAGGCTTTTCTAAAACCCACACATGAACAAAAACTTTAGTGTTCGCAATAACTTGGTGCTCTAGTTACTACTAGAACATGTTCCAACAGCGAATGTAAGTAACAGATGTAACTCTTACCTATAATGCCGATCTCCACCGAGGCTGATCTTGTACCGATGCTGTTGGTTGCATCACACATGTATGTTCCCTGCAGGTCATACGTGACCGGACCTTTAAACAAGAGGACGTTGTCTCGGATTTCAATGTTGCTTGAAATGGAGCCATTGATCCTTCAGAGAACCAAAAGACAAATCATTTAGCAAATGAACAAAATATATTGTGTGTACATGCATGTGTGTGTACTCACAGTCGCCACTGATACAGAGAGACGGGTGGGTTGGCATCAGCGCGGCAGATCAGCTGGACGTTCTCTCTGTTCAGGTACCAGTTTCCATCAAACCCTTCGACCGTGACTTCCGGCTCGTCTGGATAGCAAATAATAACAAAATCATCTTTTCAGTGTGGCCTCAACAGATCTCTGTGCTTTGTTGTTACGTATAAGTAACATTTACACTGAATGTCAAGGGTGACGCTGTCTGTGTAGACCTCCTCATTGTACATGGTGACACAGGTGAGCGTCTCCCGGTGAGTTTCTCTGCTTGGCACCAGGATGTAGTCACTCTGAACCGTGAAGGTCCCGTCTGGGTTCACATACTCCCGGGTGGTCACCTCTCCTGGAACCCTCGTCTCCCACCTGCTCACATAAAGGATGTGTGTTGGGATGTGAGGAACCGTTTTTATACTCTTTATAAAGACTAGGTCAGCTTAAATAAGAGCTGAACACACACCTGATGGTTCCAGGTGGTTTCCCGTTGGCAGAGATGCAGGTAGCTACTGGAGTTTTTAGGTTTGAAGAACGAGCCACCAGCGTCGGGGTGGACAGACTCATCTGAGTTGTAGGCCGGACTGAGGGAATACAAGAGCAAATGAATGTTTTTAGAATGTTTGAATCCATTATTACATAATGACACAGGATTCTTATATACAACTCAAAGTTAAGATATTTTCTACCATCTATGATCAGCTATGAATCACCCGAATCAATGTAAACATGGGGCTGGGCGATAAGTCGAAAACTCTAACCGATATCATTTTCCACATGTCAATAAATTTGGTAATAAAAAATGAAAAGATGTGTGTAGGTTGGTAATGTTCATGTCCCTTTAAGAAGCTGTACCACCTCGAGTCACATGACAACGTGACTCAACGTAACACACGTGACAGCCCCGTCTAGTGGACAACTTCTGTTTTTACACATGTAGTTATCGTCCATTTATGGTTATTGAGGTGAACTCCTCAGTAAAGCGTGATATTGATTTTAGGCCATATCGCCCAGTCCCATATAAACAGTTAAGCTTGGTGGTGTTGCTGCACATCTTTACCAAAGACAGTGAGGTTTACGGTGTTCTCCCGGTTCCCTGCAGGGAACGTGGTGTATTCGCAGATGTAAGTGGCTTCATCAGAGAGACGAAGCGATGAGAAGATGATCGTTGTGTCTTCAAGATTCGGAGTTCTTCGTCTGACTGCTGCATTCTTGAAGGTGACACGGTCCTTGTAAGGCGGGGCCACAGACAAACCCAGAGACGGATTGGCAATGGCAACGTTCTGCTTGGTGCCATTCACCAGCTTCTGCCACGTTACCTTAGATAAAAAATGGATAGAGATGATGGAGAATTCTCAATGGTTTTGGCAGATTTTTTTATGTGTGTAAGCACAATGCTGATGGATTCTTTGAGTTAAGTATCTCATTTATGCTTAATAAATGTATAATAATTTATTAAGTGAGTAAAATAGCCTTCATTTTTATAGTCAGACATAAAAACTTGACTGGAAAAAAAGAAAAAAAGCTTCTAACATAAAGTTTTTATTAAGCTCAAGAAAGCCTAAAGGAACACTTTTGGCTTTTGGCAGTTTTGGCTTGTTTTTAGCACCCCCTAGTGTCCATTAGTGAAAGCAAAAGTGAAACTTATCTCCTCGCTGTGCGTTCGTCTTTTAACACCTTAATCTAACAGCTGAAATGTCTCCTCAGCCTTCATTAGTGTCTACAGGAGCGGTTCATCACTAAATCAAACAAATCAGCTGTGTTCATGATCTAAAACATGCAGGAAACATGCTGGAAGCAGACTGCAGCACCAGGAATGTCAGCTCCACTTTACTAAGTCCAACAGGAACTGGACCGGCACTCTGAAGTTGCAAGTGCGGTATTTTGGCCACAGAGGGCGGTGGGGGTCTGAGTGACATTTCATTAACCCTGTAAAGGGTCATTTTAGCACAAACTGGCTCAAGAACATGATTTAAAAATATGAAAAAGTTGCACAATATGGCTTTATAGAATTTTTATTAAATATATTTTTTTTAAATGACAAAGTCTGGATCTGACATAAAACAATGTTTTTTTTTTTTTATAAAATTCATAAAGCAAAGCTTAAGGAGTCTAAAACTTCCAGCTGTAGATTAACTTCCTCCTTTCATTGGGACAGAGATAAAAAGCAGCTGATTAAAACTTGATGCAACAATATTATTAAATATTCATGTTTTTGCTTTCTATGACTCACTAGGAACAGTGTATGTGTGTGTGAAGGCTAATCAGGTACCTGTTATTTGCACAAATACAAAGATTATTCTAGTTGGTTACAATCCAAATTTGAGATGCAGAAAGTCACAATACTGACAGCTCCTATTTCTGTTGCCTAACTAGCAGGCGCCTGCTGCTTTTCCTGAGAAACTGGAGCTTTTTAAAGTTTGAAATACTTTTTCTTTTCATTGTAAAATTCTGAAAAACATCTCAGTAGTCCATATCCATTAAAGTTGCAAACTGACTTTAGGGTTGCAGAGGGGAGAGAAGTATTTTTACCTGGGAGATTTTAACAGGCGGGTTGCTGTTGATGAACCGACAGCGGAGATCCACTTTTGATCCAACATATCCTGATTTCCCATCATCCATCTCTACTCTTTGTCCATTTGTTTCTGGAAGAGAAACCCACAACACAATGGCATGAAGCATCTGAGAGCATGTGAGGGCCATATTAGGGAGTTTGCCCTGTAACCGGTGAGTTGCTGGTTTGAACTCAGGCTCTGTCCACATCAGTCATTGTGTCGTTGGGTGAGACTTTACCCTCCTAACCTGCTGCTGGTTAGAGGGACCGGTGGTGCCAGTGTACAGCAGCCTCGCTTGTGTCAGTGTGCCCCAGGGCAGCTGTGGCTACGATGTAGCTCATCAGTGTAGGGAAAAGTTCATATGAACTAGACTCAACTTGTTGCCACCCGTTGAGTCCACACTCGTACCCAGCTAGCTGTGGTGGAAACGTGTTTAGTTTACAAGATAAACTTGTAAGGATCAAGTGGGAACCCGAGGCGCCGGACATGAAGCCAACCAGGAAGTGACAAAAATTGCAGTTCCACCCTCATCCAATAGGGGATGGCACCAGAAAGGAGCAAGTTACCATTGACTCCCATGTTAAAAATGCCAACTTCATAGCATAAATAAAAATTTTTACAGCCTGGTTCAAAAAACCATTTTAGGTTTAATAGGTCTAGTTTACAGTCATAACTCTTCCATTTAGGTGTAATTAAATGCTTGAAATTTTGAATAATTAAATTTGATTGACAGGTAGCATGAGCGGCTAGCTCCAGGGAAGGCCTCAGCCTCACGTTAATAGATGTTCGGCCATTTCAACTCTCTGAACTTTAGTTGTGTCCTCTGTGTGTTCATATTTGGATGTTAATCATGGAATTATTTGGACCAAGAAGGCAAGCTGTGGTATTGATTGCACTAGGAGATCGCTGCAGAAGAGCGGAGCGTGAGCTCACACGGCCCAGGTGCCTGGCTCAGATCACTGCGGTCTGAGGCTGTGCTTGTGTTTTAACAGTCAAGCTCCTAGCTCTGTGTTAGCTTCAGGTTAGCTCGTAGCTCAGTTAGATGGGCGTCAATCATTTGCTCCCACCCTCATGGCCCCACTCTCAGCTCCACCTCTTTGCCAATTTTTGTACTTGGTGGTAGTGACGACATGAGTTACATGGCCAAGATGGCGGTGGTGGGAACCATCCATTTGGCTTCAAACAAGCTATAGGCGGGTTTGACCTTTTTTTTCTTTTTTACAGTGATTGGTAAGGACACATCTAAAATTAGTGTTGTTATATTGTCTAAAAAAATTTGCATATTGTAATAAAGTTCATTATTTTCTGTAATGTACTGATAAACATTAGACTTTCATATATTTTAGATTCATTACACACAACTGAAGTAGTTCAAGACGTTTATTGGTTTTAATATTGATGATTTTGGCATACAGCTCATGAAAACCCAAAATTCCTATTCCAAAAAATGAGCATATCATGAAAAGGTTCTCTAAATGAACTATTAACCTAATCATCTGAATCAACTAATTAACTCTAAACACCTGCAAAAGATTCCTGAGGCTTTTAAAAACTCCCAGCCTGGTTCATTACTCAAAACCACAATCATGTGTAAGACTGCCGACCTGACTGCTGTCCAGAAGGCCATCATTGACACCCTCAAGCAAGAGGGTAAGACACAGAAAGAAATTTCTGAACCAATAGGCTGTTCCCAGAGTGCTGTATCAATGCACCTCAGTGGGAAGTCTGTGGGAAGGAAAAAGTGTGGCAGAAACCGCTGCACAACAAGAAGAGGTGACCGGACCCTGAGGAAGATTGTGGAGAAGGACCGATTCCAGACCTTGGGGGACCTGCGGAAGCAGTGGGCTGAGTCCGGAGTGAAAACATCCAGAGCCACCGTGTACAGGCGTGTGCAGGAAATGGGCTACAGGTGCCGCATTCCCCAGGTCAAGCCACTTTTGAACCAGAAACAGTGGCAGAAGCGCCTGACCTGGGCTACAGTGAAGCAGCACTGGCCTGTTGCTCAGTGGTCCAAAGTACTTTTTTCGGATGAAAGCAAATTTTGCATGTCATTTGGAAATCAAGGTGCCAGAGTCTGGAGGAAGACTGGGTAGAGGGAAATGCCAAAATGCCTGAAGTCCAGTGTCAAGTACCCACAGTCAGTGATGGTCTGGAGTGCCATGTCAGCTGCTGGTGTTGGTCCACTGTGTTTTATCAAGGGCAGGGTCAATGCAGCTAGCTATCAGGAGATTTTGGAGCACTTCATGCTTCCATCTGCTGAAAAGCTTTATGGAGATGAAGATTTCATTTTTCAGCACGACCTGGCACCTGCTCACAGTGCCAAAACCACTGGTAAATGGTTTACTGACCATGGTATTACTGTGCTCAATTGGCCTGCCAACTCTCCTGACCTGAACCCCAGAGAGAATCTGTGGGATATTGTGAAGAGAAAGTTGAGAGACGCAAGACCCAACACTATGGATGAGCTTAAGGCCGCTATCGAAGCATCCTGGGCCTCCATAACACCTCAGCAGTGGCACAGGCTGATTGCCTCCATGCCACGCCGCATTGAAGCAGTCATTTCTGCAAAAGGATTCCCGACCAAGTATTGAGTGCATAACTGAACGTAATTATTTGAAGGTTGACCTTTTTTGTATTAAAAACACTTTTCTTTTATTGGTCAGTTGGAATATGCTAATTTTTTGAGATAGGAATTTTGGGTTTTCATGAGCTGTATGCCAAAATCATCAATATTAAAACCAATAAACGGCTTGAACTACTTCAGTTGTGTGTAATGAATCTAAAATATATGACAGTCTAATGTTTATCAGTACATTACATAAAATAATGAACTTTATCACAATATGCTAATTTTTTGAGAAGGACCTGTATATATACACATTTGTTGTTTTTTCTTCTGAGGTACATGGAATGCACCATGAGGGCCGTTGTTAACAGCATGGACATTAAAGAGTAGACATTGCATTGACCGCTACTGTCTATGGCAGCTACATTTGTGGGGTCTACTCCATATGTCTAACAGGATGCTTTAAGCCATGGCTTTACCTCCATGGAGATCTGGAGCTTTCAATTGGCGGAAGAGAGCTGTTCATAAACCCATTCACACACTCCAGAATGAATGTGCTCACTTTAACGTTCGTCAGACAAATACGAGTGAGTTCACAAAAAATATGAATGAGTTCATGAATAATCGTTCAATGAGCTCTTTCAGGCACAACACTGTAGCTCATCATCATTTGTGTGTGAACATGTGCATGAATGGCTGACTGTAGTGTAAAGTTCTTTGGAGTCCTCTGACTCCTCCAGGCGCTATAAGGTCATTCATTCATTTATCAACTGCACAATCAGAGCATCAAGTCTGTGTTCTTTACTGCAGCTTGTAGTGTTGGGCTCATGAAGCGAGCTGAGCCTGAAAGCTGATGAATTCTGACAGAGGAGTGGGTGAACTAAGGTTGGAGGCTGTGGCTTAGTGGAAGGTATAAATAAGCAGGATTTGTTTGGTTTCTCTTCCCACTGACTTACTGATCTCCTTTAACAAATCCACAGCAGGGCCACACCCGCTGAGTGTATCTGTGAGTCACGTGTGTTTACGTGTGTCTGTCAGAAACTCTTAAAGGGGTCCTAGAATTCAAAGCCACGTTTACCTTGTTGTTGCTGAATACAGGCAGCTTGGACTGTACCATACCAAAAAGCCAGTGCTACCTCTGACCTGGTATGTGTAAAATAGTAATGATGAAAAGGCCACAGAGAAAGGGTCCGTTCTGAGCACACACCCTTAAATTAGCATGTCCCAACCCACTTCAACATCAGCAGAATATATGATAATGCTAACCGCATAACAGGTGAGCTTCTGCTAAAACTAGTCCACACTTATGCTAATTTATGCTTATGCTAATTTATGCTTATGCTAATGCTAGCCTGGGCTATTGCCAACCCCCATGCACACTCACAGGAGATTTTTTTGCCACCAGAGCCTTACAGAGCCATTTGGGGTGAACCGGCCAATCAGCATGCAGCTCATTTAATATTCATTTCCTTGTCGAGTGGGTGGGGCCAACCCATTGTGGGCCACTATGAGCCCCAACAAAGTTTCATATGCTTTAAAGAAGCTCAATGAACTGTCTCCAGTTGTAAAAAACAAAGTTTTTCTAGGACAATTAAAATCTAACATTTAATTTGGGTAATGAGGAATGAAATGTCTGTTTTTTTAGATGTGGAGGAAATAACAAAGCAGCTCCACTAAACAGAGCAGCCAGGAACAAAAGCTGCCCTAATTTTCACACACACATAAACACACACAAACACAAACGTACGCACACGCACAAAACACACCCACGCACACACATAAACACACACACACACAAACGTACGCACACATGCACATGAACACACACATACACACACACAAACGTATGCACATGCACATGAATGCACACACACACAAAAAACACACCCACGCACACACATAAACACACACATGCACACGCGTGCACACACACACATACACATATACACAAACACACACACACAACATAAAACGATCATCCTTTCTTAGAATAAACATTTTTATGAATCTGTTTAAATTTACCTTTTTACAACCATGAAAAGTAAAAGTCCTCATCAGATCACATCATCTGCAAAGACCTGAGCCGTGTTAAACTAATTTAATCCAGTCTTCTTTTGCAGTGCCCCTCCTCCACACTATTACAGAATATTAGATTCTCCTTCAGCTTGATCACATGTGCCACAGATTTTATATAATCCTGTCAACACACATTTGATTGGGAATGATCTTATTTGTTTGGCTTTACAGTGGCTATCAAACTGAAAATATCAAAGTCCAAACTAAAAGTGAACACTAGAATCAGTACGCTGCTGGGCTGCAACCACTTGGAAACACAAAAGTGTGAGAAAGTCTCCAGTAGGATTAACACTGCGCTGGTACATTTATGAGAAGTCTCAAATATACTTACATGTAGTCTTGTGGGAGATTTATCATTGCAAACAAATTGCAACTACTGTTGCTACTGCCATGCAAATGTTGCAATTGAGCCATGCACTAGGTTCATCACTGTGTCTGAATTTGTTTGCAAATGTTTCTCAATCCCTCCCCAAGTTGTTTCACATTTTTTTCTGACTCAAAAGGGCTGCTGGGTTCCTAATGTGCATGGAAACAGCATTTTTCTTGCTAATATATTTTTAACATATTCAAAAATCCCCGCCTCATGCCCAATGACTGCTGAAACAAGGCACAGCTCCCTAGTGCACCCTAGTGAAGATTAAGTATGGGCTTAATATCCTGCCTTTAATCACGAGCATATTTGTGGATTTGAGAGCAATAATTGTTTTCATGCTCAGATGTTGTCCTGCTCGCATTTAAAACACTTTTTTCACAATCAAAAGGTTCATTCAAATAAAATTTTAGTGCCCCACACTCCAAACCCATATATTTACTTCCACTATCAATGGTCCGCCAACTATGTTAGTGAAACAAGCAACCCAGAAGAAGACTGGGTCAACTTTTTGGTCAGCATCATTTCTGGCTTCCTATTGGCTGGGGAACGTTAGGTGGGATCATCTTGTTTCAGTCCAAGAGCACAGGAAAATGTTCAAGCGCAGACGGAAGAAGCTGAAACTCCAGAGAAGGACATTCGTATGAATTTAAGAGCAGAAGAGTCCATTTGGGAGAAAGTCAAACATATTTCAAAGCAAAACGGAACTTTTCTAACATGAATAAAGCGTTTTGAGAGGGAAAAGTACAATATCTGGACATGAAAACAACAAATAATGCTCTCAAAATGACAAAATAAGCTCTTGATGAAAGGCAGAATGTTATTCCCTTAATTAAGAGGTTCAGATAAACAGTGAGTTTTCAAAAACCAGGTGACACAAAAATGAAGTCCTGTAATGCATATGAGAAAACTGAGACACCCTGAGAATGTTTTAGATACTCAAGATACAGTGGGATGCAAACGTTTGGGCATCCTTGTTAATCTTTATGATTTTCCTGTATAAATTGTTGGTTGTTACAATAAAACATTTCTGTTAAATATATCATATAGGGGACATGCACAGTGATATTTGAGAAGTGAAGCGAAGTTTATAGGATTTACAGAAAGTGTGCAATAATTGTTTAAACAAAATTAGGCAGGTACATACATTTTGGGCAGAAATGAACTCAATATTTAGTAGATCCTCCTTTTTCAGAAATAACCGCCTCTAAATGCTTCCTATAGCTTTCAATGAGAGTCTGGATTCTGGTTGAAGGTATTTTTGGACCATTCTTCTTCTACAAAACATCTCTAGTTCATTCAGGTTTGATGGTTTCCGAGCATGGACAGCTCTCTTTAACTCACATCTCAGATTATCAATAATATTCAGGTTTGGGGACTGAGATGGCCGTTCCTGAACGTTGTACTAGTTCCTCTGCATGAATGCCTTAGTTGATTTTGAGCAGTGTTTAGGGTCGTTGTCTTGTTGAAAGATCCAGCCCTGGCACAGCTTCAGCGTTGTCACTGATTCCTGGACATTGGTCTCCAGAATTTGCTGATATTGAGTGGAATCCATGCGTCCCTAAACTTTAACAAGATTCCCAGTCCCTGCACTGGTCACACAGCCCCACAGCATGATGGAACCGCAACCATATTTTACTGTAGGTAGCAGGTGTTTGCTGTGTTCTTTTCCCTCCATGCATAACGTCCCTTGTTATGCCCAAATTACTCAATTTTAGTTAATCAGTCCACAGCACCTTATTCCAAAATGAAGCTGGCTTGTCCAAATGTGCTTTAGCAGACCTCAAGCAGCTCTGTTTGTGCTGCAGGTGGAGAAAAGCTTCCTCTGCAGCACTGTCACATACAGCATCTCCTTGTGTAAAGTGCACTGAATAGTTGAACGATGCACAGTGACTCCATCTGCAGCAAGATGATGCTGTAGGTCTTTGGTGCTGGTCTGTGGGTTGACTGACTGTTCTCACCATTCGTTGCTTCTGTTTATCCCAGATTTTTCTTTGTCTGCCACTTGGAGCCTTAACTTGAACTGTGCCTGTGGTCTTCCATTTCCTCAATATGTTCCTAACTGTGGAAACAGACAGCTGAAATCTCTGAGACAGCTTTATGTATCCTTCCCCTAAACCATGATGGTGAACAATCTTTGTTTTCAGCTCATGTGTGAGTTGTTTTGAGACCCCCATGTTGCTACTCTTCAGAGAATATTCAAAGAGGGAAACTTACAATTAGCCTTAAATACTCTTTCTCATAATTTGATTCACCTGTGTATGGAGGTCAAGGGTCACTGAGCTTACCAAACCAAAGTTCAGTTCCAATAATTAGTTTTAAAGGTTTTGGAATCAATAAAATGACAATGCCCAAATTTCTGCACCTGCCTAATTTTGTTTAAACAATTATTGCACACTTTCTGTAAATCCTAGAAACTTCTTTTCACTTCTCAAATATCACTGTGTGTGTCTCCTATATGATATATGTAACTGAAACTTTTATTGTAACAACCAACGATTTATACAGGAAAATCATGAAGAGTAAAGTCATACTATGCAACTTTTTCATATTTTTAAATCATGTTCTTGAGCCAGTATGTGCTAAAATGACCCTTTACAGGGTTAATGAAATGTCACTCAGACCCCCACCGCCCTCTGTGACCAGAATACTGCATTTGCAACTTCAGAGTGGCGGGCCGCTCCCTGCTGGACTTAGTACTGCTTGGGCAAGAGGCGAAGGACACCATGGACATGTGTACAGTCCATCACAGGGACAAACAAAGGCATACAACCTTTCACACACTCGTTCACACAGTCTGGTCAGTCTGGCCCTGGTATGGTATTTAGGTGTACATTGACGTTCGTGCTGAGCTGACCGTTTTTTTAAACCCTGCTTCCCTGAGGTCCATAAGCCGACCATACACACCAACCTATGGACTGATTGGCCGGCTGAAATTATGTTACTCTCATGCCTGCCTACTAGTGGCAGGTAGAATCAGCCAGCGGCGGCTTACACAATTCATTAGCAATCTTAATGCAGTGGGGTAAACGTCATCAGCTCGGACCAGCTGTTCCAGCCGCAGCAGTGGGAGGACTGACCGCCTGCTGTGAGCGCTCTTGGATGGGAGAGGAGCCCATGGCAGCACTGCTGCTTAGTGAGAAGAGTAGGAAGCTGTGTGCTTCATGTCAGAGTCTCCAAAAGCAACACTGCTCATGCCTGCTTTTGTTTGTGGCGCTTAGGAGCGACACAGCAGACTTGCCAATTTAGCGAACCCGCCCACGTGCTCGGCAACATCCACATTCCTGAGAAGGATGTTTAAACACAACCTGGCTGTGCGGGGGCGGGCCGTCTCCACCCATGCCGAGCTGACCAAAGGGTTAAAAACGCCATAAGGACTATTTAGAGTCTCCAGTTAGCCTGACATGCATGTTTTAGGTCTGTGGGAGGACATCGGAGCATCTGTAGAAGACCCACACATGCATGGGGAGAAGGCCAGGTATAAAACCTACGTTTCTAGTTTTACTGATCACTCAAAGTGTTTCACACAGCAAGCTGAATCTATCCATCAACACTACGGATTCACACATCAGGAGGGCTACATGGGGTTTAGTGTGTTGCTCAAGAACACTTCTACAAATGATGGGGAAGCCAGGATCAAACCACCAACCTCCGACAGGATCCACAGAACCAAGAGAACCTTTCCTGTCATGCTCAGCAGTCCTACATCCTCTGACAACCTTTAATATTCAAAAGTAAACAGTATTACATACAACATAAATGTCGCCACTAACTCAAACCTTAAATTAGACGTTTCAAGTGAGGTCAGAGCAGATCTTTTTGAAACACACAGAATATGTACCCCATCTCACTCATTTTCTCCACTCACATTCTTCTATTGTTTAGAGCATGGGAAATGACCTCAGCGTGACAATAAAACATAAACAGCAGCACACGGCCGAGAGACAAGCATGGGAACGGAACGCAACAATAGCAGAACTGTTTCACATTTGAATGGTCAACATTTAGAACCCGTCAGAGCAGCACAGCATGACGAATAGCTTGTTGGTCAACGTCCTGCAGGGATATCCTCCATCTGTCTTCACCATTATGCCACAACCTAATTTTAACATTGTATGAATGAAACAGAGAAGCATTGGCAGGTGTCACTGTAAGTATTCTAAAAGAAACTAAAGCATTGCTTTTTGCTCATACTGAGTAATTAAAATCATCTTTATTCTTTAAATTAAACCTTGATGAAAGAAACGCTTTTATATTGCATCTAGAAATCCAAAGATTCACACTTTAAATGTGATTCACATAGAAACGAATGGACTCTTTAAATCAGGGGTTGTTATTATTCACCAAATAATAAATTATTTGATAAATTAACTAAGGTAATCAGACCTGTGCCTAAAACAGCTCATAAAGCAGTTTCTAATATATTAGAATAACTTTATATTGAGAATATTGTTGCTAATGGTTTATAGCATGTAGCTAACACAATGCTAAGTAGTGCTACTTTTGTTCCCCATTCTGGTTTAATTTTTTCTTTTATGAAAAAAATCTTTTATGATGTTAGAAAAACATCATAAAAGCATAAAGTGTGAAAATAACATTTTCTAGAGGTTGTTTCAGCTGATTTTTTAAAGGGATAGAATGCAGTTTTGGCTTGCTTTTAGCACCCCCTAGTGTCTGTTAGTAAAAACCAGGGTTATTATCGTAAACGAAAACTAACGAAATAACGAAAACTAGAATTAAAAAAAAATTTCGTTAACTGAAATAAAAATAAAAACTAATTTAAAATAAAAAACTGAAACTAACTGAAACGGTAATGAGCGTTAACAAAACTAACTAAAACTAACTGAATTTATAGAGAAAATTAGCTTAGTTTTCGTATTTATGTTTTATTCTAATTTCCGGTAGTTTTTTGTGTGCGCGTGCCACAACAGACGGCTCGTCAGTCAACATCGAGCGCCACGTCGGCAATAGCTGGGAGGAAGTGACAGGCAGTGTTGTACATGAATGTGTTCATTAAACGATCGTTTGTGAACTGAACTCGCTTGTTTTTTGCCTGACGAACGCTAAAGTGTGCGCGCTCATTCTGGCGTGTGTGAACAGGTTTATGAACAGCGTTCCCTCGTAGTTCGTGAGCTCCAAATCTCCACCGAGCTAAAGTAGCTAAGGCTAAAACCCAGCCAATACCTTCTCACTAAAACAGCCTGTGAATCATAGACTTTATAAAAAGTAGACCCTGAAATTGTGGCCGCCATAGGGAATAGCACTCCATGTGGCGTCTACTCTTCAATTTCTATGCTGTGGAGGCCGGACCTCTTGGTGCGTTCAATTTACCTCGGAGAACATACAACTGCACATAACATCGATTTTAGATGCACCCGAACAAGTTTATCTTGTAAAATAAACACGTTTCCACCACAGCTACTGTTGTTATTATAAGAAGCTGCTATGTTGAACCTCAAAGTTGGATTCAAAAACATTCTCTGACTTAGGGGGGTGTTCCAGTTCATTATTTCTACTCGGAAGTTAGAATTTTGTTACTCTGCCATATCTTTGATACTTACCTGGAATGTTTGGTAGCTCACCTGTTCTAGCTGAATACATTTTTGAAAAACTATGATGATTTTCTGGGATTTTGTTACACACAATTATCTATGCTTTTATTCATTCTTGTCCCTGATATGTAACTAATATTACAAAAAAGACTAAAACTATAACTGAAAGTAATAAAAACTAAACTGAAACTAAGCATTTTCAAAAAATAAAAACTAAACTACAACTAAAAAACAAGTTGTAAAAACGTATTAAAACTAAATAGAATTAAAAATTTTACGTAAAAACTAAATAAAAACAAAAACTAATAAAAAATGCAAAACTATTAAAACCTTGGTAAAAACTAAAGTAAAAGTCCTCTCCTTGCTGTGCATTCATCTTTTTAACACCTTAATCTAACAGCTGAAATGTCTCCTCAGCCTTCATTAGTGTCTACAGGAGCGGTTCATCACTAAATCAAACACATCAGCTGTGTTCATGATCTAAAACATGCAGGAAACATGCTGGAAGCAGACTGCAGCACCAGGCATGTCAGCTCCACTTTACTAGGTCCAACAGGGACCGGACCGCCACTCTGAAGTTGCAAATGCGGTATTCTGGCCACAGCGGGCAGTAGGGGTCTGAGTAACATTTCATTAACCCTGTAAAGGGTAATTTTAGCACAAACTGGCTCAAGAAAATGATTTTAAAATATGAAAATTTGCAATAAAATGTAATAGCAAATAGAATCTAGCACACAAGCTAGGGCTACATTTCACCCTTATTTATATTTCTACAGTATTTGGACATCAGAGCAGAGGAAATGACTAAATCCTAAATGAAAACAGTTTCTTAGCTGTAATGATTTTATCAGGAACACATTTCAGATCTGTTAGTTGTGTGTAACTTACAGGCAAGCTAGATTGTTCCAGTTGCCTCTCAGACATCAGAACAAAATCTTTCCTGCAATCAACAGACATTTAAAATATATGAAAAGCATTTCAAAATCAACCTGTAAAATAATTTTCCGCATAAATGATTCCAAATGATCAGGTAGATGATCTGATTTAGTTGATTTAAGATTTTATATAATTTAGAAAAAATCGAAATCATTTCTGCTTTTATCATTTATTTGTAATTTATCCCAGCAAATACTCTTACACTGTACTTAAATTTGAACAGAACATAAAATTTGTCTATTTAATTTAGAGTAGTTTCATATTTACTACAAACTTTAAAAATAAGATCGTTGTGTTTTATAAGTTTAACTTGGTCACGTTTGAGGGATAAAAAACTGACTAATGTCACCAATACCTTCGAATTAAAGTAACTAGAAGATAACAAAGCTAAATGTGCCTTTAGAATGTTGTTTATATCAAACCAAGGAAACTGCTTTATTGTTTAATGAAGTTTAAATAATTCAGCACCAAAAGTTACTAAACTGTCTTTGGTTTCTTTCTGTTTGAACAATCCAGTCTGGTATCTGGAGTTCTGCTGTTACTAAAGATGAGTGAAGTAAACAGGTTTATTCAGCTTCAGCCTCTTGGCTACAGACCAAAACATGACCCTGTGTGATAGATGAAACACACTGAGATTAACTCTTTAATCTGCTGGTCATAAAATCTGTGATTGATCTAGGATTACTCATCCTGTTTGTGTCTTCTCATTGCAAAACTGACTGCAGTATGTTTC